>CM019063.1:546076693-546416693 GCA_009667805.1 Leptobrachium leishanense
TAACAGAAAAATAAATATGTAGGAAATAAAGTCATTATGTTACATGTTTACAGGTGCATTCTGTATTGAGGTATGCTAATAGGGAACTCTTAAGTTACTTAAGACTGGGGGAAGATTTGATAGTGTCTGGGAGGTTATTCCATAATTGTGGTGCTCTGTAGGAAAATGAGGATCGAGCCACTTTCTTTTTGTATTGTGGTATTGCAAGTAAGGTGCTGGTCCTGGATCGGAGGTTATAGGATGAGGGAACTGCCGGGGGAAGCAGCCTATTCAGGTAGGGTGGTAGCTTCCTAGAAATGCTCTTAAACACCAGGTTGGAAAGGTGAAGGGTGCGTCTAGAGTCCAGTGATGGCCAGTTTAGCTTTTAACATGTCACAATGGTGTGTCATGTAGTTACATTGTAGCACAAAGTGGCAGAATGAGTTATACAATGTAGTAAGTTTCTGGAGGTGTGTTTGCGGGGCAGCTGCATACACTACATCTCCATATTCAATGGCTGGCATAAGCATTTGTTGTACAATCTGCTTTCTTACCGCTGGGCTCAGGCATGATTTGTTTCTGTACAGGGCACCTAGTTTGGGGTAGAGTTTAGATAAGCGTTTTTCGATGTGTGGGCCAAAGGATAGATTTGGGTCTAACCACATACCTAGATATTTGAGAGAAGTGACTGTGGTCAGTGTGTCATTTGAGCTTGTCCCAACACATAGATGGGGTGATTGCAATTTGTGTAGTTTAGGTTTTGTTCCAAAGAGCATTGTAACAGTTTTGTCAGTATTTAGAAAAGGTTTGTTATCTTTGATCCACTTTTCTACCTCTGTGAATTGTTCTTGCAGCACGGCCTCCAGCTGCGGGAGATCTGGTTTGCTGGTATAGATTAGTGTCGTCTGCGTACATGTGTACAGTTGAGGCTTTGCAGACATTGGGCAGATCATTTATGAATATTGTGAATAGCAGGGGGCCGAGTATTGAGCCTTGGGGTACACCGGAAGTGACAGGGAGGGGGAGGGAAGTGCTGCCAGAAATGGACACATATTGCGACCAATCAGACATCCATGTTGATGGCTGCCCAAGGCATCTGGACATTCAAATTCGTCTCGAAGTGGTTAACCTACACAAAAGCGGATATCCCATGCTAAATAATTTCTAGACACTCCATTTTATGACACAATATATGCTATTATGGACTTGTTACCAACCTGATTTTTTTCCCCCAAAAAAGACCTTTTTGGAATTCAGTTGTGGCCAAATCTGTAAGTTTGAATCGGACAATATTTGGGGGGAAAAAATATATCAATTAAAATCGCTTTTGTTTTTTTAGAAAAAAAATAGCTGATGTAGTTGAAGCAACAAAACACTTAGGGCTCTATTACATTCTTAACGCAAAAGCGCACGCTAAACGCGTGTTTTTTTGCGCGAAGCGTTAAACGTTAACGCACGAAAATCACCGCTGGAATTACATTCCTCGTGCATTTTTTCATCCGTCGGGAAATTGCACTCGTAAAACCGACGCGGAAAAATGCGCCCAAAGTACCGTTGCGCGCAGAAATCATTAAGCGCAATGTAATTTTTAACGCAAGTCCATCATTTTGTGTGGACTGCGCACAACAGACGTTCGTTCTGACGGAAGACAAGGTAATGGCCGTCATTTTTAACGGATCTAGTAAAAAAAAAAAACGTGCGCATCAACGTTCTCGTTGTGAATCCGCAGTTTGGTACGGTCAGGTTGTTACAATTTGCCGTTACCACCAGCTTTTCAAAGACGTTAAAATTATGCGCGCAAACGCTGTCCGTAAAATTTTGCGCTAAGATTGTAATACCGTGCGCGCACCAGCGCACAAACGCATTTGCGCTCACAATGTTAAGTATAGGATGCGTGCACTAAATTGCGCTCGCAAAGGGTTCCCGCAGGGTCACTCGCGTTAGACGTTAATGCGCATTTTTTACGCGAATGTCGTAATACGACGTTCAGCGCAAAGGGTTTTGCCCCCTGCGTTAATGCATTTTTGCGTGCGCGCACAATTGCGCGCGAAGAATGTGATAGGGCCCCTAAGGGGTTATTCAGAAATTTCGGTGCTTTCTCGTTTGTTGCACTTCGGTGCACTTCGGCGGTTCCATTTCGTGAATTAACCAGAGTCCCCAAAGTGCGCCGAAGACTGCCAATCAGCTCGCCGAACAGACCGCCAAAGAGCGCTGAACTGACGGCAGAATGCCCGCGAACTGCAGAAATAAAAGGAACTCTGCTACTCTTTAAAAGGTGTTTAAAACAATAAAAAAGCCTGAAAGTGTGCGGAAATAATAAAACGGTCTGTTAGAGAATTAAAAAAAAAATGCTTTTAAAGGGATTTAGGGGTTATTATTTCAGAGGATCTAAGGGTAAGTAGTCAATGTAATAGAGCAGCAGGAAATGCTGGCAGAATGCTTGGAAATGCTGGCAGAATGCTTGGTTGTGTAGGGAGAGGTATTAGCAGTAGGAAAAGGGAAGTGCTCATGCCACTGTACAGAGCACTGGTGAGACCTCACTTGGAGTACTGTGTGCAGTACTGGAGACCGTATCTCCAGAAGGATATAGACATCTTAGAGAGAGTTCAGAGAAGGGCTACTAAAATGGTGTACGGCTTGAAGGAGAAAAGTTACCAGGAAAGGCTTAATGATCTTAACATGTACAGCTTGGAAAAAAGACGAGACAGAGGAGATATGATAGAAACATTTAAATACGTAAAGGGAATCCACAAGGTAGAGGAAGGGAGTATATTTAAAAGGAAACAAAATAGCAAAACAAGAGGACATAGTCTTGGATTAGAGGGGCAAAGGTTTAAAAGTATCATCAGGAAGCATTATTTTACTGAGAGGGTGGTGGATACATGGAACAGCCTTCCAGTTGAAGTGCTAGAGGCCAAAACAGTAATTGAATTTAAGCAGGCATGGGATAGGCATAAGGCTATCCTAAACAAAAGATAAATCCAGGTAAAGTATCCATGTAATTGGGCAGACTAGATGGGCCGAAAGGTTCTTATCTGCCGACATTTTTCTATGTTTCTAAAGAAAATTGGGAATTAAAAATCTCAGCTGAAAGATCCAAAAAAATTACAACATTTTTACAGTAAATAAATAAAAAGACGTTTTGCTGAAAGTGAAAAGAATAAATGACTGAATCAAAAAAATAAAAACGAGAATTTTTTTTTACATTGAATCCTATGGGATTCGCCTGTTTAAACCTTTTGAACGAAATCGCCAAAAAGCTGGGCATTTCGCCGTCATTTCGGTGCAGTTCGGCATTCTGTAAATAGATTAACCATTACTTCTCCATGGGACAATTTCACTGCCGATGAAGTTTGCCGAATTGCGGCGATCTGAGTCAAATTGCACTGTATTTCGCTGTCAATGCGCCAGTATTTGGCGAATCGACAGTTTAGTGAATAGACGAACTGCCACGAAATTGCACCGTACAGTGAAATTCACCATTCGGTTGCAAGTTCGATCTTTGCATAACCCTTTAAGTGAATGGCACCCATAGCCTATCGGGAGACGAGAGAACTGGTTGAAAGGTGCCGTAAAATAGCTAGAAAGAGTTGGCAAAAGGCTGAGTGGATTCCTGCCTGATCACTTGGGTTATTTGTGACCCAGGAAGACTGGCCGATGGATGCAGGTGAGCTTGATCAGTGGGATGAAGAAAAAGCACCGTGCAAGCCGGTGATGCAGGTTCGTTCTGGTTCCAGTATTATGGCTCATTGAGTAAATGCAATGTGGAGAATTGAAGAAACATTTCTCATCTACAAGTTCTTTTCTATTTATCTTCCATGTAACAGGGGGGCGTTACAGACGATAAAAGCGACGATGGAAAATGCACATCCACCTTAAGCTTTGGCGTTAACAGACCAACCATCTCCTGCATATTTGACTGTGAGTAAACCTATTCATTAAATCCTTATCCAAAAAGCTTATTATTAGGGTCAAGGTAAGGGGAGAGTATGAATGAATGGCAAAGGGGTTGTAGGACATTGTGTATGAAGGACATAGAGGAGTATTGTTCTTATCTACCTGTGTTGTAGCTTTCTTCTTCTGTCGAATGAAATGATGGGCTTTTTACTTTCCTAGATGGGAACCGGTACCACCTGCGATGCTATATCTACCAGGCCAGGAACCTCGTACCCATGGATAAGGATAGCTTTTCAGGTAAGAGGAGAAATATGTAGAAGGCCAAATGCTTTTTAAGTGTCAACATGTAATGGCAAAACATATAACCCCTACATTTCGCTCTAATGTTCATTCTAACCATCACCAAGGGAGAATGTTGATCCCAATCCTGGGTAGGTCAATGATCAGAAGACATTCCAGCTTCTTCAAGTTCTCCAAGTTCCTTTGACTCCTCACAAACATCCTGGTGCGCATCAGTCGATAGATTGATCAGAGCCGGACCACCCGCTAGATCCGTCTAGAGACTGCGGTGCAGGACCCCACCTGGCCGCAGCATCATGTCACCAGGGCCTAGTTTATGACGGTGGCAGTAGCCAGGATTTGTTAGTACATTGGGCGGTGACAGGAGGAGCAGGCGAGGCATGCTTCCAAACAGCTCTAGTCTTGCAATGCCTAGGGCCTGTGGCTCTAACAAGAGGGGATTGGCCAAAAACTGGTAGCCTAATGTCCCATGGTGTCTTATTGGATGTCTATGGATACAGATGGATAGATAACATGGATGTTGATTTTTTTTTTGTTCCATGCGGTCAGGTGAGGTAGCACTTTGGGAGGTTTGAGGGTTCCCCAGTGCATGCACCTCTTGTATAATATGCGTTATACATGCGTCGGCATCGATGATACATATAGAGATGGAGGCGTTGATGTAAACACTTGATTGGCTTTTACTGGCAGGGTGGAGTAGAGGTAACATCACTGCTCTGCGTGGAGAGAGCCTGTGGATACATGGGTTCGATCCCGGCAAGAGCACCTCTCCAGTAAGTGTCCTTAGGCAAGACACCTAATGGTACGTTCTCGCCACCCAGGACATACTTGAAAATGAGAGAAATCTCAATGTATCCTTCCTGGTAAAATAATTTCTCAAAAAAAATAAATCGTAATACTAATAGGATAAATGAGAGGAACCTTCTATTAGAAGCTTCTGTAGACGTATACTTTACAATTCACGGAAACCTGCGTGGGATGAAGGCTTCAGTCTTTCCATGGCTCGCAGCCCCCATACCTGTGTACCCCAGCCCCTAACTCCAAAGCGTGCTCTTAGTCATTTAAAGAGGTCCCTTCACGCGGTGTTTATTGTGAATGAAAGAATTGATTGGAGCCGCTGGAAAAGAAAACACCTGACTCTGGCAAAACCCATAAAAACACGCTTTATTATTTATTTTCTCTACCATACACTAACTTAGCGCAATTCATCCACCCTGGAAAACTCGTATAGAGCGTTAAAAGCCAGATATGTTTTTCTCCGTCTAAAACCGAATTTCAGGAATTTATAGTGGAATTAGAGCGTCTGCATCCTACAGATCCTACAGTTACACGTTGTTTTTTTCTTCGTTGACATAAAAATGTCTTTCGCTTGATAGATTAAGGAGCCGTGAAATGTACGGCTGTGTATAGACGGGGGTTGGGAGGGGTAGGTTCAACCTGAAGGAGAGAAATCAGGGCTGATTCTTGAGGTTACGACTTTTTAATCAGTTTACACGATTCTCGTAATATTCCTGAGCAGTTTAAACCCTTGACCTTAAATATCGTCCCACAAATCACTGAACGTGGGGCATAAATCCTGAGTTTTATTAGTGGAACAGAGGGGGTGAGGACGCAAATGGCTTTTCCCCCTAGACTTGTCCTTTGTGAGATAAAACACGTTTTACATTTCTCCTCTAATGACCGTGACCGGTAATATGGGTGGACGCCTCGGCAAACGTCTCCTCTGTGTGAATTAATCAGATACCTGTTTGTTGGCACTTACAATCTTCTGCGTTTTGAGCTTGCAGATTTCCTCTTGCCGTCTCCATGTTAACGTCCTTTCTCAGCACCTCGTCCGGGAACGCAGCGCTAACCTCCCTGATACCCGCAGCAGCGCTTCCACACCACCGCGAGTATCAGCTCGGGGAGTCCATAGGACTCCATGGAGGCTTGCGCTTCCGAACTGCAGACCTTACTCTCGCGAGATCGCGCAGCGCCACGGAATGAGACTAAGAACTATTTGCCACCAGTCTCACTCTGCTTCCTGCGAGAATAAGGGGCGATTGGGCCACCCTTTTCAACGTGGGATGAGAGGTGAGAATGGGATTTAATGGGGGGGGGTTTAGAGCGTGTTACAAGATGTTGCATTTGCAGAATCATTTAGCGCCAGCTTTTAGGATTTTTTTAAATCTTTGCTTGTGCCTCCCGACGGTAAATTGCGCCAGCACTTTGTAATACCTCACTCACTCGTCAAGATGCTGAAAATAGTTTGCGCTCCCCATGTTTGGTATAGGAGGCGCTAAGTACAGTAATCTCCCGCAAGCTGCGAGTCGCAAAACTTTTTCACCCAACTGTAACATCAAGATCGGAATATCAATGCCAGTCGTTAAACGTCTACCCCGAACGATTACATATCGAGGCGCTACATTAGCACCAACTAGGGAATAGAGACGTAAATATTTTAGGCTAGGGTCAGACGAACGCATTTTTCGCATCGTCCGTAAAAGAGTGCGTCCGAACGCATGGACGTACTTTTTCAGGGAATACGCAATAGCGGTCATACGATGCGCAATTTTGGCCGTGATTTCATACGGATCCAAACCAGGAAACTTTGGGTGTCTGGACGTTATGTAGGCCGGACATGAGCAGTGTCTGACGTCTCCTAATTATGCACACACGCTGCTATGCGGACGCAGCGCACTCTGTACATCGACGTTCTTGCGAAAATGCGTTCGCTTGCGTTGCACGGCCGAGCTTTCGTGCGGCCGTACTTCGTGTGTGGGCCTACGTTGGACGTCATTTGCTGCTACCATGGCCGTCATAAAGTGCGGGTAAACGCACGTTAGCACTGCGTTCGTCTGACCCCAGCCTTAGATACATAGAGCCTCTTATTTCAATCATCTTGCTCTCTTCTTTAAGCTAGTGTTTGAATGCATTATTGGACTGGACTTTATTGGTGTCTTAATCCTGAGAAGGTTCTTCTTTGATGGTAATATGGTACAAATAAAATTCTAATGTCTGAAGCAGATGAGCCTCATAATTTCAATTGTCCTAGACCATGACTGTCAAACTCCGACCCTCTGATGTTTCTGAACTACAACTCCCTTGATTCCCAATCCCTGGCCATCTACTGCACTGAAAGAATTCTGGGAATTGTAGAACTCAACATCTGGAGGGTCGTGAGTTTGACAGCCCAGTCCTAGACCGTTTGACACAGTGGCTTCTATTGTCAGCCCAGCAGTAAGTTGTCCAACCACCTGTGTCTTCCTTTGTCGATATTGTTAAATAAAGCTGCATTGAAGACAGACCCATTCCATGAAGCACCAGTAGCTTCGGACTCACAGGTGTGACATTATACTGTACATCAGAAGAAGTGTTCCCCAGTACTTTTGGTGGATCGTCCTTCTGTGGGACCTAAATGTTGCACCGTGTGGGCCATGATGGTGGTCAGCAGGTTAGAACAAAAATGGTACAAGTGAAAAGGAAAAAATTATAGGGAGGAGGAGACGATAGATTCCAAATTAAAACTCTGTGGGACACAAGAAATGAGGTTAAGTGATGAGGAGACCGGATTGACATATCAAGGTACCGTGGTAGACTAGAAGGACATAAATAGCACCAGAGAGACATGGGTGGTATATAACAGCAAGAGGAACAAAAAGACACCTAACACCATGGGGTGAAGTATAATAGAACCAAAAATCCCATAGAAAACCCCCAAAAATGATACAAAGACTGTAATGTCTGTGAAAAACATAAATGGCAGCCCTGAATAGAACAAGTCAATAGATGTGTGGAGACAGAACATTCGCCAATGTTGGACTTCAGCATTTCTCATCAGACTACACTAGTCAGAGCTAACATCCAATGCGAGAGGTATAGAAAAAGTTGGTCACACCATGGTTCCAATGTATCAGGAGCTATATTGGAATGCAGTGCAACATTTCGGTTCCTGCAGGAACCTTAATCAGGCTTGACAAAGGTTCCTGCAGGAACTAAAGTGTTGCACTGCATTCCAATAAAAGCAGCTCCTTTAACAATGGAGCCACGGTGTGACCACCTTTACTTTTCCTACTTCTGTCACTGCTGCCTGAATCGCTTGTTACCTTTGCGTTAACCCATTATGGATTGGTGCGATATATAGACATCCAATGCGAGTCACGCATTCAGACTATAATATAACATGTAATAATTGCTATATGATATCCACGTGAACAAGATTTTGTGTTGCTATTCTTTTTTGTAAGGTCTACTTCACACGAGTGTGCCTCGATTCATTCGTGGTAAAATTAGCCCTCCACGAGTTCCTCCAAACTTCAGAAGAACAAAAATATTTCACAGCCAATTTGCAACAAGCTAGCCAACGTGAGAAAGTAAACAAACACTCTTCCAAGGTTTGTAATATGATATCACGTGATCAGGCGTGGACACTTAACCAACAGTATTCGTTTTTGGTATGACTTGAGCTTTTTGAAAACACAGCCCACAAAGGTCATTTCAGTCGAACAGCCTGGAAAGCCAGGAGCAATCTATGGGCTCTATTAACTTCTTTGTGCAAACGTTAACGCCCGCGCAAAAACACATTAACGCGTTGCGCAGAACGTCGTATTACAATGTCCGCGCAAAAAATGCGCGTTAATGTCTACAGCTGGTGAACCTGCGTGATCGTAATGTACGTTGCGCGTCCTATACTTAACATTGTGAGTGCAAAAGCGTTTGTGCACTGGTACGCGGATGGTATTACAATCTATGCGCGGATTTTAACGGACAATGTTTGCGCGCATAATTTTAATGTCTTTGAAAAGCTGGTGTTAACGGCAAATCTGAACGTTCTGGCCGAACCCAAATACACCAGCCCGAAAAAAAACAATACAGCACAGTATAGTTACACATTCTACACATACCCAAACAATAAAATGGAGAAGTTGTGCGTGTTTTTATTATTGCTGCAGCATATATGCTCAGATTGACTTTGACAGGCGCAAAAACCGAACGGGAGACAATTGTGGTTCTTAATTCTGATTGGCTGAATCGGGTGAAAAAACAGTCCGCACACCGATTTCTGCGCAGTGCTAATGCGTGCGCGCATTTTTGCGCGTCTTTTTTACGCACGTTATTTTTTTACAGATGACAAAATGCGCTTGGATTTTAATACCAGTGTTAATTTACACGCGTTAATTTGTGTGCGAAGCGTTAAACGTTAACGGGTTGCGCGAGCTGTTTTTGCGCAAAGATTTTAATAGAGCCCTATTTCTTTTGGGAAACACTTATGGAGAGGTTATCGTTAAGTAGGTAGGGACCATAGATACCATCACAGTTCTTAATGTCACAACAGTGTTGACATTAGAGCTGCAACTAATGATTATTTTCATAATCAATTAGTTGGCCGATTGTTTTTTCGATTAATCGATTCATCGGATAAAAAAAATAAATTGTTTAGTTAAAGGAATACACTATATAAAAAAAACAACCGCTCCCTCCTTTATTCAGTGTACGTAACGTTTGTACATACATATGGAAATTGCGTAGCTCACGTAGCTTGAATACTCGCATAACTTTGCACACAAGGTACGCAAGAATCTGATCAGATTGATGCTGTGTGAGCAGTTTAAACCCATGTCTCCTTTCTCCGCTGTTATGAGCATTAAGATAGACCTGATGATGTCAACACACACAAGGGTGAGAAGGGAGGGGGGGCACTCCTTGAAGCCTGATCATTTTATTTTAAGCTAAAGTGGTCAGGGTGCATAGAGTGTCCCTTTTTATAATAATTTCATAAACAAACTGAGGGGGAGGGGACTGGAGGTGGGAGGAAGTGAGGCATGGGACCAAACCCGAGTGTGAGAAGGAATTTGGGGGAAAGGACACAACCAAAGGGAGGGATGGTAGCTCTGAACTATAGAGAGTGGGTGGCAGGAGGGTGGGGTGATGGCACAGGACTCCAGCTCTTAGAAGGGATAAAACACCGGTGGTACAGTTCCTCTACCCAGTGGCAGTACCCCTGTGCTATTGTTCTGATACAAACCGGTTCTGTCTGACATAACCCTAGAACTAAATCATACAATCAGCTCTGAAGTCGTGTCTGAAGTTATTAACGTTTCAGTCAGTCTGGCTAGAAACCGTGTGCACTGTGTGCACACGTCGATTAATCGACCAACCAATTAATAGATCATGAAAATAGTTGTCAACTATTCTCATTATTGATTAGTCGTCAATTAATTGATTAGTGGTTTCAGCCCTAGTTGACATTGCTTTTTGTTATAATGTAAACTCCTGATTTATTTGAATTCGTTCTGTGTGAGTATTAGGAGTTTTTATTTTGGAGTCGTATGGGGTCCAATCGATCTTAGTGGTTTTCCAGGATGACGATCAATCGAGCAATGATGTCAGGTCTGGAAGGAAGGTTGTGTTCAGCCAATGAATTTTGTTGGGTCATTGACATTCTTTGTTAAATCCATTGAACGTTGGAAGTGGTGTTCTACAATAAACCATGGACGGGTTGCATTTGAGGACGTTGAACTTAATAAATAGGAGTTTTCTTCAGCCCACATGTATATAGGTTCAGTCAATAATGTCTACCAATAAAAATGGTTTCAGGGTAAGTTGTAGTCGTAGGAATTCAGTCTAAGATATGAGAGCCCAAGATCAAGTGCCATGGCATCTGGTATATATGCTCCGAAGCAGAAACCATCATCTTTCAATGGGTTTACCCCTTTACAGTGCTCATATAAGCCATTAATATTATGAAAGGAGTCTGCAATGGTCTATTATTGTTCAGGATTTGATATGGGTGGGTACTCTATTATTTTGGGATGACACTGTCTTTAGGATGGTCAATAAGATGAAGACAGCTCATTGGGATCAGATGATGCAGTAGGATGGGTATGGATGAAGCCACATTTCCTTTCTGTTTAGGGAACCGGCACGCGAGTGCACGGAGCGCTTGCGTGTGTCCGCACTTCCCTACATCTGTGCCGTTTTGACGGGGAGGGCCAACCACCGGACGTGAAAAAGCCCTCCCCGTCAAAAAGCTAGATAGACGCTGATGGGGCTACAAAGCACGATCCTCCACAGAGTGGAAGGAACGTCCACTTTCACGGACATTCCTTCCTCTCTGACAAACGCTTGTGTACCGGTAGCCTTATTGGGTAGCATTTAGCATTATTTACTTGCTTTGTCCACTGCCATTATTTTTGAGTGTCTCCACCGGCAGAACGGTCATTAGTCCTTCCGTGTCAAACAATTGCTTAGCTGTTATAATCCAACTACTTTATTGGATGATGTCATACGTCGAGATTGGCTGGAGTGGGAGCGTGTCGAGGTGTTGCGAGCCAACGACAACAGCCATAAAATGTAACATTATGAAATTAGGATCTTTGTGGGAAGAGAAAAAGATTTTACAAGGTGTGACCCATTCATTAAAGTAATATATTGTCACCGACCATTACAACAATTTCTGCAATTAACTACAATAAACGTCTTTAAATGTTTTTAATCTTCTTTTATTGTTATGAAGTGATTCGCACACATGTGTTACCTCTCGACTTGGAATAAGCCTTCATGTCTCTCACAGGTGTTTGGTAGGTTTTTGGGTTGCGTGTATTATAGCCTTACTTTGATCGTTCATTTTCCCCAGACCCGTATGCCATCGTTTCCTTCCTCCATCAAAGTCAGAAAACAGTGGTCGTGAAGAGTACCTTAAATCCAACATGGGATCAGACGCTTATCTTTTATGAAATTGAGATTTTCGGAGACCCTGCGACTATTGCTGAGGCCCCGCCTAATATCGTGGTGGAAATCTATGACCATGACACCTATGTAAGTGATGCTACCTTCTTTTATCCCATCTCATTCACCAATTGCATACGCCACAAACAGAGAAGTGGAGCACTGAAAAATGAGAATACCTTTGCCAAAAGCCTAGATGGTAATTGCGACAGATCCCGCTACTCTGGGTAGATCTGTCGCTGAGATCTTCCATCCTCTGGAGACACTAAGGAGAAGTGTGGATTAGCTCCAAGCCCACTCAGTCACTTATCAAGGCACAGTGTAGGGTGAAAAGAATTGATCATTTTAATGTGAAACTGTACAGCCTTTTATACAACACAGAATCCGGTAGCCCACAATCCCTGCCTGCACATCCAGTGCCGCTGCCCCCAGCCATAGCCCATTCTGGTGCCACTGCCCCCAGCCATAGTCCGTGAGTGCAGCACGCACATCAGTGGGGCTGGTTTGAATCGGTCTTGATTGCGTCTGGCACTCTTCTCCTCTCAGCCTGCTACTTTGTATCAAGCCTGGGGGATGCCCAGTACAGAGTTCTGGGGTGCACCGGGAGCCTTGCGGGCAGCAGGGTGGGGGGGTGTGACAGTATTTTGCTTGGCAAGTTATACAGTTCAAACTGTTTAATATACATTATGCTCCAAATGATTGCCGTGCCGTAACCGTAATCCAACATGGAGCTCATGCTCAAGGTGCCAAGAGAGGTATTGGCTACATCCTACTGATGCAGCCAAAGTAAGGTTAAAACTGAGAGTTGTATCTCACGTTCCAAGGGATCATCCTTGGATTTTTAGTTCTGGCTGCTGTTTTGGGTAGACGCAGATTGATTCGCATATGGCGTAAGTCTTATCTGTAATGGCACCATCGAGCTGGTATACACCAATGGGCAGGACATTGGTGCTGTCTTATGGTAAAGTAATACCTGTGCTACAGCATGGGACACTATCGATGGAGGACAGGAACAGGATGAGGAAATTTTTCACTGTTTGTTAATAGCAGCCATGACACTCTTTTATTCTACAGGGAGCCGATGAATACATGGGACGGTGTATTTGTAAACCGAGTTTACAGCGGTCTCCCAGATTATCTTGGTTTCCAATCACGATCAGAGATAAAAACTCAGGGGAACTTCTCGCTGCCTTCGAACTTATCCAACGAGAAAAGGTAAATAGCTAAATTGTTATCTGCTTTCGAAACACTACATGCAGTGCCTGACACATTAGCCCAGATACATTTGGCACAGTTTTTGCAGTGATGTAACTGGACAGTGTTTGGCGATGGGGTCAGAGATACACGATACCGTAGATACTTGAGTATAACGCGACCCGAATATAACGCGATGGGTAGAGATTTATTATGGAAATGAGAGAATACTCAAGACTCGAATATAACGCGAGGAACAAAATTTTATTGTACCGGAAACCATTAAAATCCTTCCAGGTTCTCTTAACACAGTCAGGCTACATCTCAGGCCAGGGAGCTCTGCGCTAGAATGATTGCAGTTGTTACTAAGTATGAAGCCGCCGGCCACCCGTCTTCTTTACTAGCGATTAGATGGCCGGCAGAGGGGAGCAAGGTGAATGATTGGCTTAAACCGAGCGTGCCCTCTGGCTGTAATGGATCCGACCTCTCCCGAATCCGGGAGTTCATGAAGTGTTTGCAAGTATCAGGAAGCCCACATTCACTTCAACGAGACTACAGGAACTTCCGGGAGACTTGGGATCCAGAGCAAGGCAAGGTTTTTTTTTTATTTTACACACGATGCAGATGTCTCGAATATAACGCGACCCTTCCAATTTTATGGTAAATTTTTTCACCAAAATCTAGCGGTATACTCGAGTATCTACAGTAATTGTCATCTCCTTGTGTGACCTCAGAACATCAGAGGTGGTGGTAAATGTATAACACAAGGGTTTCTACCTAATGAGAATCACTCTAGGTTTAAATTGCACGCAGTTATGTTTTGATAAACCCAGAATATCGTACAGAAAATTTAAAGGGCCACTACCACCAGAAAGAAAATTCTCTTGTATGTTAAGAAAATATTTTCCTCTATATGTGTCACTGGGTGCATCCATTGTGAGATATTTTCCTCTATATGTGTCACTGGGCGTATTCATTGTGTGATATTTTCCTCTATATGTGTCACTGGGTGCATCCATTGTGTGATATTTTCCTCTATATGTGTCACTGGGCGTATTCATTGTGTGATATTTTCCTCTAGATGTGTCACTGGCTGCATCCATTGTGAGATATTTTCCTCTATATGTGTCACTGGGCGTATTCATTGTGTGATATTTTCCTCTATATGTGTCACTGGGTGCATCCATTGTGTGATATTTTCCTCTATATGTGTCACTGGCTGCATCCATTGTGAGATATTTTCCTCTATATGTGTCACTGGGCGCATCCATTGTGTGATATTTTCCTCTATATGTGTCACTGGGTGCATCCATTGTGTGATATTTTCCTCTATATGTGTCACTGGGTGCATCCATTGTGAGATATTTTCCTCTATATGTGTCACTGGGTGCATCCATTGTGTGATATTTTCCACTATATGTGTCACTGGGTGCATCCATTGTGAGATATTTTCCTCTATATGTGTCACTGGGCGTATTCATTGTGTGATATTTTCCTCTAGATGTGTCACTGGCTGCATCCATTGTGAGATATTTTCCTCTATATGTGTCACTGGGTGCATCCATTGTGTGATATTTTCCTCTATGTGTCACTGGGTGCATCCATTGTGTGATATTTTCCTCTATATGTGTCACTGGGCGTATTCATTGTGTGATATTTTCCTCTAGATGTGTCACTGGCTGCATCCATTGTGAGATATTTTCCTCTATATGTGTCACTGGGTGCATCCATTGTGAGATATTTTCCTCTATATGTGTCACTGGGCGTATTCATTGTGTGATATTTTCCTCTATATGTGTCACTGGGCGCATCCATTGTGAGATATTTTCCTCTATATGTGTCACTGGGCGTATTCATTGTGTGATATTTTCCTCTAGATGTGTCACTGGCTGCATCCATTGTGAGATATTTTCCTCTATATGTGTCACTGGCTGCATCCATTGTGAGATATTTTCCTCTATATGTGTCACTGGGCGCATCCATTGTGTGATATTTTCCTCTATATGTGTCACTGGTGCATCCATTGTGAGATATTTTCCTCTATATGTGTCACTGGTGCATCCATTGTGTGATATTTTCCTCTATATGTGTCACTGGTGCATCCATTGTGAGATATTTTCCTCTATATGTGTCACAGGGCGCATCCATTGTGTGATATTTTCCTCTATATGTGTCACTGGCTGCATCCATTGTGTGATATTTTCTCTATATGTGTCACTGGGCGCATCCATTGTGTGATATTTTCCTCTATATGTGTCACTGGGCGCATCCATTGTGTGATATTTTCCTCTATATGTGTCACTGGGCGCATCCATTGTGTGATATTTTCCTCTATATGTGTCACTGGGTGCATCCACTGTGTGATATTTTCCTCTATATGTGTCACTGGGTGCATCCATTGTGTGATATTTTCCTCTATATGTGTCACTGGGCGCATCCATTGTGTGATATTTTGTGTTGTAAACTCCCCCCCCCCCCCATCAGTATCTTTTCATCACTTGCTTCTCACTGTGTGGCTTTTGCCATAGAATGGAGTGAATGGGTCAGTCAACGACTGACATCCTTGTATTGTGTGGGATGTATGCAAAGGACATCACCGGGGGGGGGGTAGATTAGAAGGTTTTCAAGATCACTGTCTTATCTCATTCAACTGCCATCTCTTATCTTGGGAACACAATAGATCCTCTGCAGCCTTAGCTAAACATTCCCTCCTCCGCCTCATTAACTGTTTAATACTGTAGAACATTGGTTCCCAACTGCGGTCCTCAAGTACCCCAAACAGGCCAGGTTTGCAGGATATGTGAAGCACAGGTGATAGTTTGCTGCAGTGCTCAGTGATTGCAGGATTCAGTCTGGTTTTCTCCAACAGAATCCTTACAATCTGGCCTGTTAGGGGGACCTCTGCTGTAGAAGATAAACTACAGCTCTAAAGTAAAAACTTGGCACAAATTTTGGTAGATGTTGCATCATGGGAAATATCAACAAAATCAAAACAGGAGATAAAAAAAACGAGATTTATTTTTTCTTTTTACATGCAATTACTTCAAAGAAAAAAAACCAGCAGCATGTGTTTTATAATGTGTTTTATAATATGCTGAAGGTGTTTTATAATGTGTTTAAGGTGTTTTATAGCGTGTTTTATAATGTGTTTTATTATGTGTTTAAGGTGTTTTATTATGAGTTTTATGATGTGTTTAAGGTGTTTTATAATGTGTTTTTATTTGTGATGCACAAGTAATCTAGTTACAGTTTGTGTTAGTGTCCCTTTAAAACATGTTGTAATTGTGACATTATTGAAGATTGCAGTGGGACTTAACCTCCTCCTGTTTTCACCATATGCAATTCACACGGACGAGGTTGTGATCGCTAGACTTACCTAATGCAAAAACATAGACTTGCGATTTAAAGAGTGCAAAAAAAATATATATTTCCAGTGTCAACGACAATCTGTTCTGGTGTCCAGACTTTGAAAGGGCTTATAAGTATCAATCGCCCTGAATTTTCACCGTTTTAGTATTTACTTTTCATTTTTAAAATGTGAAGTTTTGTATTTACTGTGATTTCTTTGTGTTTGGGGTGAAGTTTGCATTTTTCTCCTTCAGTTATAAACTCAACATGCCACTTACAGGTTCACTTTACCCGCGGCGTCTCATCAAGCGATGGATGTATCCAGAGGTCTAGTAATAAAAAAAAAAGTGCGGGATCTCTCCAAGATATATTCTCCCCAATTAACCATTGACATGTTTCACTTAACCCACCAGCCCGCACTTTTAGTTACATAGTTACATAGGTTGAAAAAAGACATGCGTCCATCGGGTTCAGCCTCTCCCACATAACCTACTGCTGTTGATCCAAAAGAAGGCAAACAACCCAGTCTGAAATGCTCGCCAATATGCAACATACTGGGAAAAAATTCCTTCTTGACCCCAGATGGCGTCAGATTTCTCCTTGGATCAAGAAGCTTTTATCCACATATTAAATATTATAACCCTTAATATTCTGTGTCTGCAGGAAGTCATCCAGTCGCTTTTTAAAAGTCTGTACAGACTCTGACCCAACCACCTCAACAGGCAGAGAATTCCACAGCTTTATTGTTCTCACCATAAAATAACCCTTCCTATGCTTTAAGCTAAATTTCCTTTCTTCCAGTCTAAATGGATGACCCCGTGTCCTATGTATAGTCCTGTTAATGAATAGGTTATCAGACAATGGTTGATAATGGCCCCGTGTATATTTATATAAGGTTACCAGATCCCCTCTAAGGCGCCGTTTCTCTAAACTAAACAGGTTTAAGCTTGTTAGTCTTTCCTCATAACTTAACCCTTCCATCCCCCTTATTAATTTAGTTGCCCGTCTCTGCACTTTTTCTAGCGATATAATATCTTTTTTTAAGACAGGTGCCCAAAATCACACGGCATATTCAAGGTGCGGCCTGACCATTGATTTATACAGAGGCAAAATTATGTTTTCATCCCGTGAGTGAACTCCCCTTTTAATGCATGCCAATACTTTAATTTGCCATTAATGCTTTCATATATTGGTAGGCTGGCTTTTAGGGAATCCTTATAATTGTAATAAATATCTTAGATTTCTGGTGACTTAATAAGGAAACATATAATTGAAACCTAGTAAAAGCTTTTCAGTGTGTGAGACAAAAGGGAACTGCGTTCCTCCTGGAAAAAAATGGTGGGGGAACTGCGTTCCTCCTGGAAAAAAATGGTGGGGGAACTGCATTCCTCCTGGAAAAAAATGGTGGGGGAACTGCGTTCCTCCTGGAAAAAAATGGTGGGGGAACTGCGTTCCTCCTGGAAAAAAATGGTGGGGGAACTGCGTTCCTCCTGGAAAAAAATGGTGGGGGAACGGCGTTCCTCCTGGAAAAAAATGGTGGGGGAACTGCATTCCTCCTGGAAAAAAATGGTGGAAGAACTGCATTCCTCCTGGAAAAAAATGGTGGAGGGAACTGCATTACCAAGTGATCCTGCTCGACTCGACCCGTGGATGTCTCGGATCATAAAGGACGATGTGATACCTCATTCCTTGAGGAGATATTGCTAAGCACTACTTACCGAGTTCCAGCGCCAAGTTTTCGTCTCTGCGCGATTGGCCCACTGGGTGAACCGCTGAGGTACATTGGAACGCAAACATCCCCTAGCACCAGGTCCCGAGAGACAGTATTTTTTGTCTTTTAGCGCCAACTCCAGAGGAGAACAACGGGCTACCATGGAGTAGCTTGTTCTTCACCATCCCACCGCAACTTGACGTCTCATTTAGTCCTGGAGCAGTGAATTTACATTAAGTTGCCACAACATCTCCGCAGCAACCAGGGCTTACGTCTCTCTTGTTTGAGCTTTAGAAGTTATGTTGAACGACTTGAGACGTTAGCACAAGCGGCTCAGTTGTGAAGTAGCGCTTTGAAATCCTCCAAATGATTGACCGGGAGACCTCATGATTAGAAGAAATTCAGGGTTATTCAAAGACAATCGAAAAGTCACCGCACGTTCTGTGACTTTTCGTTCTCTTCAATTCGGTGCAATTTGGCGATCCCATTTCGGCGACCCTGCGGTGTATTCAGCAAGCACCACAGGGCCGTCGTAGTGCAGGGAAAAGTCGCCGCAAACCCGCCGAAAACACACCGCAAAACCCGGCGAACGCACACCGAAACCCACAAAAACATCTGGATTAACCCTGCCGAACACGCCAGACAAACCCAAGCAGGAGCCGATCACAGCGCAGAGCAGCTGCCAGAAAAACCCGACACCGCAGACGAATGGAGTGAAGAAAAAAAACAGTACGCTTGAATGTTTGCAAAAGTGAAACGCTGTTTGCAAAAAAACTACTGAGCGAAAATGTCTGAAATTTACATATAAGATCCAATGAATGATAATAAAAAGGGCTGATACAGAAAAAGTTAAAATGCTTAAAAGATCCTAAAAAATCTATAAATAGACTTTTTACTGCGGAATATTATAATCAACGGTTTATTAGATATTGAATTAAAACGGAACAGGAACCGAACAGGCACCGTATGTGCAGGCAATTCGCCAACATTTGGGGAACCGCCTGCTCTCTGAATAGCCGAACGGCCAGGAAAGGTAACCGAACGCTGACCTTTCGGCAGCCATTGGGATCTTTGAATAACCCTGTTAGTGACTACGTTTGGTGCCCAGGAGACCTCTCCGCACTGTATCTTGCTACCTCTTGTTCTATAGTGTGCATTTTCTTACAGTAGGTAATGTGCAGTTTCCTAATCACGCCTGGCTGGAATATGGCGGAGTGGTGGTGGATTAACTAGAGCCACGCAGAAATAAGAGGAACGTACAGACACCACCAAGAATTCCCAACGGGCAGCTGGAGACAAAAGATGCAGTTACTCACCTATATCTGATCCGATGCCAAGACTCGTTTGCCTCTTCCCGGAACATGTTTTCATGTAATGGGGCATACTAAGAAAACAATCATTCGTGTATAAGAGGAGGCATGTTTGGGGTCCTTTGATATCCCGACACGTCAAGTCGCTGGCCTCATACGCGGAGCACACGGCATTGCTGTAGGTTAACACACATGAAATCCTGAGAGAAGGAGACGTTGCCCAGTGTCTGCAGAGCTCGTGCCAACTGGAAAGGAGTCCATGTTGACGTTGGCTGCTCTCTCCAGTCTACTGGCTGAAAACGTCAAGACGGGAACGCACGGAAAGTGCACACTATAGGGTGACGGATGTATAAACTGCAACCTTATGGGAAATCGCTCCGAAATAATATTGAGAATTAATTGCTGGTTCAATAGAAGGGAAAATATATGTCAACGGGTAAAGTGATATTGAGTATGACCAGGGGATTAAAAGTTACCTGGCTCGTTGGCACAGATACATACGTAGGTCGTAGCTCACGCGTCCCCGGTCATGTCGTTTTGGTAAATCGCTTACAGAGATTTTGTTGAGGGGGAAATCTATGATTTTCTGATTATTTAGTCAGATGTTTATTATCCTGAAAATGTTACCGACTCTTAAAACAGCTGATTTCTAAAATTCTATCCAGAAAAAAACCTGTATGTTCATTATTAAAGCTCAGGCTTTTTACCCATATAATTATCAAACTCAATGTTATTGACTGTGTTTTTATCTTTTCTCACTATCCAGCCGGCGTTACATCATATCCCCGGACTAGAGGTATGTAAGAGCTTGCATGTAGCGCATGACACTCAAAATTAGGATGTCCATAAGATGCTTTCTTCTATTAATTAACAGGGTTATTCAGAGAGCACCGAAATGTCGCCGACACTTCGATGCTCTCTCATTCCGCGCAGTTCGGGCGATCAAATTCCCCGATCCTGCGGTGAATTAAGCATTTGCCGAAGTTCAGGGAAAATCCCCCGATCGGATCCGTAAAATTGGTGAAAATCCACCGATACGATCCGAACATCCGCCGCAAACCTGCCGAACCCGTCCGAAAAAAACCAACGATCTGCCGTACACAGCACCGACCAGTCGCCGGAAAAAGCCGACAAGCCGACGAACTGGGTAAAAAAAAAGAAAAAAACAATTGAAACTTTAAAGATTTGAAACGCTGTTTACAAAAAAAAACCTATTGCGTGAAAATGTCTGGAATTAATATGAATAATAATAAAAAGGTCTGTTACAGAAAAAAAAACTCTATTTAAAAAGAAAAATCAGGAAGAATTAGTTGCTGAGAAAATCCTAAAAAAATAAAGAGCCTCTTTGCTGCAAATTAAAATAATAGTCGATTTATTAGATATTGAATAAAACAGGAATATTTTTTTACATTGAAGCCTATGGGATTCTACTGAATAAACCTGCCGAATAAAAACACCGAACATCAGGGCATTTCACTGCCATTTTCTGATTTTCGGTGTCTCTGAATAGGTTAACCATTGCTTCTCTAGGGGGATTTCACTGCCGTCGAACAGGCCCGCTGGCGACCTGCCAGCTTTTTGAATAGCCGAATGGCCCTGAAATTGCACCGTATGCGGAAATTCACCGTTCGGCGCAATTTCTGGGCCAGTTCGGATCCCTCTGAATAACCCCTTAACTGTTTTTGCTTTTTAGGCAATTTTTTTTTCTCCATTTAAATGTTTATAATCTACATTTTTTGTTTGTTTTTCAGGGTGATATTTCTGGGATTCTCAGCGAGGTACGTACACTGTGTCCACAATGCCCATGGGGTGTAGGAACCGAAATTCGGAATCTCTTTATTATTTAACGTGATACAGAAACCAAGAGAGATTTCGTTCTATCCATCACCATGCTACATTTTAACTCTTTCACTACCAAACGCTTTTTAATATTTAATTTTATAAAATAATTATATACATTAAAGTGTTAATTGTACGGAACGAAGGTGGGATTTATGCATGTGTTGTGCCAACATGACGTTGGTGTAGAGTAAAGTACACTCTCCGGATTCTCTGCTCAATGAAAACCCCAGACACATGGTCAAACAAAGGAAATTCTACTCTTACAGCACTTTGTAATGTTCAATATGTAATAAAAAGGGTTGCATGGCTAGCCCTACACTGGCAGCTTTCCGACTACCGTGCTTGAAAGCCTCTGTGCATTTGGGTTGCATGAGGAGAGCTTCGCTTGAGTGACGACCTCCTTAAAGTTTCGGAAAACACTGTGTTTGCCTATATCACACTTAATGTACTTTTCATGGTAATGGTAGAGGAGAAAAGTTACCAGGAAAGGGTTAATGATCTTAACATGGAAAAAAGACGAGACAGAGGAGATATGATAGAAACATTTAAATACGTAAAGGGAATCCACAAGGTAGAGGAAGGGAGTATATTTAAAAGGAAACAAAATAGCAAAACAAGAGGACATAGTCTTAGATTAGAGGGGCAAAGGTTTAAAAGTAACATCAGGAAGCATTATTTTACTGAGAGGGTGGTGGATACATGGAACAGCCTTCCAGTAGAAGTGGTAGAGGCCAAAACAGTGATTGAATTTAAGCAAGCATGGGATAGGCATAAGGCTATCCTAAACATAAGATAAATCCAGGTAAAGTATCCATGTAATTGGGCAGACTAGATGGGCCGAAAGGTTCTTATCTGCCAACATTTTTCTATGTTTCTACAGTTGTGTTCAAAATTATTCAACCCCCAATGCTGTAAAGGGTTTTAGGGAATTTAGTGTACATTTGTAATTGTATTCAGAATGAAATCCTACAAGGACTTTTTAAAGAACCATATGCAACTAAAATGACATCAATTGGTTTTGTAATACAGTAGTAAATGTTTCTTTTGTGAATTCTTCATTGACACAATTATTCAACCCCTTAAAGACTACCACTCTGAAGAACAGAGGTTCATTCAAGTGTTTTCAATCAGGTATTGAAAACACCTGTGGATGTCACGGAGCAGCAATAAAGCATAATAAGCACCAATTAGGCAGCTTTAAAATGACTGTGATACTCAGCTCCTTCTAGACATTTACTGGTGTGGTTACAAACATAGTGAAGTCAAGAGAATGGTCCAGGAAGACAAGAGAAGAGGTGATTACTCTTCACAGGAAGGGCAATGGCTATAAGAAGATTGCAAAGATGTTAAACATACCAAGAGAGACCATAGGAAGCATCATTCACAAATTCAAGGCAAAGGGCACTGTTGAAACGCTACCTGGTCGTGGCAGAAAGAAGATGCTGACTTCGACTGCTGTGCGCTACCTGAAGCGTAGAGTGGAGAAAAGTCCCCGTGTGACTGCTGAGGAACTGAGAAAAGATTTGTCAGATGTGGGTACTGAAGTTTCAGCTCAGACAATACGGCGCACACTGCGTAATGAAGGCCTCCATGCCGGAACTCCCAGGCGCACCCCCTTGCTGTCTCCAAAGAATAAGAAGAGTCGACTGCAGTATGCCAAACGTCATGTGGACAAACCACAGAAGTTTTGGGATAGTGTTCTGTGGACTGATGAAACAAAATTAGAACTGTTTGGGCCCATGGATCAACGCTATGTTTGGAGGAGGAAGAACAAGGCCCATGAAGAAAAGAACACCTTGCCTACTGTGAAGCATGGCGGGGGGGGGGGGGGTCAATCATGCTTTGGGGCTGTTTTGCTTCTGCAGGTACAGGGAAGCTTCAGCGTGTGCAAGGTACCATGAATTCTCTTCAGTACCAGGAGATATTGGATGACAATGTGATGCAGTCCGTCACAAACCTGAGGCTTGGGAGACGTTGGACCTTTCAACAGGACAATGATCCCAAGCATACCTCCAAGTCCACTAGAGCATGGTTGCAGATTAAAGGCTGGAACATTTTGGAGTGGCCATCGCAGTCACCAGACTTAAATCCGATTGAGAACCTCTGGTGGGATTTAAAGAAAGCAGTTGCAGTGCGCAAGCCTAAGAATGTGACTGAACTGGAGGCTTTTGCCCATGACGAATGGGCGAAGATACCCGTAGATCGCTGCAAGACACTTGTGTCAAGCTATGCTTCACGTTTAAAAGCTGTTATAACTGTAAAAGGATGTTGTACTAAGTACTAAGATTGAATGTCACTTGGGGGTTGAATAAAACTGATAATGATGTGAGCACAGAAAAGACATTTGTGGTTATTTCATTATAAATGTTATGTTATATTTGTCTGACCTACACGTGCCTCTTTGATTTAATTGTAAGCAAGATGACTGAATGATCAAAATCAATGTCAAACTGGCCAAAACACTCAATTTCAGTGGGGGTTGAATAATTTTGAACACAACTGTATATTCTTGCATGCATAGCACAGTGCTCTGGTATGCTTGTCGTGTATCCTACGATTGAAGCTAATATCACTAGTTTGGACCTGGGGTTCAAGAAATTTAATGGTTGTGCATGAATTGCTTGAGCATGTTGAATGGCTCTTTGGAGGGCTTTATTAACCCCTTCACTGCTGAGCCATTTCACGTCTTAGGAAAACACTTTTTTTTCCTTTTTTATTATTATTGTTTTTATTCTTTTTCTTTACTTTAAGCATGGTCATGTTTGGTATCATTGGAAAGGCGATGCTATGGCCTTTCTAATGATACCGAACATGACCCTGCTAGCTGAAAACAGTCAGATATCGGGGTTCAAATGAACCCCTATCTTTCATTATGAGTCAATGAGGATGTTCCCCACACGTCCTCAGCAGTGAAAGGGTTAAGTATTAGACTGACGGCATCATATTTGGACATCTTGTAGCTTTCAGGAATGACCTTTTACTTTTATGTTTTTAGGAATCAATAGACTTGACCCAACTGATACTCCTTTTCCATTCTTCTAGCCAAGTTGGCAATGGTTGCACATCTCAACACTAGACCTTGAGCGTAGCATAGTACCCCATACATTCTATTGCCACAAATGATCTGTGTAAATGATCTGAGTAAATACCTCAACTATAATTTGACGCTTGTGCAAAATTTTCCACAAATAATTAATGCTTCCCAAAGAGTCAGACGATCTGCCTTGTAGATGTGGGGACTAGGCTTGTGCACCGATTTTTTTTTTCGGTTCGATTTTTCGGATTTTTAAACTTTTCAATTCGGCTCGTTTCGACCAATTTCTGTTTCGATTCGGTTCGGCTCGATTCGTTTTTCGGGTACATTTTTTTTCGGAATATCGACCATTTTTCGTATTTTCGTGTCACTTTGCTCGGTTTTGTATCGACTTTTCGTAATTTCGGAAATTTTCGTTTTTCGGAATTGTACATGTTTTCGGAATTTCGGAATTTCGACCGTTTTTAGCTTTCAGGAATGACCTTTTACTTTTATGTTTTTAGGAATCAATAGACTTGACCCAACTGATACTCCTTTTCCATTCTTCTAGCCAAGTTGGCAATGGTTGCACATCTCAACACTAGACCTTGAGCGTAGCATAGTACCCCATACATTCTATTGCCACAAATGATCTGTGTAAATGATCTGAGTAAATACCTCAACTATAATTTGACGTTTGTGCAAAAGTTTCCACAAATAATTAATGCATATCGAACCACATCATCCAGAACATCAACACAGAACTGGCGGCTAAAACTAGCTCAAAGCCCAACATTCATCTGGCCCAACACCCTTCCATAACCCCTGAACACCTCTACGATAACAAACACCTCAACAAACAAGGGGTGAGTCACCTGGCAAGAGAATTTAAAGACATTGTACTGAACAGAACCCATATCCCCGAACCTGGCACAAACCAAACCCAAACTAACACAACAACAACCACCACAAGACGACCTCAAACCGCACCGCACCAAGACAAGAACACCGCATTTAAACCAAGAACAGGACAAAACAGATGGCAGGAATGGCAGAAACCACCCGACCCAAGATGGACATCAAGACCTCCACAGAACAGAGACTTGGAGGAGATACGGACCCTCCTCGGCACACTATACAACAAATTAATGTGAATTGATCTCATAATGAACTACAATGACAACCATCCACAACCTGGTTGTCCCATGTAATTTTGCTCATTACAAGGTATAACAACATAAAATGACATCACTAACAATCAGTAGCTGGAACATTCAGGGTCTGAATGCTTCAGCCTTTGGATCCAAAGTAAACGATCCAGACTTCAAACATAGACTGCACAACGTGGACATACAAATCCTGCTGGAAACATGGAGCCGGGCACAGGATGACCCACAAACACCTGTGGGCTACAGAGAATTTTCCGTACCCGCCCAGAAGGATAAAAGCATCAAACAGGGTCGCCATTCAGGAGGAATATTAATCTGGTATAAGGAGGAGCTACACGAGAACATCAAAGCAATCAAGAAAGGAGACAGCCACATCTGGATAAAAATAAGTAGCTCCGTCCTCACCTCTCAGTCAGACATCTTCCTATGTGCAGCTTACATTGCACCACCAGAGTCTCCATACTCCAAAACAGACACCTATGAGGTGGTACAGAGTGAGGCCTCCCACTTCCAGTCCCTAGGACACGTGCTTCTCTATGGAGACCTCAACGCCAGGACAGGAAGAGAAAAGGACTATGTGATCTCAGATGGGAACACATACATTTTGGGAGCCGCAAACTACTGTCAGGAGTCAATACAGGTGCAAAGAAACAGCTATGACAATACAACCAACAAGAGTGGAAGAAAATTGCTGAATTTGTGTCGGAGTCTCGGACTTTACATCCTTAATGGCCGCACCAAGGGAGACTCTCTGGGAAGGTATACATTAAGCTCCCATGTAGGAAACAGTGTGGTCGACTATGCAATCACGGATATGAACTCCACTCACATCAACGCCTTCACCGTCACCCCACAAACACACCTGTCAGACCACAGCCAACTACTGCTTTATATTAAATCCTCAAACAAACCATCCTCAAAACCCCATCAGAGCGGACTGTACAACCTCCCACCATCGTTCAAATGGACCAGACACTCTACCATAGCCTACAGAGAGGTCATCAACAGACCCGACATCAAAGATCAGCTAACAGTCTTTCAAAACCATACCTATGTACTAAGTCCCCTGGGGGTGAACCAAGCAGCAAAGGACCTCCACAGCATACTACACACCATCGCAGAGACCTCCAACATTAAAAAAGTCAACTTCAAGAAATCATCCAATAAACAACCCAATAAATGGTTTGACAAAGAATGCAGAACACTAAGAAACAACCTACGAACAGTCTCAAATAAAAAACACAGAGACCCCGACAACATTGACCTGAGGATCACACATGGTGTCCTGCAGAAAAACTATAAACAAATCCTCAAAAAGAAAAAACAAAACCTCATCTCCCAAAACCTTCAACAACTGGAAGAGGCTCTTCAGGATAACTCTTTCTGGGAAACCTGGAGTCAAATCGGCTCAGGATCCAAGAAAAAACACCTCCACATCCAAAATGGCAACATCTGGCTCAACTACTTCAAGAGCCTGTACAAAGACATTCCCAAAGAGGAGCTAACTGGGGAACAGGAACACATCATCCGAAGACTACATGAACTGGAGGAAAAAATCAAGGATTTCCAAAACCCGTTAGATACACCCATTACACCCCAAGAAGTAGCAGAAAAAATTCAAGATCTGCGAAGTAAAAAAGCCAGCGGGATGGATGGAATTCTTCCAGAGATGATTAAACACGGCTCTCCAGAAGTACACACCGCAATATGTAAAGTTTTCAACCTGGTCCTGAGCGTTGGATTCTACCCTCAAGTATGGAACCAAGGCCTCATAACACCTATCCATAAGAGTGGAGACCAATATGATCCAGCCAACTACAGAGGGATATGTGTCAGCAGCACACTGGGAAAACTGTTCAATAGCATCCAGAACAAAAGAATCCTCAGCTTCCTGACACAGCATAACGTCCTCAACAGAAGCCAAGCAGGATTCATGCCAAACCATCGCACTACAGATCACATCTACACCCTGCACAGTCTCATCAAGGACCATGTCCACAATACAAAACATGGGAAAATATTTGCTTGCTTTGTGGACTTTAAGAAGGCCTTTGACTCAGTGTGGCACCCAGGCCTTTTCCTCAAACTACTGGAGAGTGGAATAGGAGGGAAAACATATGACGTCATCAAGAGCTCATATAATGAGAACTTCTGCAGCATAAAGGTGAATGGGAAGAGAACAGAGTACTTCCGGCAGGCTCGTGGAGTCAGACAAGGCTGCAGCCTAAGTCCAACCCTCTTTAACATCTACATCAATGGACTGGCTGAAGCTCTAGAATCCTCCTCAGCACCAGGACTAACTCTACATGACACCGAGGTGAAGTTCCTGTTGTATGCAGATGACCTCCTATTACTGTCACCAACAGAGAGAGGTCTACAAGACAGCCTGGAAGTGCTGGAAAAATACAGTGCGGCATGGGCACTACCCATCAACCAAAAGAAAACAAAGGTCATGGTTTTCCAAAGGAAGAACGCAAAAACCAAGAGTTCCTGTTTCACACTTAATGACTGCACTCTTGATGAAGCCAACAGCTACACATACCTCGGCCTAGAAACAAACCGATCAGGAAGTTTCAAACCAGCCATAGAGGCCCTAAGAGACAAGGCGCGTAGAACCTTCTATGCCATCAGGAGAAACCTCTACAAACTAAAACCGCCTGTAAGAGTCTGGCTTAAAATCTTTGATAGCGTCATCACTCCAATCCTCCTTTATGGCAGTGAAGTATGGGGCCCCATCACCTACCCTGACCAACCCAAATGGGACACCAGCCCAACAGAAATATTCCATCTGGAATTCTGCAAGCACCTCCTCCAAGTCCATCGGAGCACCTCTAACAATGCTTGCCGGGCCGAGCTGGGCAGACTCCCCTTACTTCTTGCAGTACAGAAGAGGGCGCTATCATACTGGGACCATCTAAACATCAGCAGCCTCAACTCATACCACCATAAAGCCCTACTGGCCAACAAGGACCATCCAAAACCATGTGGGCTGCAACAACTCATATCCACCCTGATCATCCAAAACCCCCATGAAGGCAACCTGACAAAATATCAAATAAAGGCCCTAATTAACGATTCCAGGGAAAACTATATCAGAGAATGGAGACATGATATAGCAAACTCCAAGAAACTCACCATTTACCAATCCTTACAGAGGGAATACAAACTGGCCCCATACCTGGAGGTACTACAAGACCCCAAGGACAGACAGATCCTGAGCCGGTACAGACTGAGC
Organism: Leptobrachium leishanense; assembly: GCA_009667805.1. NCBI lineage: Eukaryota > Metazoa > Chordata > Amphibia > Anura > Megophryidae > Leptobrachium > Leptobrachium leishanense. The sequence continues at coordinate 546,105,399 of CM019063.1, forward strand.
GCCCACAGCCTGGAAATTGAATCAGGGCGGCATAGACAGACCTACAAGTCCAGGGAGAATAGACTGTGCCAGCATTGTGACCAGGAGGCCCTGGAAGATGAGGTCCACTTCCTCCTACAGTGCCCCAAGTACTCAGCACTGAGGGAAACTCACTTCCAGAGACTCTCCGCTCTCATCCCGGACTTCACCTCTATAGAAGAGACGAGGAAACTCCACATCATATTGGGAGAAGAGGAGCCGGCGGTGAAAATATCTGCCCAATACGTCGCAGAATGTCACAGACTGAGAGGAACATGAGAGATCCTGGACTTATAAATCCCCAACACGGACTCGCCCCCATCCCCCTTCACATTATCCCTTACCCCTGATAATGTCCATGGACTTGCCCATTCCCCCCCATATATATGTCCCACTACCCCCCTCCTCCCCATATGCTTTGGCAATGCTAAAATGTATTTGGTCCTGCCAATAAAGCTTATTTTGATTTGATTTGATTTGAATGCTTCCCAAAGAGTCAGACGATCTGCCTTGTAGATGTGGGGACTAGGCTTGTGCACCGATTTTTTTTTTCGGTTCGATTTTTCGGATTTTTAAACTTTTCAATTCGGCTCGTTTCGATTCGGTTCGGCTCGATTCGTTTTTCGGGTAATTTTTTTTTCGGAATATCGACCATTTTTCGTATTTTCGTGTCACTTTGCTCGGTTTTGTATCGACTTTTCGTAATTTCGGAAATTTTCGTTTTTCGGAATTGTACATGTTTTCGGAATTTCGACCGTTTTTCGTATGTTCGTGTCACTTTGCTCGTTTTTGTATCGACTTTTCGTATTTTTGGAAATTTTCGTTTTTTCGGAACGTCTGCTCTCCTCGTTTCAAAGCAATAAATTTTGATTTGACACATTTCAAGTCCATTAGAAAATTCCGAAAATATTTTGTTTCGGCTCGGAAAACTTTTCGGATCTGCCATTTTCGGATCTAAAAATTTTCGGAAATTCGGCCGCATCCGAAAACACGAATCGGGAAATTTCGTGGAAATTCCGAAACCCGAAACGCACATCCCTAGTGGGGACGTCAACAATCACTTTTTTCTATATACTTAGCTGGGGTTACTGGAAGTAACTGGGATGAAAGTCTAGTCTTGAAAACCCAACCATACCCTTCAGCCTTACACACGTGGACTGAGAACACAAGTATTATAAAGGAAGTAAAGAAGTAAAGTTTCAGGTGCCACAGTGATCCTTGACAGAAAGTCAGATTCCCACCACCCTCATGATCTTAGGGGTTACACAGCATGCCGGAAAGATGAGGGCAATGGGCCGACGTAGACCTCTTCTTTGATATGTAATGGTCTGTAAATGGCTTAATCTACAAACAGATGGAATATAACCACAGTTTTGTTGCTTTTTCTCTCTTCCCTCTGCTCTCTTTATGCTCTGGGATTGATGTTCTAAAGATCCTAGTGCCTCGTTTCTTCACCGAGAGACTACTAGACTGGGTACCTTTCTTTTGGCATTCTTTCTGTGCATCACTGTCCAATAATAATAATAATAACATGCTTAACAATGTATAGGAATTGGGTCAGTTACAACGTGTAAACAGGTGCAGGTATGATAGCTGCCACCAAAATTAACCATGGAATCCATGTCAGACTCATCTAATGGTGAATCCATTGTCCAAGGGTAAAAACAGACACTTCCTGAATCCATTCAAGTTAAAATAACATTCCCTATTGAAATCAAACATGCCATTACCGACTACAGTTACCTTTCCAGCTTAACTGCCCCACACACCCCATGCAATAGGCAATTTTTAGCTTTGGATCACTAAAATACCTTGTATTGAGTTCTTGACCATGTCAGAGTGTTTGTCCACTTTCTTAATGCCTAGTTGGACTTGGCACAACCTCTACCATAATTCAGTAAGAGGCCAAAGAAAACGTCAGCCTCGGTTCCTCATGTAGATGTAGTATGGATCAACGCGCTCTTTAATCCTGGGTGCCGAGTCTCAGTGCTTCCCCAGCTCAACAATATCCAAGATAAGTATTAGATTCAGAAACCAGGATGGCAAATGGACAAATTTATTCCCCAAAAATGGACCTGGTCAACGTTTCGATCCAACCACTGGATCTTTGTCAAGCCTCATGCTTGACAAGGATCCAATAATGTCTAATATTTTCTCGGTTCCTCTCGTAGACCTTTTCTTGGATTACGGTGGTCTTTACTCATGGAATTTGTAGGCCTCAGACCTGGTCATGTCTGGAAAGTGACTACAAAAACACATTCATTTAGTGACTCTCACCAATTAACACACCTCTTGGTAAAACGGAGAATGACTGGCCACCAGATTCCATATAAGTCCTCACTTTGGATACTTGACCGCTACCTATATACTGACACCGAACAGCAGGCAAATTGTATGTAGATGAAGGTGGCACGCTGTGGTTGGGCAGTAATGCATTTAATGATTTGAAACCATGATGTATTAACTCCTGCTAATCTTGCTGGTGTGATTTGGCTTCGTGTGATTGAACTAAAATCTGATTTTCACTGCTCAATGTACAATGACAAAAAAAATCCAATTCTCATACAGATATGGGGTCCGAGCATCTCTCTATTCACTGGAGGAAAGGTCTGAAATTACACAGAAGGCTACGTATTTGGAGGCTCATTTCGGCGTCTCTGAGTCGTTGCTCTGTATTAGGCCTTTGTCTTATTTTAAGTTATTCCAAAAATACACCAAAATGAGAAAACTGCCCTCATACAAGGGACTGGGACGGAGACCTTTGGGAACTAATAATAATAATACTTGTATTTTGCTGAACAGTTGATTATTTAACCTAATAAATTGTACCTAATTCTAACCTGAATCATGGCGCCCGATTCTATCTGCTTCTATACTTCATGTGGTGTCAAGTTAAGAGACATGATGTATCCAGACAATAGCAGCTCTATTCACTAGAGGTGAAACTCAGGAGAATTTGCAGGAGAAGTGAAAATTCTAGGTCAAAATAGCTAAACGTCTCCCATTTATTCAACTCGTCTATTTGGTCTACATTGTTCTCTTCTCCTGCCGTTTCTCCTCAGTTTCACCTTTAGTGAATAGACCTGTAGGTGTTTTCATTTTGGAGAAATTTGTTGACAGAGTGCCATAGACACAGGTACAGAGATACACTTCCATGAATACTCCTACATGGATATCTATACATAGATACACTGTACACAGAAACAGATACCATCCATAGATACACATAAACAGATACCCACACATAGATATACACATAAACAGATACCCATACATAGATATACACATAAACAGATACCCATACATAGATATACACATAAACAGATACCCACACATAGATATACACATAAACAGATACCCACACATAGATACACATAAACAGATACCCACACATAGATATACACATAAACAGATACCCACACATAGATATACACATAAACAGATACCCACACATAGATATACACATAAACAGATACCCACACATAGATATACACATAAACAGATACCCACACATAGATACACATAAACAGATACCCACACATAGATATACACATAAACAGATACCCACACATAGATATACACATAAACAGATACCCACACATAGATATACACATAAACAGATACCCACACATAGATATACACATAAACAGATACCCACACATAGATATACACTTAAACAGATACCCACTCATAGATATACACATAAACAGATACCCACACATATAGACATAAACAGATACCCACACATAGATATAGACATAAACAGATACCCACACATAGATATACACATAAACAGATACCCACACATAGATACACATAGATACCTGTAGATACACATAAGCAGATACCTGTACATAGACACACATACATAGATACCAGTACGTACATGGATTCACGTACAAAGATGCCCATAAACCGTACATAGATACCTGTACAAGGTTACAAATATATAACTATACATATCTAGATACCTGTACATGGATACATGTACATAAATATCTGTACATAGATACCAGTTCGTAGATACCATATGTTGATACCTATATGGAGATGCACGTACACCGATAAGCATAGATAAATGTACATAGATACTCATATGTAGAAATCCGTACGTAGATATATGTACATATGTAGATAATTGTTTGTAGATATGTGTACATAGATGCCATATGTAGACAACCGTTCATGCATGTAGATACCTGTATGTAGGTAATCGTACGTAGATATATGTACAAAGATGCCTGTACATAGATACCCGTATGTAGATACACGTGTATAGATATAGTTTAGATATAAACAAAATACGAAGCCGGTTATTATCCTCCTTTATATGGTGCAGGGAATATAAACGGCATGTTTGCGCCAAGGATTGTGTGGATACATCGCCTCCATTACCCACTTGCTGTAACCTCTTTTACTAAATGAAGACATCACCGTATTCTCTGCTTTAATCTCCTTCCTTTATGTTTCATAGTCTGCAGACTCTGATCTCCCCTACCCTCCACCACAGAGAGGCAACAACATCTACATGGTTCCTCAAGGGATCAAGCCTGTCCTCCAGCGCATGGCCATCGAGGTGCGTCGCCCGGTCCTCTCCGGCCACTAGGGGTTTTTTGTTGTTTTTTTTTAAATAAATTTAAACAAGAAAAATGATATTGAGATTCAAAAACACATTGGGACTTCCACGTTGATACGGACGATAACAAAAGAATCCAAGGGTTTATCATGTAATTTGGTCACTTTCGTAGCTGCAGACAAATAATGTGCTCTGTAACTGCCTAAAAAAGCAAGAGGAATCAAGCCTTACTCCCCATAGACGCCTGTCGAACACGAGCCTGCATCAGCCTTATCCCTCCTATATCATAATCGCACATACAGTGCTGTTTTATTTATTGTGTCTGGTTTGTTTCTGGGCCTTGTAGGAGGACGTCAGGCTATTAAATCCCATCATGCTTTGACTGCTTCCTCTTACACTGGACCAGTGATGGCCAACGCTGACGTGCCAGATGTTTCAGAACTGCACGTCCATTGATGCTCAGTCAGCCTTAACAAATTTGCCCAACACTGTGTATTTCTAAAGTGGGCTAGGGTAGCCTCCACAGACCTAGACTTTCAAGATGTCAAACGTCGAGCTTCACAACCTATATCCTGTGTCCAACAGGTTTTGGCCTGGGGCCTGCGAAATCTGAAGAGCTACCAGCTGGCCAGTGTGACCTCCCCCAGCCTGATCATCGAGTGCGGCGACGAAATGGTCCAGTCTGGCGTTCTGAAAAACGTGAAGAAAAATCCCAACTTTGATGTTTGCGTCCTCTTTATGGAAGTGGTAAGAGCCTTAACTCGATTCACAGATCGTCTTGCGGCCCTTCAGACCCCAGATCGCATTATGTCCCAGGTGGCCATAAAACACACGTTGGCTTCATTCCAAGTTCTTTTTACAGGACAATATATCCGCGCTCGCATTGCACTCGCATGTGTTTTCTGTATTAAAGATAACGCAACATACCTGGCATGACATTTATCAAGCGACTGACCCCCGGTATAATGGCTGTAAATAATACTCCATCACTCACGGGCGTCCACGTGTGAAATCCAATCCACCGGCTATTAAAAACAACTCGGAAAACGCCGGTTTCGTGGGCTTTTCTTTCTCTTTAATTTACCCTAAATGGATTAACTTTAAACAAATGTTCTAGGTCTTATTCCCAGTGATGAAATAAGGTAACTTGTCTCGTCGGCCCAGACTGAGCTTGCATATATAACCGCCCTCATACTGCCGTTTGCCGTAATGGTGACGGGTGGTGTGACCAACACACAGAACAATTCAGTTTATTCATTTAAAAATGGATTCATAATTCACATTAAAAACAGTAATTGAATAAACCCAAGCCAAGGGCCCACCTCACAAATGTGCAATCTTTCTACATGCTATGCAGGCAGGGTAGTCATCTGAGGGGTGACAGCCCATGATATGTTCTGGGGCCCAGTTGGCTGCAGGGGGTGTTGACCCTGGCCAAACCCTGTGCAGCTTGTCCAAGTGCCACGGGTGTAAGAGTCGCTCCATGCCACCCAAAACCAGCCCACCAGGTTACCAACAAATTTCCCGGTGGACCTGTGCATCTTGGGCCAGCTAGAGCACTTTGACTCCTCACTGAGGAAGAGATTAGCGTGGTCTTTGCCAACTAGAGGTAAAAATCGAACATTCTTCCACCAGGGAACACGTTTTATCTCCTTGCTGGACCACCAGGGATTTAGCCAACTCCCTTTAAAATGCCGTAAGCAGATGAGGAGGCAAAATGTTTAATTCGTAAAGGAATGCTCTGATGAAATATAGAGTCCCCTTCTTTTGCCCTTTTTGCCTCTGACAGCCCAATTCCTTCCAAAGAATCAGTGCTATCTGTCTCCTCCACATTTTCGTTAAGGAAATGGCCCTTGTAGTTAAGGCGACTTTAACAGAATGAGTGATCCAGGGATGCCGCACTCTCAGCTCATACAATTTCCATGTATTTTTGCCCATGAAGCGGAAGTCACTGGTTTCTCTTTTGTTTTTCTAGAGGTTACCAAGGGAAGACTTGTACTGTCCGCCAATCATCGTGAAAGTTATTGACAATCGCCAGTTTGGGAGAAAGCCTGTGGTGGGCCAATGTACAATCAAATCCCTGGAGGACTTTCACTGTGACCCCGACGCAGAAGATGCAGACCTGGATGAAGGACAGATAGGTACGTAGATACTCACCATTATACACTAAAATATTTGCCGCTTCTGACCAATCTTTACAAAAGCATTTATACAGTGCCAACAGACCCTGCAGAGCTTTACGATGGGGAAACGCAAACAATGATACATAATGGAGTGAAGACCCTGCTGTAGGATCATCGTCCTGCTAATTCAGCACTTTAAACAAGTGCTCAACCCGACATCTCATGAGTTTACAATCTAAGGGTGAAGCAAAATTTCCTTCAGCACGGTAATCTATACGGTGGTCTGGATATCGGAATTCGTCACTTGTGGTGACCTACAGAACCTACAGCACCTACACCATGTAAGGTGACAAATGATATGGTGGATCAGCCTTCCACCTCCTTCAAAGAACTGTGTCAATAAAGACATTTGCTGAGCAGTGCAGTGAAGTCTTTATGCGGGGATCGTGTCAGGCTTTTCCAGTCTGGATTCCTCATTCCTTCACCAGGGCAACTTCTTTTTTTTTCTGAAACCTTTTTTAATGCAAGACTATCAGGGTTATCCAAAGAGATCCGAATTGCTTGAGAAAGGTAACCGAACGCTGAAAATCAGCGTTCGGTTACCTTTCCTGGCCATTCGGCTATCCAGAGAGCAGGCAATTCGCCAAATACTGGCGAATTGCCTGCACATACGGTGCCTGTTCGGTGCCTGTTCGAGGGCAGTGAAATCCCCATGAAAAAGCACTGCTTCGGCTATTCAGAGAACACAAACCAGCAGTGAAAGGTTCCCCTAATGCCCTGCCATTCGGTGGTTTAATTCGGCAAATTTATTCAGGAGAATCCCATAGACTTCAATGTTAAAAATATTCCCGTTTTAATTCAATATCTAATAAACCGTTCATTCTAAAATTCTGCAGCAAAAAGTCTCTTTATTTATAGATTTTTTAGGATACTTTAAGCATTTTTCTGATTTTTTTTTTTTATTAAAAGTCCGATTTTTTTTTTTTTTTTCAGTTTACTTATTTTTTTTGTAGCAGCCCTCTTTATTATCATTCCCTGGACCTCCTGTGAAAATTTCAGACATTTTCGCTCAGTAGTTTCTTTGCAAACAGCGTTTCTTTTTCCCAGATTCATACAAATGGTTTTTCTAATTTATTCACTGCCTCCTCTACGTCACAGCTGCTTCGGCTCTGTGTGATTCGGCTCATGTTCGGCTCCTGTTCCTCTTTTTCAAAGGTTAATCCAGATGTTTTTGCTTGTTTTCAGCGTGCATTCGGTTAGTTTTCGGTGGGTTTACGGCAGCTTTTCCCTGCAATTCGGGGACCCTGTGGTGTTTGCTGAATACACCGCAGGGTCACCGAAATGCAATCGGCAAAAGGAACCGAATTGAAGAGAACGAAAAGTCACCGAACGTGCGGTGACTTTTCGAATCTCTTTGGATAACCCTGTGAGTTTACCACTTTCTTTGGTGTCAAGATAATTGGAGTCTCCTTTGAAAAATACTTTGTTATTGATCTTCAAAGAGGTGCTCTATATTTATATATGTTTTAAATATCGTCATAAAAGTCATGCTTCCCTTTCCCTGAGAGAGAGAGCAATTTGGTAATTGGTCACAAGCCTAGTAGACCAAACGGGTCTTTACAGTCCCATGATGGGGTTTGGGGTGTTTATCCAAACTGGCAATACCACTCGTGACTCGTAAAGTGCCAGGTGAAGACCAGCAGCTGCTTCTAAAATTTTAATGGCTTCTCCACCATCTGCCTGGACTCGAAGACTTTCCATAATAAAATCTCCCCGCCATGAGGGTTCCTTCGTCTATCAAGCTTGGATAACACCTTGCAAGGTGTTCAAACCTCACGTCCAAATTTCAGACAGTGCTACAACCACACAATGTAGAGCAGCACTCCCATCATACAAGGCCAGGCAGGTGCCACCACGGTCCATGGAGTGACCACCTCCAAGATATCCATTGAGTAAATGAAGAACTGAATCAGGCACTCAACCTCTTTTTTGCAGACAGGTTAATTAGACAACACAACCATAGCATTGTTTAGGTCAAGAGCTTATGTCAAGATGCTTCACAAAGGCTTTTTGCCAAAACGTTGCTTTGATGTAGTTGTGTTGTCTAATAAACCTGAAAAAGGGGAACGAGTTCCCGGTCTAGTTGTTCTTTCACTCTTTTTTGCTACAAACAACAAAACGTATTATAATTTCACTGAAGGTTCCCATTCTGGCAGTGGAAATTAATTTTATGAGCTCCTTCTACAGCGTTGATTGCACTTTGAATATTGGAGGAACTGTTCCTCAGCCCCGAAATTATCAGGACACTATGATCAGCATGTGTGTTGCTGACTATTTTACATACAATAAAGTTCAGGAACAAATCACAAATAAATAAAAACAATAAATGAAAATCTAGTGCTAACCCAGGTAACCTGCATGCCATTCACTTGGCACACAAAGAAGAAAGATGAGCCAGTCACTCCAAGCACGATGTGAAACTGATGTTTATCAAGGAAAGTGCACCGTTTCAGTCCTGGGACATGTTCTTTCTCAAGTACTTGAGAAAGCCCGTGTGTCAGGACCGAAATGTGTCTTTTTTCCTGAATAAAGCTCCATTTCATATCATACTGAGAGTGACCGGCCTTTGTGATTTTTTTTCATTTTTTTGTTGTTTGTGGTCAGTGGCCCTTAGACAGCTGGTACCCATGCCAGCGTAGGATATATTTTTTCATGTGACCTTCCTGCTGCAATTGGATTTGTTTGGCACAGTGTGTTCTAGCACTGGAGTTTTTCAAGCTCTGTATCTTTCAATTGTTTTAAAATGTATTCTCTGTTTGTTCCTTCTCCCTCACTTTATTAATTTGTCATCATGTGTCATGATTGGTCCTGGGATTTTCAAGAGGCTGCAACATTCATAAAATTACATATTTTTATCACTTGTTTGTGTCCTATTTTTATTACTGGTTATTTTACATAGTTATGGCTACACGAGGGCTTAGACCTGGTGGGGGGAAGTTATAAGAAGACATTGGTCACAGCATTTAGATTGCGGTTGCCATCAAATCAAGGGTCTCTGTTTCCTCTGTGGTTGACTTCACCATTATCTGAATGACTCTCAAGCTTCTACTTTTGATCGTTCTTAAATTATGTTAACATATCTGGGCCAAAAGGTGCCCATGTCTATAAAAATATGACAACTACGTCTCTCTGATTCTTTCTTGCAGAGGTTACGAGTATCACTCCCAGGGATGAAGTGATCATTGATATAGATGACAAGGAACCTCTCATACCAACTCAGGTAACCTGAATATCATATAGCGCAACAGGCACCTTTGTTTGGCTTCGGTAGCACTTTGAGGGAGATTTCTCAAAGCCCCTCTAGCAGCAAAGTGCCCGAAAGGAAGTGCAGAAACCAATTAAACCAGCAAGAACATTCCACTGGTGTCAATCGTGACAGCACTTGTAGAATACAAGGAATACTGGCACTCCACTTAGCATTGAAAAACAGCAGCTTTTATTGAATGAACCTTGTTGCCAACGTTTCTGACAGTGAACATGGCCTTTGTCATGGACTTAGCTCCTCCCTAAAACCCAGATCAGCGAGAGCTGACCTGAACTTCGGGCATCGATACCAGGAAGCGGGAATCCGTTTTGATCCCACCTCTCTCCCGCCAGATCCTCCTCAGCCACGTGACTTGCTCCGACTTGCAGGAAGCCAGCAGCATGTCACGTCGGGGAGGATTCAAGTCAGCTCTCGCTCGATACAAGGTTAAAGATGAATTTTAAAATTATCTTAATGGTTAAAATGGGAGGAAAGGGATGCGGAGCAGTTTATGTTGAACCACTTGGTTCCCCCCCTTCTTTTTTAATCCTAGAGTGTTCCTTCAAGTATTACTGATTGAAAATAATATGCCCGCAAAATGATATCTCGATATCGAATGATAGAACGTCACCTTCGTTAGATCTCCACACACTTGTTTCCTGTAACTCAGGGGTCTAATGGATCTCTGTGGGAAATGTGACATGTTCAGGTCTTCTGGAAAATAAAAAGTATTAATATTCGTTATATTCTATAGCCCCTTACGTATTACGTGCATCGAAATGTGTATCTTGAGTCGGTTGTTCTATGTAGATCTCACAACCTATAAAATCCATGAGGTTTTCCATCATTTAGCACTTTTCTTAGTCGTCCTGCATTAACGTTGCGCCCTAGATAGTGATTAGCTGTATAGAGGGTCCATGAGGGGAAGGAGCTAATACTTTCTAAGTCATGCCTTCCAATGTTGACATTGAAAACGTGTACATCAAAGGGTCAAGTCGAGGAGAAACGCGTGGGAACGCAGTTCCGCCATTTTTTTTGCAGATCGGAACAATGCTCCTACTGGTCCCATGCACTTTAAACCTTCTATTCAAGTCTTGTTTCCCTGCTATGTCACAATAAGTATAGGAATTATCATATATTTTTGCTAAAATCCAGATGTATACACAAATATGAGTGTTTGTGTTCCGTGCGAGATGATAATTGCTGATTGGTGGACAGAAATCTCTGAGTTCCCACGCTTCTTTTTTTTAGGACTTGACCCCTGCTGTTTATATAACAATCCCCTTAAAACGTTCTGCTACCCCTGTGGATTTACATAGAGCTCTGCAAATTCCGCATGTGGGCAGCCACTTGCCCGTGGTTACGGATTCCCAGGCTTTTGGTTTTTGTGGTCAGTATTTAATGTAGCTTTACAAGCAGATGCCAGTGACGCGCTGTTATAGTTCCTGCGATGGAATTTCCGAACGGGTCAAGCTGCCTTGTTTTTTCCAGAATAGCGTACGGGATGTGCCCGCGGCCAGCCAGAGTCTTCAGATAAAGAAGCATTTTTTTTTCTTCAAATATAGTGTTTATACTCTTGATTACCATACAGAGGGTAGAAACATTCCTCTGAGTTAACATGCTTTTGGGTTGTTATTCCAAGCGGATTTTCACCCTGTTTGTGGTAAAGAAGACTATTTTTGCATGTGTGCCTCCTCAGCAGAGAGAGTGTTACAGGTAGAGGGACTTTACAATGTACAATTTCGAATCAATAGATCTAAAAAGTAGTAGAAACCATTAAAACGCCCACTTAGTTTATTCCTTGTAAATGTGAACCGTTGTCTTACGCAAAAAACAAAACACATTGGATGTCTTAATTGTACTGCTGCCTTCTAATCAAGGGTTTACTAAAGCTAAATCGCCACCTGGTCGATGCAGCTACAATGGAGGCACCAACAATTTGCAGATTGAATAAAGATAGGGCATATTTAGATGCTACAGAAAACGCCATTTTTGGTACAAGAAAAAAACGCACTCACCCATTTTTTTCTGTACAATGTAGTACCATATTCTCGTCAGCTTCCTGTATGGTGCAAAAATTAAGCTTGGGTTAATTTTAAGGTTAGGGTTACTTTTAGGTTTAGGGTTAGCATTACTTTGAAGGTTATGGTTGCTGTTAGGGTTACTGTTAGGGCTACAGGCGCTGTTAGGGTTGGGTGAAATGGTTGGAACAGGCAGTGAGGCTCTATGGTTGCTGTTAGGGTTGGGGGAAATGGTTGGAACAGGCAGTGAGGCTCTACGGTTGCTGTTAGGTTTGGGTGAAATGGTTGGAACAGGCAGTGCGACTCTACGGTTGCTGTTAGGGTTGGGTGAAATGGTTGGAACAGTCAGTGAGGCTCTACGGTTGCTGTTAGGGTTGGGTGAAATGGTTGGAACAGGCAGTGAGGCTCTACGGTTGCTGTTAGGGTTGGGTGAAATGGTTGGAACAGGCAGTGCGACTCTACGGTTGCTGTTAGGGTTGGGTGAAATGGTTGGAACAGGCAGTGAGGCTCTACGGTTGCTGTTAGGGTTGGGTGAAATGGTTGGAACAGGCAGTGAGGCTCTACGGTTGCTGTTAGGGTTGGGTGAAATGGTTGGATTAGGGTTTAAAATTAAATTAATGTTTTATAATCTGTATCATAACTACTTTTTTTCGTTATTCCTGGATTTATTTTTGCATGAGGTCTCCAGTGTTACTGTTGGCTTAGACAGTGGGAGGCACATCTATAGTATTTTTACTTAAATGCAATAGAACTTTACATCAATCGATCCATACCAAAATGATGATCAATGCACTGATTGTTTTCAAGGACAGACTATTTGATCATGAGGAATCCACTCATCCAAGTACCATTGATATACCACTATGCTGGATTCTATTGATTGCTCATGCTTCATTCACTCCTTATATTAATAAAATGTTTCTGCATGGCATGGTAAGGATGTTAGCTTAAGTTTTTGTATGTGGAGTCAGTCAGTTCTAAATCTTCAGGTAGTTCAGATATGTCCCAGGTTGGCCTATATTTTGACATTTTTTGAACTTCTGGCGGGGCGTTTACTCAGCAACGCCTTATGGTCAAGTTCTCCCTTGCCGTCTCTTAAGTATAAATTGAGAACTCCAAACCAGTTGGGTTACTCATCACTCTTATGATGACCAAGGCGTGCTCGGAGGGGGTGTTCCAGGATGCCTGTTTTTCTTGGGATTGAATGATCTGGGCCTTTGAGTAATGGATTTGGGTTTCACAATTTGTTTAAAGTGGCTGTCATTTCGACTTGGCAAGGGGAACATAGAGAAAACCAAGCCTGTAAGTATTGTCTTAACATCTGCTGGTCGAGTCGTTTTCCACCAGAAGAGACAGGTTTTCCTGAACTTTCCTCCAGGCTGCTACAGTTTCAAAGAATATCATTACAGGGTGGTCAGGAACTGAGTAGTAACAGGAAAATGGGAGAGGTTCCCCCAAAGATACTAGAGGACAGGGTAGACACCTTATTTGTGGTTTCCGGTGGAACGAGATGTTTGTGTTGACTCTTACCCAAGTACTTTAGTTCTGGAAGCATCTCCCAAAACAGCAGTGTTTGGTTTCTTTTTTTAAATGCATATTGAAAATGGAATTCCAGCCAGTAAGGTGTTTTAAGCATCCACAGCTCCTTTTGTCTTTGTATGTTTTGGGATCGCTTCAGAAAGAAATATGTAAATGAACCTCAAGACAAAAAATCGTTGTCAAGGTATCCTCCCCATTGAGTGTTGGCCTCTTAAAATATTTATGAAATTTTGCAGTAATCTGGAATCTGGATTAGAAAAGTTTCAGTATTTCCCTGTTTTGTAGAATAATGTTTAAAAGGCATGAGCTGGGGTCTAGCATTAAAGGATTTCACTTTGTCTTGTAGGTTGTAGGGTTTTCTTACCCCACATCTTCCATTCACTTATATTTGATTAATTGTTTATCATTGTGCCTAAAGCTTTTGATTGCAGGTATCCGTTAATACATTTCAGATGAGGTAGAGGTCATCGCTGGTCCCAGTGGTCTAACTTGTTGATTGTATTTTAGCTACTATACTCTTGTGACGTCCATGGCCTAACTCAACGATAGTGTCTTGGTTTCTTTCAAGTTGTATTTGTCAAATAACACTTGGCTGTGGTTTACATTTAGTAGATACAGCTTGAGTGTTCATTTTCCAAGATTGACAGATACGGATTTGCTTCCAGTTGTTGACTAACAGAGTTCTACTCTACTGCCTTGTGCTAAATTAACAAAACCCTGATGATCTAACAAAGATTGACACACACGACTTGGTAAAGAGTTGGGTGGACAGCAAATATTCTGGTACCGGGTCAGAACAGAGAGAACCTGACTTTCCATGGACTAAATTTAACAAGCAATGGTCCTTAGAATGATAGATTTTGGAAGCCCATATGCTAAGAATAATCGGCAATATTGGGAACAGCAGTCTTGAACTGGGTGTGCAGTCCAAGGGCTCCTCCAATATCCAAAGTACAAAGAGAACCAATAATCGACATGTCACACCAAGAATTTAAAAGGAGTGATATTTATTCCACTGAATGTGGACCTGGGCATTGTTTCAACTCCAGTTGGATTTTGCCAAGCTTGACAAAGACCCTCAGAGGTTGAAATGTTGCTGAGGTGACATGTCTATCATAGTTCTGCATATGCCAAGAATGACACCTACAGTTGGGTCCATATATATTTGGACACAGGCACAATTTTCATACTTTTGGCTCTGTATGCCACCCAAACAAAATTAAAATGAAACAATCCAAATTAATTTGAATTACCGACTTTCAGCTTTAATTCAAGGTGTTCAACATAAATATCAAGTACAAATTTCAGGAACTGCAACCATTTTTATACACGTCCCCCCCCATTGTCAGGGGCTCAAATGTAATTGGACAAATTAATAGAATTATAAATAAAATGTTCATTTTTAATATTTTTTGATAATCTTTTACTGCCTGGAACCCATGGACATTAACAAAGACTTGATTTCCTCCTTTCTGGTGCTTTTCCAGGGTCTAACTGCAGCTGTCTTCAGTTGTTCTTTGTTTCTGGGTCTTTCTGCCTTTTGTTTTGCCGTCAGCAAGTGAAATGCTGCTCAATTGGGTTGAGATCAGGTGATTGACTCTGTCATTGAAAAAATTTTCCACTTCTTTTCCTTCAAAAATTCCTGGGTTATTTTTGCAGTGTGTTTTGGATCATTGTCCATCTGTGAAACGCCATCCAATCACCTTTGCTGCATTTGTCTGAATCTGGGCAGACAGTATATCTCTAAACACTGCTGAATCCCTCCAGCTGCTTCTGTCACATCATCAATAAACACCAATGACCCAGTGCCACTGGAAGCCATGCATGCCCATGCCATCAAACTGCCTCCACCATGTTTTACAGATAATGTTGTGTGCTTTGGATCATGAGCTGTTCCAATCCTTTTCCAGAGTTTTTTCTTCTCGTCATTCTGGTACAGATGAATCTTAGTTTCATACGTCCAAAGAATGCTTTTCCAGTATTGGACTAGCTTTTTTAGATGTCTTTTTGGCAAACTCTACTCTGGCTTTTCTATTCTTCAGGCTTATAAATGGTTTGCACCTTGTGGTGAACCCTCTGTATTTGCACTCATGAAGTCTTCTCTTGATTGTAGACTTTGACAATTATACGCCCACCACCTGGAGAACGTCCTGCACTTGTCTGGATGTTGTGAATGTTTTTTCTTTACGATAGAGAGGATCCTGCGATCATCCACCCCTGTTGTCTTCCGTGGACGTCCAGGACTTTTTTGATGTTGCTGAGCTCACCACACTGTTCTTCTTTCCTCAGAATGTACCAAATTGTTGATTTGGCTGTTCCTAATGTTGCTGCTATCTCTATGATGGATTTGTTTTGTTTTTGAAGCCTTACAATGGCCTGTTTCACTTGCACAGACAGCTCCTGTGAATGTATGATGTAGTTTCACAGCAATAGATTCCAAATGCAAATACCACACTTAGAATCAACTCCAGACCTTTTACCTGCTTAATTGATGAAGAAATAATGGAGTAGCCCACACCTGGCCCCCACAACAGCTTTTGATTCATTTGTCCAATTGCTTTTGGTCCCTTGAAAAGTGGGGGATGACTACTCTTAAGAGCTGTAATTCTTAAACCCTTCCTCCAATTTTGCTGTACATACCCTGAAATTAAACCTGAGCGTGTGCACTTTCAGCCCATATCCATTATATAGCTATAGCTTGAATATGGTTTGGGGAATACCTGACAAAACTAAAATTGTGCCTGTGTCCAAATATATATGGACCTAACTGTACATATCGATTCCTTATGCTTCGAACAAATAAGAAAACCTCTCTTGCCATTGCTGCCCTAAACATAAGAAGCACAGGCTAGCTAAGCTAAGCACATGCTTGAGTCCTTCATCTAAATCGAGCTTAGCAGAGGCAATTAAATTGGCCAATCTCAAATGCTCTTCATTCACAATGTATCACGTGAGCCGGTGGCTTTAAGACCTGGAGACAACCGTTTGGCTGGCCAACATCTAAATCACAACGTGGTGGGTCAAACTAAGCAGATACAACTTAAATGCTCAGCTCTAAGTTTGACAGACACTGGGCTTTTAGGAATTTAGGCTCCATCACAGTCTTGTGCAAAAAATTTGAAACTAAAAGTAGTTTAATGTAGGTCAGTGAAGCAATATTTGTTTTACTCTATATGTTATTGATGCGTTCCATCCAAGGAAATGTGTGGCCTTTCGGCGACCATAGACTTTAATGTATACCGATACCCTTAGCCTAATTTCTCTGGGTTGCAAGAATGTCTATGTGGTTTTGTTTCCCCGAATAAAAGCTTCTCGCTTATTTCTCCATTCATTGATGACTCAACTAAGGGCACAATACGCCAAAAATATAAGCAGTTCTTGAAAATATGTGCTTGAAGGAGTCGCCTTTGTTTACCTCTTATCCCACCAGCGGTTTTACGGAGCCCACACATCAGCCGCTTGGAATTGAGATCATATCCCCCCAGTACTAGTGCTCAGTCATGTGTGGAACAGGGAGATCTTGAAACTTTTTTGGCAGAAGCCAATGTGGATTCCTCAGCCAGGGCAAACAGATGGTGACGGCACCAGTGTGGCGGGATTGCGTTACCCATAAAACTTAAACTTCCTGGCAACGAAATTTGTAGAGCATTGAAAGAATGTCTAACAGGTTTTCTTGGCCAATGCGTAGTGCGACCACATGCAATTATCACTTGTGAAAAGAAAGTGCAGTAATTGTGGCCGTGCTAGACCATAAATCACAGAGGAGCCGTTCATCTGTAACCTCTCAGCAGATGGTTTGCTGTCCCCATTCTGTCTGGTGCCTTGTAAAGACGTTTCTTGCTGTCATTGCGATAAGCTTAGGCCTTGTGATCTCACATCCCGCATGTATGAGCTGTACCATAAGTCACTTACAACAATATTCTTGTATTCTGTTTGCATTCGTTCTTGGTGGACAACCAAATAATCCATTCCTAGAGAACCAACTGTGATTGGGCTATGTGTAAACGAGGCAATGTGGCACAAAATATTTATGGTGGAACAATGGAATGGAAATGGAGCGTTTCATTTTATTGTGACTTTTTTGAAATTTGATCCAATCGATCGTTTATGTAGGAAATCCCCAGAATGTCAGTAACTATCCTTTGTTCCAAAGCGTTCTTGAATATTCTGCTTCGCTAGATGTTTCCTACAAGCCAGTAGGGTGAATATAAATTCCTACTAAGCTAAGCTGGACCAACACATTCTCATATTAACATATTGAGGAATGATGCTGAGACCAATGGACATTCCTGGGCAGTGGCAGCCTTGTGGGGCCCTATTCCAATGTTGACGGTAAGATAACGTCTTGGGATGTTCTTCATGATGTCTCAAAGTAATCTCATCACCTGGAATTGCTGCTCCACTCTTGGTGCAAGTTGGGCTCATGCTCCATGGCAGGAGCTCCCTTTCCGTGATTTATGCTAACATTTTCCACATGAAATAAGTTGTTTTCCATACTTTATTAGACATAATAATCCTCGTAATGTCAATACAGTTAACATGCTTCCTCTTGTGTGCATTGCAGTGTATGTGACTAACCGGTCATTTTAATTTGTAGCTTGCAGACGGAACCAGCATCTCTGCAATAATTAACATTTCATCCTCTTGGTCCAGCCTCCATGTATGTATCTCTCCTCTCCTACCTTAAATATGTTACTTGTTCTTATTTTCCATGTCAGTAATCAAAAAAATCACAAATCCAGCTTATCAACAGAGCTCAAAGGTGCGTCCCACTACCAGAATCATGCGCTCGATTCACTAGATCAGTGGTTCCCAACTGCGGTCCTCAAGTACCCTCCAACAGGCCAGTGTTTCCAGATATCTGAAGCACAGCATAAGTGATATTATTTGCTGCTCTGTGATTGCAGGATTCAGTCTGCATTTCCCCAAGGCATTCCTTAAAACCTGGCCTCTTAGGGGTACTTTAGGACTGCTGTTGGGAACCACTGCACTAGCTCGTAGACTAACTGTCACTATGGAGGTGGTGACACCTTATTTTTCTGTAAATTAGCCACACCATGGGGACCTGTGGAGATAAAACAAACACTTTTTGGCGAATTGAAATCAGTGTCGCACAGCCTGGTATCCCATTCAAATGGAAAAATATCCCATGAGCCTCAGCATGTGGCATTCTGTTACATTGAGTCAATATCTTCTGTTAGGTATTGGTACCAGATGTCTATAACTAATCGGGAGGTAACAGTCTATGATGACTGGGAATAATACTTAGGAGCACATATAACCCATCTAAATGTCTCTAAAACATCTACTAATGTGTCGAGAAGTGGGTCCTGTACCTTCTCCATGGTGACAGTTGGTCCTTGCATACATTTCACTGTTGCAAAATACATCAACAGAAATATGTATAAATGTGGTTTTATGGTTTCTTGTATGACTGCATGGAAATGTTCTAGGATGCTATGAAATTTCCAGTTCGGTACATTTTTCGATCCATTGACTACCTGTATCGATAAAGTAACCTGGAATTTTTGCCCACTACGCACTGCATGGCCAAATGAATTTCACCTAAACGGTATGAGCGCGAGGGCTTCTTTATTACCGAAGAAAATCAACACGTCAGTAAATAAATTCTTGAGCGTGTTTATATAATCAAGAACCTCTTGAACGACTGGATGGCTTGTCCCACACATGGACAAACGCAGGCCTTTCCGAATTTAGAAAGAGTTAGCCGAGTTACGAGATCGGGGTTAGATTTCCATTCGTTCTCTGAGTTTCTAATCCCTTTTTACAAGCTTTTAAAACACCAGGCTGGCTGTTGCTTTTGTTCCCATCGTTTGCAGAGATCTGACACTAAATTTACTATGCATGTAAACCACACGCTTTCTGTCCAAAGGGCTCACTTTCAGCTTGACGTGGTCCCCATAAAGCACATCAAAGGGAAGGCCACAGACTGGTACCTGGTAGAGGATTACCTGACACCTAACCCACGATGAGAGAGGGTGCCCCAGGTTCCGCTGCTCAAAGTAACAGATGACTTTGGCTCTTTTAATACCGCTGCATTCAGCATCTTTTTTCTTTTTGAAAGAATTTCATTAGAGGGTTTTCTGATACCAATCCAAAGAGGTCCTTCATCGAGCAATGGATTGGATAAATAAATTAATAAAGGAAAGGCAATGTTGAGGCTAAAACGGTCACGCTGAATGAATACCACAACTGTGAAAAGATCTGATTTGTTCGATAATTCATTATAACAATAATATCACTATAAAATATACAATGGGAAGATCCAATCAGGTGTAAAGTTTGGCAGCAGCACTCCCTTGGCTGGCATTGCAGTTGTACTAAAAGAGTAGCAACTTGTCCCAGAGTTGCAGCCAGTTGTCATATTGTCGGTTGAAAAAACGTCTTGTAGGACAAATACCTCAATTGCTAGCCATCTTACAGACCAATTAGAGCCGGTTCAAAGAATAATATAATACATCCAATATATACAGACTTTTATCTCAAATATACAGCATGTTTGCTAGAAGTAAGTGCAGATCACTTCTGCTACTACACAAAGAAAAACCCGTAGGAGGAAATAAATGGACAAAAACATGACTATAGCCAAACCATGCAAGACATAGAGTGCTGTTACACAGACTCCATTTTTCATACTTGGTACCAGCCTTGCAAGGACAACTGAACTCTGTATAGTGGTGAGAATGTAACAAGGCATTGGGACTACATTAAAGAGACTAGGCAGGTAGACCAAATAGGTAACTGTACCCAACCACAGAAGCCTGAAATGTAGACCTAAAAGGCCGCACAACTTGGGATTTGGCCCTCAAAACCTCCCTAGAGGAGTCTGCAAGCATTAGAGCATTGTAACTTCTTACGAATGTACACTCACTGGTGGACCACCATGAAAATGACCCAAACACAGTTGTAGCATCTTTCTGCCACTAAAAAAGAGAATCTCTTCTTCCAGTGACTGTGTACCAATGAGTACAACCGACAGACTCTGTGAACAAGCCTGTACTGCAGTGCAAAGATGCTGATGGAACCTGGATAAGTCAAGGACCCCTGTTCCATATGTACTGTCAGTCTAAAATCTTTGCCTATGGAGTGAGAGAATAGAATGAGAGGTACCCATATTTACATAGTTCCATGCAGAGGGAAAACCAACAATGACCAAAATGCCATTACACATGGGGTATAAGTATACACCTAAAAAGACCAAGCTGTAGGCACACAAGTTAATTCTCAAGGTGCGCTAGTAGCACCTTTTGTTTTATTGAGGGAACCAGTAGTAACGCCAAACATTTCCGGTAGGGAGCCCATACTTAATGTCACATGTCTCCAGGCAGAGTAAGGCAATGCGCATTGATAAAGGGCTGTGCCCAAAATGTTTATTTTACTGTTTACCTCAATAAATCATAGGTGGCACTAGGGTCCCTTGCTCATTAACTTTGTCCGCCTATATCTTTGTCTTTTTGGGTATATATTCATCCAGTGTATTAGGCTTATTATGGTTACACAGGTGGAACTCTACAGGTATTGTGGCTATGTGTCTTTTTAGGTGTATATTTATCTAGTGGCATCTAGTCTTTTAGGCTTAGTATGGCAGCACAGGTGGAACCCCTATATCTCTACAGGTACTGCGGCTATGCATACATAGCTTAAAGTGAACTAGAGCTATTTCTTGTGACTTTTTTCACTAAACTGCATCACATCCAGTCAATTTGGAAGGTCGACCAGCTCATCAGTCTCTATTGGGTGACTCAACGTCTCTGATAACATATTTACACGAGCAACACTGAAAGAGGAGATGCCTGTTAAATCGATTTTCCTTATCTTCTGGCTTTAACAAGGCGTACTGGGAATTCTCCGAGCCAGGGATATTTCATCACATCAATTCCTTGGTGAGGCGACCATTAAATGCAAAACATAATGCAGAGCATTCGAGGTATTGCTTCCCAATGTGAATTCATTTCCCAAACAATCTTTATTGTATTATGTCAGGTATAGGAAATATTCACAACAGGAATAAGATGGAAAATGTTGGAAAACCAACTAGTGGCTGCTATATAAATATGCAAGGCAGGGGAGCGAAGTCGACACAGTGTCATGCCAAGGAGAATGGAGGTCCCTGGGTACTTACGGGATTGGAACCCAAGAAGCAGGAGACAGCACTATTTTATGAAACTCTGTTAACAGTAGGCGACATGAAGGTGCAGACAGATTCCTGGGAAGTAGCTGGCACCATGGAGGCTTTATTAAAGACATAGAAAATCCAGAAACGCCAGAGCAGCCAAGGTCGAGTAAGATCCAAAGCTCAGGCAGCAAACAGCAGAAGTCTGAGGAGAAAACCAAAGGTCAGAAAGCTGCAATTCAGGGGTAGCAAGGGTAGGGATGAGATGAGGGAAACTGGAACAAATGCTGGGTCATTAGGGCGTAGACACAGAATAACATTGGACCCCAAAGCTTCTGGGGCTTTACAGACTAAGGTGCCCCTTGTTCTGGTCCAACCAAAGTGGAGTCCCCTCAACTCCTGTTTGAATCTTAACCAGGTGGCCGTCATTCCCATGTGCACGCTTGTCTCTGGCTTGTCACTGGACTAATGGACCACTGCTGAACTGCGTTAATAACTGACATGACTCCCATTATGCCAGAATTGATGCATGCACTGCTGTGCCATTGATAGAAGTTAATGGGACCATTACTGGAGTAAATTTCTTGGCTCAACCCGTGATTCAAGCTCCTGAATTCAGACAAATGTCATAGGGCCACTAGCTGACACCGTTGCGACAATCTCATTGGAAGCATTCCTGCATCAAAACCGACAAGTCACATACAGGAATCAATGCTGGTGCCAGTTGACCGCAGGAAAACAGCCTAGACCTAGGACCAAGATGGAAGTGAGGTAAAAGATACCCCAAGCTGCTATGAAATGGAGCTGGTTTCCTTCTTTTTTCTTCTCCTTGAGCAGTATTAGTGAAGAAATGCATTCTCCTTTTCGGCAACTTTTACTGCATTCACTTAGTTGCTCGTTGACCACTCTAGGACTTTCT
Organism: Leptobrachium leishanense; assembly: GCA_009667805.1. Lineage (NCBI taxonomy): Eukaryota > Metazoa > Chordata > Amphibia > Anura > Megophryidae > Leptobrachium > Leptobrachium leishanense. Next base: position 546,128,033 of record CM019063.1, read on the forward strand.
AATGTCACATGTGATCTGGAAATTATCTAGAGTTATATCTTTACTTAAGTGACCAGGAGTAAATGATGCTTATATTATAATCTTTTCTTTTACTTTTATTATAACCAATATCTAAACATTTGTCTACATGAGGTCGGCAGAGATTCCGTGAAGGACAAATTCAACCATTTGCTGTCGATAGATTCTGGCCCATAAAGAACTTATTCCGTGATGGAACGTTCTGCTTAAAGAGCACTGTTGGCCTTTCATCATCCTCCGAGTGGGTCGTTTAGGAGTAGGGTCATGAGGATCAGGTTTTTATGATTTCAAGACCACTGTTGGACCTTCAAGGGTCAATCAAATGCAAAAAAGAAAGCATTATTTGAAGTTAAATGACCTAACCATGTCCTCTTGTCCCCTGGCTGCAGAAGACAGACTGGGTAAGTCAATATACCAGTTTTTTCTCTCTCTCCGCGTCCGCCGCGGGGCTGCTTGTGGCTTTTATATTATATATCACGAGCGATGGATGCTGAAAGGAAACAAGGAAAGCTGGAATGTAATTTATGGTAAACGCACATTAAAAACAATGTCTATTCAGAACGTTAATTTAAAGCCCGTGCGACTGGCTCAAAGAAGAAATCCAATAAGCCACTATTAGATTTTCTCCATGAGGTCAGTGTGCAGGAATTCTGTGGATTACTAAAATAGACATCGTGATTTGTAGGAATGTTTCACGAATCCAGAGCTGAATCTCCCGTTTCTGCACACAGAAATAGCAAAAAAAATAAGAGCCTGGTGAAGTAACTCCGCAATTCTTACCGAATTAATAAAAAGTTGACATTCTGTGATCAGAAGTGCCAGAGCGTTCAGTTTTAGGCTGCACCGTCTACATCGGGGTTAACCATTAAGTATTGCATTCACCTGGGTTATCAATCTCAAAATATTTGCATTTAATATAATATATGTTTTTTTAGTGTGGATTCATATTCACGTAACAGCAGCACCTTGAGATGAGTTTGTGGCTCGGCTTGAAGACCCAAGCCTTTTTCAGCCATCGTGCTTCATGGCTCACTTGTCGGGTGGCGAATGGACCAAAATCTCTAAATTAGAAGAACTTGAGAAATTACAATTTTAATATTTTAAGGGGTTATTCAGAGAGCATGGAAAAGTCACCGCACATTCGGTGACCTTTCGTTCCCTGCACTTCGGGGCGATTCCTAGTTCGCCGACCCTGCGGTGTATTCAGCAAGCACAGCAGGGCCCCCCGTAGTGCAGGGAATACTCGCCGAACACTCGCCGAAAACCCGTAGAAACCGCCGGAAAAACCCGACGAGTCGCCGATCACAGCGCAGAGCAGCCACCGGAAAAACACAGCAAGCAGACGAACGTGGTAACAATAAAGAAAAAATGCTACGTTTGAAAGTTTCAAAATCGAAACGCTGTTTTAAAAAAAAAAAAAAAACACCTAATGAATGAAAATGCCTGGAATTTACATATAAGATCATATGAATGATAATAAAAAGGTCTATTAAGGAAAACTGAAAAAACGATTTAAAAAAAGAAATTGGCGAAAAATGCCTAAAAGATCCTAAAAAATCTATAAATAGACATTTTACAGCAGAATAAAATAATAAATGGTTTATTAGATATTGAATTAAAACGGGAATATTTTTAACATTGAAGCCTATGGGGTTCGCCTGAATAAACCTGTCGAATGATACCACCGATCATCAGGACATTTTGCCAACTTTTCTCTGCTGTTCAGTGTCTCTGAATAGACAAATAATTGCTTCCCTATGGGGCTTTCACTGCCCTCGAACAGGCACCATACGTGCAGGCAATTCGCCCAAATTTGGCGAACTGCCTGCTCTCTGAATAGCCGAATGGCCCCGAAATGTCGCCATACGCTGAAATTCAGTGTCCGGTTACATTTCGGCCATCTTTCAGATCTCTCTGAATAACCCCTAAAGTTAAGTAACATTTTTTAAAATCTAAAAAAAGATGGTTCATCTTCGGGACAGAGTGACCATTAAAGGTGCCATTTTTACAGTGGGTAGAACATGAGGATACATGAATGAAGAAATGATTTAGCTAACTTATTGATCGATTTTTGGATTTCAAGGTATGATTATGGAAGGTATTCACTAGATAGAAGGACACAGGCGTCTGCGTGTCTTTATCATAGTTTTTTTGGAGACTCGCCCATGCCCTGTCACTGTTTTATAGCACCAACAAGTGTAGAAATCAGCACACTGCAGTAGCTTGGGTGCATGGTCGAAGGGTCCCTCAATCCCCAGAACAGTAGATAGACAAATGATGATCACTCAACACCAAGGCTTAAGGAGAGCTTTGATTCCACTCAAGTGGACCCAATGACATTTTGATTCTGAGTCATTAGAATCAAACTGTCATTGGGTCCACTTGAGTGGAATCAAGGCTCTCCTTAAGCCTTGGTGTTGAGTGATCATCACTTGTCTATCTGGCACTGTATTATAGACAGGATTGGCACACGTGATGGTTAGAGGCATGCACACATTCAGGGTAATTCAAAGAGATTCGAAAAGTCACCGCACGTTCGGTGACTTTTCGTTCTCTTCAATTCGGTTCCTTTTGCCGATCCCATTTCGGTGACCCTCTCGGTGTATTCACTAAACACCACAGGGTCCCCGAATTGCAGGGAAAAGCTACCGCAAACCCGACGAAAACTAACCGCAAAACCTGCCGAATGCACGCCGAAAACCCTCAAAAACATCTGGATTAACCCGTCGAAGACGCCGGAAAAACCCGAGCAGGAGCTGATCACACGCAGCGAAGCCGCCGGAAAAAGCCGAGACCGCAGAGTGAAGTAAATAAATTAGGAAAACAGTTTGTATGAATGTTTGAAAATGAAACGCTGTTTGCAAAGAAACTACTGAGCGAAAATGTCTGAAATTTACATATGAGGTCCAGGGAATGATAATAAAAAGGGCTGTTACAGAAAAAATAAGTAAACTTAAAAAAAAAAAATCCCGAAAAATGCTTAAAATATCCTAAAAAAATCTATAAATAAAGAGACTTTTTGCTGCAGAATAAAATAATAAACGGTTTATTAGATATTGAATTAAAACGGGAATATTTTTAACATTGAAACCTATGGGATTCGCCTGAATAAACCTGTCGAATTAAACCACTGAATGGCAGGGCATTAGGGGAACCTTTCACTGCTGGTTTGTGTTCTCTGAATAGCCGAAGCAGTGCATTTTCATGGGGATTTCACTGCCCTCGAACAGGGACCGAACAGGCACCGCATGTGCAGGCAATTCGCCAGGATTTGGCGAATTGCCTGCTCTCTGGATAGCCGAATGGCCAGGAAAGGTAACCGAATGCTGATTTTCAGCGTTCGGTTACCTTTCTCAAGCAATTCGGATCTCTTTGGATAACCCTGATTATTTGTGAATTAGCCAACGCCGCATTGGAAGCAGTGCCTGTAAAAATAGTGTCCCTTTAACACTGAAAATGCCCTCCCAAACTACTTAATTAGAGCCCCTGGGAGATACCCAGTCCTGCTATTATGATATGCCAGGCGTGCCATTATAAAAAGAATGCCATCCACAATACCCCAGCCTCTCCCCATTAACACTGACTGTCAGTGCTGCCTTAATAAGATTAAAAATAAAACACAAAGCTTTGTTGCCCATTATTCAGAAATCCATTAATTTGTTAGTAATTATCGTAATCCTTCCATTGAGGCTAGGGTCAGACGAACGTATTATTCGCGTTGTCCGTGAAAAAGTGCGTTCGAACGAATGGACGTATTTTTTTCACAGAATACGTGATAGCGGTCATACAATGCGCATTTTCGTCCGTGATTTCGTACGGATTATCAATAAAACCCTTTTTGCGTCCGGACCTTATGTTGGCCGGACATTAGCAGCGTCTGATGTCTCCTAATCACACACGCCGCTATGCGGACGCAGCGCACTCTGTACGTCAGTACTAGCGGTATCACGTTCTCTAAAAAAATGCGTTCGTTTGCCACTTGCGTTGCGCGGCCGCACTTCGTATATTGCCCGTCATTTGCTGCTACTACGGCCGTGATAAAGTGCGGCTGCACGCGCGTTCGCACTGCGTTAGTCTGACCCTAGCCTTAATAACCGATTGCAATGCAACAAACCCAGGCCTTTCAAACGGCCAATGAATCCATGTGATGGGCCCAAAGGAACTGGCCATGAACCCCAAAAGACTGAATTTGATTTTTTGGGGTGAGAGTCAGACACCCTCTCTGGATTCCTTAATGTGTCTCCATTTTTAACTTGGAACTTTACAAACGTTCCCCAAATGAAAAGCTGTCAATGTCGACATTATTTGACTTCTTGTGATGGTGAATTAGAATTGTTGAGGATTAAAGGAAATCTAATATTTCAGTGTCCATTTACATGACCATTACTACAGCCATAATCCTTTGACTGCAATCATTTATGAATAAGGAAAGATTGCAGGTATTGTGTCCTGTCTATGTACTATGTTTAATGTAGATGTATCAGCAAAATCCTAGACTCCCTGTATTGTGTCCTGTCTATGTTCTATGTATGGCTAGGGTCAGACGAAAGCATTTTTCCCAGCGAACGTGAAAAAGTGCGTCCAAATGCATTGACGTATTTTTTCACGGAATGCGCAAAAACGGTCAGACGATGCGCATTTTCGGGCGTGATTTTGTACGGATCGTCAATAAAACTCTTTTTGCGTCTGGACGTTATGTAGGCTGGACATTAGCAGCGTCTGACATCTCCTAATCACGCACACACGCCGCTATGCCGCAGCTGCGCACTCAGTACCTCAGTACTAGCGGTTCAGCGTTCTCAGAAAAATGCGTTCAAATTCCACTTGCGTTGCACGGCCGGACTTTTGTGCGGCTGTACATCGTATATTGGCCGTCATTGCCCGTCATCTGCTGCTAGTGCGGCCGTAATTATGTGCGCTAGAACGCACGTTAAAAGTGCGCTGGTCTGACCCCAGCCTATAATGCAGGTGTATCTGTAAATGCCTCTTTCCAGTCCATCTCCAAGCTTACCGTTGCACCACAGGATCTGCCATCTTTAAGTCCTTTTTGGTAGTAAAATCTTGGGCATTTTGATGCCTTGTTACCAGGATAGAGAATGTCAGGATTTGTGAATTTTCTTTTGCATAGTTACATACAAGGTCTATGGTTGGATAAATGGAGCTTCCTACCAATGAAGACTTAAAAAGGGTGGCTACCACAAATGATGGCTAAGCCTGCGGAGTAACACCAGGATTTATATATATTCTCTCACTTCCCGTTGCGTACAAGGTCTACAGTTGGATAAGAGGAACTTCTGACAAGTGAGGATTTAAAGATGGTGGCTCCTACAACTGATGGATGGGTAAGCCCAGAGAGTACAGAGAGTGGTAGGAAAATATTGGTCATTATGATGTCCCAATACCAGGGCAGAGAGTAATGCCAGGATTTTTTGATCTTCTCTCGCTACATGCAGTGTCTGTGGTTGGATAAGTGGAGCTTCTGACCAATGAGGACTTGAAGATGGCAGCTCCCACAACGGGTTGGTAATCCCATAGAATAAAGCCAGGATTTGTGAATCTTCTCTCACTCCCCGTTACATGTAGGGCCTGGGGTTGGATATGTGGAGCTTCCAACCAATGAGGACTTAAAGATGGCAGCTCCCACAAAACGGCTGGTAAGCCTGAAGGGTAAAGCCAGAATTTGTGAATATTCTCTCGCTCCCATCACATGTACTGTCTGCAGTTGAATAAGTGGGGTTTCAGACCAAAGAGGACTAAGAGATGGTGGCTCCCACAAACGATAGGTAAGCCTGGAGAGTAACACCAGGATATTGTTCGGGAATCTTCTCTCGCTCCCAGTTACATGCTGGGTCTATGGTTGGATAAGTGGAGCTTCTGACCAATAAGGACTTAAAGATGGCAGCATCTGAAAAAGGACTGGTAGGCTGATGGGTAGGCCTGGAGATGAACTGAAAAGATGTATTTACTGATTTGCTTGCATTATCCATAATAGAGAGCGGCCACGATAAATGGGAGCTTTCATTTTTTATTATAATAATATTATTAATAATTCATAGTGACCTTTAACTTGTCTCGTGGGGAAATGTCTATGAATCTCTGAGTTTGTGATGGGCGTATGAGGTATATCCTACAGAAATGTGAATTCTGGAAAATCTTAAAGTCTATTTGCATTTTCTTTTTTAAATCTAGAAAAAAAAAAATCCCGCAAGAAAATATGTCTTAAATAAAAAAACCTTAAGGCAGTTGTAAAAACAATGGCCCAGAACTGATGGTTGCAACATCTTCCCACTTTAGAAAAAGTATGTTTTAAACAAACTTTAGAAAGGCAGAGGCTTTTATAGGGCTAGCTTTTAATTCAGACCATATTCCTAATATTTGATTTTTCTTGGGATATTACTGGCAGGATCTGATTTGTAAAAATACAAATACGAGTTCCAAAAAAAATACAGCTTTTCTAATATATTCCATTAAATGGGAAATTATTCCCCAGAAATACGTTTAACTTAATTATATTTTATACATATGCCTGGTGTGTCCTGTGTTATCCTTTATGATGGTTATATATTTAAATTTTATTTAAGATTTTTAGGTTAAATTGACAGAATAATGGCCTGGGTGGCCCATCTAAAATTTATAGCATCATCTAAAGCTCCATCATTTCTAATGGCAGAAGCTATCACTGTCTCAAATAGGGACTCTGCAGTCAGGCAGGCAGCAAATATTCTTTGGCCCCTTACTGTATCACTTGTCAGGGCCCCTCACCCCGTATTTCCCCCTGCCACCCCTTTCCTTAAATTTGTTTGACGTAAAACCTCCTGCTTACCGCTATTTCGGGGTGGGAGCTAAATCGTCAGTGGTCCAGCAATAGGTTAAGACAGATTCCCTTGCAGGCCAGCTTTACATCTAAGGCTAGGGTCAGACGAACGCATTTTTCACGTTGTCCGTGAAAAAGTGCGTTCGAACGAATGGACGTATTTTTTCACGGAATACGCGATAGCGGTCATACGATGCGCCATTTCGTCCGTGATTTTGTACGGATCATCAATAAAACACTTTTTGCGTCTGGACGTGATGTTGGCCGGACATTAGCAGCGTCTGACATCTCCTAATCACGCACACACGCCGCTAGCGGACGCAGCGCACTCTGTACGTCAGTAGTAGCGGTTTGACGTTCTCGAAAAAATGCGTTCGTTTGCCACTTGCGTTGCGCGGACGAACTTTCGTGCGGCCGTACTTCGTGTGTTCCCCGGCATTGGACGTCATTTGCTGCTAGCACGGCCGTGATTTCGTGCGTCTAAACGCACGTTAAAACTGCTTTTGTCTGACCTTAGCCTTAGGAGTCTGCAGGCACAGAAATCTGGAGCATCCTTTTCTTTTTAAATCTTTAAAAAAAATAAAAATTAATACATGCATAAATAATAAAAAAATATTTTAAATTATACTTTTTATTTTAGATTTATAGAGCAAGATGCCCAACACATGCGCCTTTCTGTGTAAAATTGAAAAGAAAAAAAAGATTAGGGATGTGCGTTTCGGGTTTCGGAATTTCGGAATTTTTAAGAAATTTCCCGATTCGTGTTTTCGGATGCGGCCGAATTTCCGAAAATTTTTAGATCCGAAAATGGCAGATCCGAAAAGTTTTCCGAGCCGAAACGAAATATTTTCGGAATTTTCGAATGGACTTGAAATGTGTCAAATCGAAATTTATTGCTTTGAAACGAGGAGAACCGACTTTCCGAAAAAACGAAAATTTCCGAACTTACGAAAAGTCGATACAAAAAACGAGCTAAGTGACACGAAAATCTGAAAAATGGTCGAAATTCCGAAAACATGCACAATTCGGAAAAACGAAAATTTCCGAAATCACGAAAAGTCGATACAAAAAACGAGCTAAGTGACTCGAAAATCCGAAAAATGGTCGATATTCCGAAAAAAAGAGTACACGAAAAACGAATCGAGCCGAACCGAATCGAAACAGAAATCGGTCGAAAACGAGCCGAATCGAAAAGTTTAAAAATCCAAAAAATCGAACCGAATCGAACCGAAAAAAAAATCGGTGCACAAGCCTAAAAAAGATTGTGTAAAAAAAAAAAAAAATCATAAATTAATTTTTTTTCCGTTTGTTTTTACTCAAAAAAATATACATATTTTTTAAAAACAATTCTTTGCGTTTGCCTTATCCAACACAGAGGATCCTTTCTTTGTAAATTAAAATATAAATTACATTTTTTTTGTTTTACGTTTTACAGAGCAACGCACCCCTCTGTGGACGTGCCTGTGGCATGTGCCTACTTTGCCTGATTATAAATCCAGCCCTGTTCCCTTGTGGTCGGTTCGTTCTGCAACTTTGGCTGGTGCAGACCAAACTAATCACTCCCTCGTGTTGACAGCACTCTAGTGATGTGTTACAGGCTTCTGAACGGACCCAGATGTAGCGAACCACTGAGTAATTTCCTGGTATTCCAGTGGGACAGTCCTGGGTGGTATGAAGGCGAGCTTCTCTCCTCGTGGCACTTAGACAAGCTTCAGCCGGGTCTGGCAGGGGCACACTTGCACAACGTTTGGCCACTGTACATCCTTGCTGACCGGTGTCTAACCCTACATTACTAACAAAGTCCAAACAACACAGCAGTAGACCTCCTCAACACCATTAATGATGAGGCTATTTTAAATGTTGACACTAGGGTTAGGGTTAGGGTTTCGGAAATCAAGGACCCCTGCAATATTTTGTAATGTCTCTCTCCGAGATTACTTTAGGGAGGAACAAGAATAAGGTGTCATGAGTTCTCTCTTGCAGCATTACCACGTAATGTGCTTTCATCTGGTTTTCGGATAGGTCAAACCTCTATTAGAGCAATGTTATATTTTACTTGTCAGGAATACAAGACAACTTTCAATTGGACGTCGGGAAACACATGATGATTTCACAATTTAATTTGCTCATGTGTAAGAAAAGCTTTTTTTCCATCCGGTGCTGGGTGTTGGGGGTTTGAGTTTAGTTCGTCTTCTCCACATACTATGTATAAATACTTATAGCACTGTTACTTTGCTGTTTTGTACCTATTACACTTCACTTGACTTTCTGCCTGCCCGCCGAATCATCACGCAGTGTTTCACCGCTTCCCCTTACTTGAAAACAACTTGATTTTAGGAATCCTTCTCCTATGATGTTGACTGCATGTTGCCTATCGGACGCTGGGCTTTTGACACCGAAATCACTGTTGTTGCCCACCCTTTGCACTGATTTATTTCCAATCAGGGAGCATAATTATGCTACCCACTGGTTTTAAAAGAACAAGTGTGTGATGTTTGTCCTCTGCGGAATCTGTTGATCTGGTGACGGGTTAGCCATTTGTCGGAGGGAAACAAAATTCAAAATGGAGGTCGTTTAAGTGGCTTTCCATCAGTGGACTATACCTTGACTGGCATCGGTTGTTTACAGTGCTATTTCTTTCTCTTTTACTAGGAAGAAGAATTTATTGATTGGTGGAGCAAGTTTTATGCTTCTGTTGGACTGAAGGATAAGTGTGGAACCTACATTGAGAAAGGCTACGATACACTCCAGGTACTGTGTACTACTTCCCACTACACCTCTTGATTCTGTTTTCTGATATTATTTGGCAATTGAACGTTGAATTTCCTATATTGTATGGTAAAGTAATATGGTACTGTTAGATCATCATAATAATAATAATAACCTCAGTTTTATTACACTGGAATGATGGCGGCTCCCATGGCACAAGGGTAAGCCTGACAGTGTGCTGAAAAGAGAAATTGAAATGAACCTGAGCCATTGCTGCTCAGATTTCAGGGAACAATTCCATGAAATTTCTTCGTCGAAAGTAGCGTATAAAATAATGACATTGCTGTTACGTATCTTTACCGGTCTGTACAGATGCCACCGCTCAAACATAAAGACATTGTAATACGACAACACCAGGGACTGTCCAAACTCCAATGATTGTGGCTCAGACCTAACTTGTTTCTTCTGGCCCTTCGCCATCCCAAAATCACTGTGGGACCTATAGTCTCCTTTCAGACAGCCAGTAGTTTCCAGAGTATAGTCTTCTTTCAGAGTACCTGGCAGCCTAGGATTGCACTGATGTTACTCAGAGGTAGAGAAGCTTCCATAGACTAGAACTCATATCAGTTAGACACTTTGGGCCCTATTCCAATCTTGCCATTGTTTCACGTTGCTATTCCAAGCTTGTTCCAAGCGCAGTGTACGGCTTGTAATTAGCAGCTGCTTACTGTACATTAATGGCTACTTTACTTTGTGTAGGGGGTCTTAATATCTGTAATGGAGCTCAGTGGTGTCAAAAGGGGGGGCGGCCCGCACCGGGTGACACCACCCCCTAGGGTGACGCCCTAGAAAAAAAATTATATATATATATATTTTTTTTTTACACAAATATTTTGCCAGGAAGGATACATTGAGATTTCTCTCATTTTCAAGTATGTCCTGGGTAGGCGAGGCCTAGGCTGGCACTTTCTAGGGGGCGGCAAAAATACCACTACTAAAGTGGATATTCACAGAGCAACGAAATGACGCAGACATTTCAGTGTTCTGTTGTTCCCCGCGATTTGGGGAATCAAATTTCCCCAGCGAGTTCACCGCAGGGTCCCTGAAGTGCAGGGAATCATTCACCGAATGCTGACGCAAACCCGTTGCCCGCTGTTTTCAAAAAAACTACTGAACGACAATGTGTGGAATTTACATATAAGGTCCTATGAGTGATAATAAAAAGGTTTGTTACAGAAAAAAGAAAAACCGCTATTAGAAATTTTTTACAATTTTTTTTTTGACAAATGCCTAAAAGATACAAAAACAAATAAATAAATCAATAAATAGACTTTTTACTGCAGATTAAAGTAATAAACGATTTGTTAGATATTGGTTAAAAACGGGAATATTTTTAACATTGAAACCTATGGTGTTCGCCTGAATAAACCTGCCGAATGAAACCAACGGACATCAGGACATTTCTCTGCTGTTTGGTGTTCTCTGAACAGATTAACCATTACTTCTCTATGGGGACTTTCACTGCCTTCGAACAGGCACCGTACTTGCTGGCAGTTCGTCAAAATTTGTGTGTGAGCATATCACAGAGCTCCACAGCAATAAACCTCACAGTAATGTGCGTCTTGTATGAGCATTCAGTGTTATATGGGAGTACTGAGTTATGAGTAAGAGTTGTTAAAAAATGAAACTGTAAAACCCGAGGCGTGGGGGTGATACCATGAGTTACCACACCGGGTGACACCAACCCTAGTGATGCCACTGATGGACCTAAATAACCAGGGTGGGTATCTCCATGCAGAAATGCTCACTCTCGTCATCAGTATCCCAAAGCCATACTGATTCTGGCCCAATCCAGTCAATAGCCAGAGCTAATTATAAGGTGAAGATAAAATCTAACCTGCTTTATTTTGGGTTTTCAAAGGGACAACACACACAGGGGATGGACATCCCACAAAACATACATCATGCCACACTGAATAGCCACCCCCCCACACACACACACCCTAGTATAACAGACAAAGAAAAGACCTTCCCTCCCCAGCCTGGCAGGGTTGAAAGAACTGACTTTCACCCTTACCTTGGGGAGGTGGCAGAGATCTGGTTTAACCCAGCTCTTGGGGGTTAGATGGGAGAGTGGAGAAACATTTAGAACAATCAGAGGGCAATCTATTATAAATCAGGGGAACAGCACAACATTTACAACATGACACTCTACAATGAATACATCAGGGAATAATACAACTCAGACATCAGTGGATAGGACCCAGAGGACATAGTCACCCTGTACCTACCAAGGGTGACTATTGAAATAGGAGAGGGCTGGGGAACAGTATAAAATATCAGACCTACATAACCCACAGTTCCACACCTACCAAATGTAATTTTAGGTCCAGGGTCCCAGATTCCTAAGTGACTCCTTTTGAAATAGCGACTTAAAATCTGGACAGCACGTTATTCCAACATGGCTTGCTATTCTCCACTTTGAACTGATATTCTGCAATTAATACCGGCTATCAGAGCCCAGTGGGAAGTGATTTTGAGTTTAACGGCAAAAAATACCTAAAATCCTACATACCTAAAATCCTGTACTTCTAATCCCAAAGTGAAGAGGACGGCACAATCCACCGCTTCCTCTCACTATACATAGTGGAAGACTGAGAACGAATGGTTCTCGGTGTCCTTCCGTCATACTTACATGACTCCACTCACTTTTCCTCCTCACTCCTGGCAGGATTTCATTTGGCTCCATGGGGTCTCCTCTGGACTCCAGGAACCGAAAGCAGCAATGGCGCTTCTGCCACTATCTGTTTCTGGCTTCCAAATATTCCATTTTGAGACACTAAGACCGTGACATGGCGGGAAGAGATCTGGTAAGGCTAGGGTCAGACTAACGCATTTTTCACGTTGTCCGTGAAAATGTGCGTTCGAAGAATGGACGTATTTTTTCACGGAATACGCAATAGCGGTCATACTATGCGCAGTTTCATCCGTGATTTTGTACGGATCATCAATAAAACACTTTGTGCATCTGGACGTTATGTTGGCCGGACATTAGCAGCGTCTGATGTCTCCAATTCACGCACACACGCCGCTAGCGGACGCAGCGCACTCTGTACGTCAGTACTAGTGGTTTAACGTTCTCGAAAAAAATGCGTTCATTTTCCACTTGCGTTGCGCAGCCGGACTTTTGTGCGACCGTACTTCGTATATTGGCCGTCATTGCCCGGCATCTGCTGCTAGTGCGGCCGTGATTAAGTGCGCCAGAACGCGCGTTCGCACTGCGCTCATCTGACCCTAGCCTAACAGGGAGACGGGTCTATGGAACACATATCACTTGGTGATATAAGAAAAGCCATCCCAAGAATAGTAACTTAACAGGGTTATTCAGAGAGAGCCGATCTGGCCCCGAAATGTAACCGGATACTGAAATTCAGTGTACGGTGCCAATTCGGGGCCATTCGGCTATTCAGAGAGCAGGCAGTTTGCAAATTCTGGCACATACGGTGCCTGTTCGAGGGCAGTGAAATCCCCCATAGAGAAGCAATGCTTTGTCTATTCAGAGAACACCGAACAGCAGAGAAAAGTTGCCAAAATGCCCTGCTGTTTGGTGGTTTCATTCAAGAGAATCCCATAGGCTTCAATGTTAAAAATATTCATGTTTTAATGCAATATCTAATAAACCGTTTATTATTTTATTCTGCTGTAAAAAGTCTTTATTTTTAGATTTTTTTTGGATCTTTTAGGCATTTTTCGGGATTTTTTAAAATCGTTTTTTCTTTTTTCTGTAACAGCCCTTTTTATTATCATTCATTGGATTATATGTAAATTCCTGACATTTTCGCTCAGTAGTTTCTTTGCAAACAGCGTTTCAAACTTTCAAGCAAACTGGGGTTTTTTTCACCTTGTTTGTCTGCATGTCGGCTTTTTCTGGCGGCTGCTCTGCGCGGTTATCAATGACTGATCGGATTTTTCCAGCGTGTTCGGCTTGGTTTTTGCGGTGGTTTCTGCGGGTTTTCGGTGAGTGTAGAAGGGGGCGGTTTCCACTCGTCAGCAAATGTAAAAGATGTAAATGAGCACTGGTATATAAATCACCACATGTATTTATTGCCAGGAGTGTGTTTTTTTTGCTGAGGGGCTATTAATTGGGTGGGGGGTTATTTTTTGCTGAGGTGATATTTATTGAGGGGGGTTTAGTTTTTCCTGAGGGGATATTTATTGCGGAGGGGGATTTTTTCCCGAGGGGTATTTATTGCAGGGGGAATTGAGGGGTATTTATTGCAGGGGGAGTTGAGGGGTATTTATTGCAGGGGGAGTTGAGGGGTATTTATTGCAGGGGGGGTGAGGGGTATTTATTGCAGGGGGGGTTGAGGGGTATTTATTGCGGGGGGGGTGAGGGGTATTTATTGCGGGGGGTTGAGAGGTATTTATTGCGGCGGGGTTGAGAGGTATTTATTGCGGGGGGGTTGAGAGGTATTTATTGCGGGGGGGTTGAGAGGTATTTATTGCGGGGGGTCGAGAGGTATTTATTGCGGGGGGTTGAGAGGTATTTATTGCGGGGGGTTGAGAGGTATTTATTGCAGGGGGGGTTGAGAGGTATTTATTGCGGGGGGGTTGAGGGGTATTTATTGCGGGGGGGGTTGAGGGGTATTTATTGCGGGGGGGTTTGAGGGGTATTTATTGCGGGGGGGTTGAGGGGTATTTATTGCGGGGGGGGTTGAGGGGTATTTATTGCGGGGGGTTGAGGGGTATTTATTGCCGGGGGGTTGAGGGGTATTTATTGCAGGGGGGGTTGAGGGGTATTTATTGCGGGGGGGTTGAGGGGTATTTATTGCAGGGGGGGTTGAGGGGTATTTATTGCAGGGGGGGTTGAGAGGTATTTATTGCGGGGGGGTTGAGGGGTATTTATTGCAGGGGGGGTTGAGGGGTATTTATTGCAGGGGGTAGTTTTGGCTGAGGGGATATTTATTTGGGGGACTTCCTATGGGAGATTACAAACTGGACAGCGGAGACAATAACTGGAGACGTGTTTAGAAGGGGGCGGTTTCCGCTCGTCGGTGGGAGTTTTTCTAACTGCCGAGAAGGAGTTCTGAGTGAGCAGCAGTGCTGGGTGCGGCACGCAGCCGGCGACGGACGCGTTACAAACACATTTATATATAGAGATTTGTCCTTTTATGTTTTCTGTTGGCTGCATACTCTGGTTTTCAGTGTCTGTATGGCTGGATGTGCTGAGGAGGAGACACCCGGTACAGATATGTATTGAATTTGTATGTATTGTTTGGGGAGGTGTATTATAGTTCAGGTAAAGCAGATTATCTGATCGAGTGTGAGCTTTCAAAGGTGTTTAATTAAGAGTGCAGAAGGTAATTTATTGCTCCATTCTGCAATATGATGACATCACTTGATTAGACTTCCCCTGCTGGATGCTGTCGCCGGCTCACACGGGCCAGAGCTGTGAGATACGGCTGATATAGCTATCGCCTTGTCCCATCATATATATATATATATATTAACCGTGTGTTCCATCAATACATTCCATATAAGATCACACATAGCCATTATAGAAATAACAGATATCCCTAACACAAAAAAACACACACACACCCTGCCAATACAACATAAAATATATCCATAACACCAGTGGCGTAGCGTGGGTTGTCAGCGCCCGGGGCCAGCCAAGAATTGTGCGCCCCCCAACCTGTGGACACGTTATCGATATTGCCCCAGCCAGCTCACATGAATATTGCCCCAGCTCTCACATGGATATTGCCCCAGCCAGCTCTCACATGGATATTGCCCCAGCCAGCTCTCACATGGATATTGCCCCAGCCAGCTCTCACATGGATATTGCCCCAGCCAGCTCTCACATGGATATTGCCCCAGCCAGCTCTCACATGGATATTGCCCCAGCCAGCTCTCACATGGATATTGCCCCAGCCAGCTCACACATGGATATTGCCCCCGCCAGCTCACACATGGATATTGCCCCAGCCAGCTCACACATGGATATTGCCCCAGCTCACACATGGATATTGCCCCAGCTAACACATGGATATTGCCCCAGCTAACACATGAATATTGCCCCATCTCACACATGGATATTGCCCCAGCCAGCTCTCACATGGATATTGCCCCAGCCAGCTCTCACATGGATATTGCCCCAGCCAGCTCTCACATGGATATTGCCCCAGCCAGCTCACACATGGATATTGCCCCAGCCAGCTCACACATGGATATTGCCCCAGCTCACACATGGATATTGCCCCAGCTAACACATGGATATTGCCCCAGCTAAAACATGAATATTGCCCCAGCTCACACATGGTTATTGCCCCAGCTCTCACATGGATATTGCCCCAGCTCTCACATGGATATTGCCCCAGCTCACACATGGATATTGCCCCAGCTCTCACATGGATATTGCCCCAGCTCTCACATGGATATTGCCCCAGCTCTCACATGGATATTGCCCCAGCTCTCACATGGATATTGCCCCAGCTCACACATGGATATTGCCCTTGCCCCAGCTCACGTATGAATATTGCCCCAGCTCACACATGGATTTGCCGCAGCTCTCACATGGATATTGTCCCAGCTCACACATGGATATTGCCCCAGCTCACACATGGATATTGCCCCAGCTCTCACATGGATATTGCCCCAGCTCACACATGGATATTGCCCCAGCTCACACATGGATTTGCCACAGCTCACACATGTATTTGCCCCAGCTCTCACCTGGATATTGCCCCAGCGGCAGCCAGCTCACACATGGATATTGCCCCAGCTCTCACCTGGATATTGCCCCAGTCAGCTCATACATGGATATTGCCCCAGCTCCGGATCCAGCAGGGGTTGGGGCCCAGATGCCGGGCAGCGGGAGTGCCTGCCCGGTCCTGAACAGCGTGTGAGTCTGTCCGTGTTGAAGGGGAGGCGGCTGCGTGCGTGCGCAGGTCACGCGGTCCGGCCAGTCAGGTGGTACAGAGACTCAATACCACCTAATTAGCCGGACCACGTGACCTGCGCCTGCACGCAGCCGCCTCCCCTTCAACACAGACGGACTCAATGTTCAGGACCGGGCAGGCACTCCCGCTGCCCGGCATCTGGGCCCCCTCAACCCACGGGCCCTTGGGCGGCGCCCGAGGGCCTGGCGGGTCAGTCCGGGCCTCAACTTTTAGGGGCGCAAATTTCTTTTGAAGATTTCTTAAGAAAACTGCACCCGGGGCCACGGCCCCCCAGCCCCCCCCCCACGCTATGCCACTGCATAACACAAAATAACACACACACTGCTAACACAAAACAACACACACACACTGCCAATATAACATAAAGTTTATCCCTAACACAAAATAACACATACACACACTGCCAATATAACATAAAATATATCCCTAACACAAAACAACACACACACTGCCAATATAACATAAAGTTTATCCCTAACACAAAATAACACATACACACACTGCCAATACAACATAAAATATATCCAACACAAAATAACACACACACACTGCCAATATAACATAAAATATATCCCTAACACAAAATAACACAATCACTGCCAATCTATACTATAATGCAGTAAGGCTTGGCGTGTCCGTCGCCAAGCCTGTACTGCGCATGCGCGCGCAACCAGCGGCGGTTGGCTGCGCGCGCATGCAACCGCCACGGCACGAGCCGGCTGTGCGCTTGCCGCGGCGGTTACAAGATGCGCACGCAGC
Source organism: Leptobrachium leishanense (assembly GCA_009667805.1). Lineage (NCBI taxonomy): Eukaryota > Metazoa > Chordata > Amphibia > Anura > Megophryidae > Leptobrachium > Leptobrachium leishanense. The sequence continues at coordinate 546,145,295 of CM019063.1, forward strand.
AGCCGGGTAGAGCCGGATAGAGACGGATGCGCTCGCAGCCTCTACCCGGCTGCCGTGCGCACATCCAACCGCTGCGGCGCGTGCCGCGGCGTTTACAGGATGCGCACGCAGCAGCCGGGTAAAGGCTGTGCGCGCATCCTGTAGAGCCGGATGCGCTCGCAGCAGACGGCTATAGGCTGCACGCGCATCCAGTGGACCAGGATGCGCGCGCAGCCTATCGCCGTCTGCTCTGAGCGCATCCGGTGTTCTGGCACATGTGGGAACCTCTCATATGTGGGGACCGGCGCACTTCCGGTGACGTTTCAGCCGCACACATCAAGGAACCACCAGCAATGCGCATGTGCGCGCGTACCGCCGATTCGTCGGAACGCGCTCGCTGCGATTACAGCCATTGTAATTGTACTTGGGGCTGGGGAGACACAGGGTATATATAAATCAGTACTTCACAGGGACTGCTTCCTGTTATTTGCTGAAAATATCAGCAGATGGCAGGATAAACAATGTATCGCCCTTGCAGGACCTCATACAGCTGTGCTCTGCAAGCAGCCTGTGTGTGCCTGCATGAGAGCTGGGGTAACCAATCGGCGGTACGCATGCGCATTGCTGGCGGTTCCTTGATGTGAGCGGCTGAAACGTCACCGGAAGTGCGCCGGTCCCCACATATGAGAGGTTCCCACATGTGCCAGAACACCGGCTCTACAGGATGCGCGCGCAGCCTGTTCTCCTGGATGCGCGCGCGGCCGACAGGTAGAGGCTGCGCGCGCATCCAGCGTCTTAGTTGGGGGCACTTTAAACCACGGGAGCTGGGAGCAACTATACCCACGGGAGCTGGGGGCAACTATACCCACGGGAGCTGGGGGCAACTATACCCACGTGAGCTGGGGGCAACTATTCCCATGTGAGCTGGGGGCAAATATTCCCATGTGAGCGGGGGCCATAATACCCATGTGAGCTGGGGGCAATTTTACCCATGTGAGATGGGGGAAATTATACCCATGTGAGCTGGGGCAAATAGACCCATGTGAGCTGGGGGGCAAATATACCCATGTGAGCTGGGCGCCAATATATGAGTAGGAGAGAGGCAGACAATGACACTAGGCTGAGGAGACAAGGGTATGGCAATGGCACCAGGAGAGAGCGGTATGGCAATGGCGCCAGGAGAGAGCGGTATGGCAATGGCGCCAGGAGAGAGTGCTATGGCAATGGCGCCAGGAGAGAGCGGTATGGCAATGGCGCCAGGAGAGAGCGCTATGGCAATTGCGCCAGCAGAGAAGAGAGGGATAGCACAATAGCATTAAGGAAGGAAAGAGAGGTGTAGAACAATGGCACTAGGGGAGGGGAAAGGGGTTGAATAATGGCACTAGGGGAGGGGAGGGGAGATGAATAGGGCAATAGCACTTGGCGAAGTGAGGGAGTAAGACCTTGATGTTAAGTGGGTAGGGTAGTAGGACAATGGGACTGGGGGAGATGGATAGGATAATAATACTAGTATATTAGAGGTAGGACAATGGCAGTTGGGGAGCAGAGAAGGCTAACATAAAGGCACTTTGGGTGAGGAGAGGGGTAGGACATTTGCACCAGAGGAGAGGAGGGAATAGAACAAAGGCACCGGGGAGAGGAATAAGTCTATAGCTTTAGGGAAGGGGAGATAGGTAGGACAGTGGCACTTGGGGAGGAGAGAAGGGTGGGATAATGGCACTAGGAGTGGGGAGAGTAGTAGGATACTAGCACCAGTGGAGTCAAGAAGAGTAGGACAGCGGCACCAGGAGAGATGAGAGGGGTGGGGTAATGCCACTAGAGGCAAGAAGAGAGATAGGACAATGGTACAGGGGAGAGGGATAGGCCAATGGCACCAGAGGAGATCGATGGATGAAAAGCATAATGGGGATACACCAAATAGGGCAGCAACACAATGGGGTTAGATGAATTAGGTAAAGGCCAGCTAAAATCTTTATCTCAGGGTTCAGTGAGTTCCTAGTCAGGCATAGATATTATACATTGCTTTTCTGCCGCTAATAACACGTACATATGTGTGTAGTTGATTGCTATCATTGCCAGCCTATATAATCTTTTCTGTAAGCTCTGGTAGTTTAGAAATGATCCCCAATGTGCTCCACAGTAGTCTTTTTTTTTACGTTATTTGAAACCGATACAATGTGTGATACCGTGCTGAGGCATTGTACGGGATCTCTGAAGGTAAACAATTAGGCCAGGATCTAAGACAAGACCTCTCCATACAATGTGTATTGTAAATATTGAGTTACATCCCTCGTGGCAGAAGAAAGGAGGATGAGTGCAGAGATCACGAAGCAGATTAGAAAAATCTGCAAACGTGATACCGTGCCATAATTTGCTTTGGCAGCCGGATAGGCCTCTTGGAATACACGAGCTGATAATTGCATTATGGCTACTGCAGGAGAAGCTGTCAGTGCTGCCGTCCATCGCTCTCTTTGGAAACGCCACTACGTTTTCTTGGCGTGTGCAGGCGTGGAGTCAGCGTAGGAAAAATAACAGTCACCTCTTGCTGAAATAAAACCAACAAAAAAAAGCGAAGAGCAAACTCGAAGACCAAAAAAAAGTGAAAGCCAAAAGCACAGACCGTCTCTATCAGAAGGTTCTTGTGTAATTCTGCCTGGGGACTGGCTGGACTGTGATGTGCCTCTCGATCCAGATTCAATTATTTATTGGATCAGAGAGCTGGATATTAGTGTTTGATCCCGAACAATGGTCAAGCGATTGCTTCTTGCGCTTTTCTCCTTGGGATCAAACTGTTGACAATCCCTCTTTTAACCATACAATAATGCGTGACTGTGTATATGAAAGTGGATTTTGCAACAACAAGAAAACTAATTACCAGCGCAAAAGGAACACTTTATTGGTTCTTCTGTTGTTGAAGTTCCTCACCAGTTATCTAGTGCTATCTAGAACATGTCATTAGTACATAGGAGAAGAAGAGGAACCAGGCACTCTACTTCCTCTTTCCAGGCTTGCGTGCCAAAACGTTGAAATGAGAACCGATCCAATAAATCTGTTGTATCAAAGCAAGTTGAGTGCTTTGGTTCCTTTCCATCTGTTGTCAACGTATGGTTTTGAGAGGTGATGCCATGTTCTGAAAGGGAAGCATTGTTATTTTCTCAACAGTGGCATCCTTTCCATGAAACTGCTAGCCTTCCAATATCAGACATGAAGACTCAATGTAGATTGCACCATTATTGACAGATAGTTGATAGAAACACTTTTACAGAGGTTGACCCTAAACTGATGTATTATCCATGCTCACTGGCGTGTGCAGCTCGTTACATTGGGTTGTGCACACATGGAACATTTATTAGATGAAAGCTTATGTTTTGAAGATTTTGCACAAAATGCATATTTTTGATTAGAAATCACAAGACTGTAATCAGAGTCTCACGTACCCCGCCGGCAGCATCCTGTTCTCTGCCTGCTGGCCAGTCACCGAGGGAAGAATGCCAGGTTCATGGTCACGTGGGGCACCGAGGGGCAGGGCACGGCCTGAGATGCGTCGCCTGCTGGATTTAAGACCCAGCAGATCATTCCTATCATTGCCCCGACGTGGTTATCACTTCCCTCAGCGCTTAATGTTATTTGGCTTGATCTGTGTACCGACTTGGCACTTCTTGGCAATCCCGATCTGTGTACGGACTTGGCATTCCCTAGCAAACCCGATCTGTGTACCGACTTTTTATTCCGTTGCAATCCCGATCTGTGTACCGACTTGGCATTCCCTGGCAAACTCGATTTGTGTACCGATTTAGCATTCCCCGGCAAACCCGATCTGTGTACCGGCTTGGTATTCCCTGGCAAACCCGATCTGTGTACCGACTTGGCATTCCCTGGCAAACCCGATCTGTGTGAGACTTGGCATTCCCTGGCAAACCTGATCTGTGTACCGACCTGGCATTCTCTGACCACCCTATGTCATATCACGACTTGGCAAGTACTGGTGACCCTGCTCTGGGTATCTGTATTACAAGCGTCTAACTGGTATTAAGACCTCTGTCCCTGTTGTTGTGTCTGCTGTAGTATTCTGGTGTATGCTAACCCTCACTGGTGGTATATTGTTTGGTTCCCTGAAGGTAGCTAGTTGTGCTAACTCAAGGATCAAGGATCAGAGGGGTAGATAGGGTTCTGTAGACAGGGACCAACCTCTCAGTTCAGGGGGGGATCCATGACACAGAGATAAGTCAGTTTTTATGCTATTCATCATGAACCAGATGATGGACACCTAGTAAATATCAATGTAAGAGGTGAAAGAGGACCTCTTCACCCAACATTAGGGTGTGCCTGGGCACACGCCTTTGTCCATGTTGACATCAAACTATTCTTCTTGACCCCTACCACTCACAATGTCTTTTCTTTTCATGCGTTTTTGTCAGAGAGAGGTGCCAGAACATTTTTTTCTGTTTTTTTTGTATAGTTGCTTTATTATGGTCAAATAAATCGAAAAGCGGCCATCAGCGGAGTTTAGATAAACCTACTTTAGTTTCACTAGAATAATCATACTTGGTCTTCCACCAGTGATCTTCCTTTACGTTTTGCACAGCATTGTTAAAGGGCTTTTTCCTAAATTCCATCTTTTGCACTAAATATCAAAAATACTGTTGTGCAAAATAACTTACTTGTTGCCTATTTTCATTTTTTCATTTAAAGTTTAGATGCCAAATGTCCAGATCTAGTGCCCTATTCCACTGATGCCGGTAAGGGAAAAAAACATTGTCCCGTGCCGTTTTGGTTTTACCAACCTATTCCAACCCAGCCCATATATTAGGGGGTCACAAACAGATACCAGAACAGCAGTGCTGCTGTTGATATCGGCTCCTGGAGTCCATGGGTCTCCTTGGAGTCTGTCGTAACCCTGCCTTGACCTCTACATGAGCTTGTGCTAGAGGAACTAATTTTCCCAGTCTTCCTCTGCGCATGGTGGATTGAGCCGCCCTCTCCACTGTGGGGTTATGATGAGAATACAATATTTTTGGGCTATTTATTTTAATGTTTTAAGTTATTTTACAAAATCTGTTAACCCCGGGGTCTGGGATTCAGAATTCCTTACAGAAATACATGGTCTGAGGAGAAAAACAAGATACCTTGGAATAGCACATTCTTCTCCACCTAGGCATGAATTAACCCCTTAGTGACCGGGCGGTTTTACACAAATCCGTCCTTTAGTGACCGCTGCTGTTTTTACGTTTCTGTGCTGTTTGTGTTTACGTCAAATTTTCCTCTTACTCGTTTATGCAACCCACACATATTTTACACTGTTTTTCTCGTCATTAAATGGACTTTATAAAGATACCATTTTTTTCATTATTTCATATTGTAGCGGATCCCCGCTACCCTGCCCGGGGAGATCCGCTGTCAGCGCCGAGCTGGTCTGGGGGTGTAGAGTCACGATAGCGGGCGGTAGGGATTCGGCGGTGGTCCAGCGTTTCTTTCCACGGTCCTTGCTGCGTCGCGGTTCCCCAAGCCCTATTATCCCCAATTACTTGCCGAGGCAAGAGTAAAGGTTCAAACAGGAATGAGTTTAATCAAAAACAGAACATACACAGTCCTTTTATATGGTACAGTCCCACTGTTCTCTCCCATGCCCGCCCCCAGACCCTGGAGTGAATTCTGCACCGGGGCTAGCCATAGCCCAGGTTCTGATTGGTTGGTTCCAAGACCATTGCGGGCTTCTCTCAGGTCCTCTCAGTCTTCACTTGGGTCCACTGGTTGTATGCAGATGAAGTTTTGACCTCACAGTGATTACATACAGTGATTTACATAACCCATTGTAAAGGGAATCAGATAGTGGGTGGCTGAGACAATGTGACTCCCAACCTTTCAGAATAGGTAAACAGATAACAGATATCCAAACAGAAAGTACTTTTGCATAATCCACAAATTACTCAAACCTATTGTATATTCTATACAAAGGAAAGCATTTGACACTAGTGGCAGGTAGGGTTTTTAAAAACCACATTTAACTAAAGAAATCTAAGTCTATTTAAAACTAAAAATGAGCAATTGACAATACATTTAAAACCACACAATATAACGGAGCATAAACTAGCCGGATGGTGCAGGGGAAAAACATGATTAATTAGAAGTCTAGCAACAGTTTTACATTAAATCTACCAAAGGAAATTAGTTTCTATAAATAAAGGGTAAACGAAATATAACAAAATAAGAATGAAATTAAACTAAATAAATCCTGTGGCGGCCGTTCCGTCACACATATAATTTACTATAAAAAACATTGTGAAATATGACAAATAAATTGAAAAAACACCACTTTTTCGAACTTTGACCCCCAAAATTTCTTATGTATCAACAACCGTCAAAAAATTTAATTCCTTAGTAGTTTCTAAATTTAGTTCTGAGTTTAGCAATACCCAATGTTTACAAATTCCTCGCTTTTCTCCTTATCTTATGCAACAATAAGTGAAAGTAGCACTTTGCCATTTACAAAGGGTTTACTTTTAAAAGTAGTCATAGTGACATTGTAACACTGATATCTGTCACTAATTCCTGAATAACCCTCCACATATACATATTTTTTTAAAGTACACAAATCAAGGTATTAAACTTGGGGTATTTTGACTCTTTCCATGCAAACCATTTTACCACAAATCTATGCCAAAGTTTGAGAAAAAAAAGGTTTTGGTGATTTTTTTTTGATTTTGAATGCAATTTAAGAATACATGTACTGTGAACTTTAAGGTTTACTGCCAAAAAGCACCCCAAAATATGTTCAGCAACATCTTCTGAGTAAATTGATACCACCCATGTATAGGTATGTTGGGTCATTTGGGGGCTAATAGGCCTTATTTGGGGGGTGCGCATTTCAGTTTTCCAACTTGGAATTTTCACATTTCGTCATCATGCACCCATGTCCTATTTGGGACATTTTTGAAGCCGGCCAAAGTAATTTACCCCATCAATCCATATATTTTTAGAAAGGGCACACCCTAGGGTACTTCAAAGAGTTGTATTTTAACACTTTCCATGCACTAGCTCTTTGTCAAACTTTCAGGTAGTCACTTTTTGTGTTATTTTTCACACATTGTACCTTAGGCATGAATTGTCAAATCCAGTTATGGGTTACTGCCAAAAAACACCCCAAAATATGTTCAGCAACATCTTTTGAGTAAATTGATACCACCCATGTATAGGTATGTCGGGTTATTTGGGGGCTAATAGGCCTTATTTGGGGGGTGCGCATTTCAGTTTTCCAACTTGGAATTTTCACATTTCGTCATCATGCACCCATGTCCTATTTGGGACATTTTTGAAGCCGGCCAAAGTAATTTACCCCTATCAAACCATATATTTTTAAAAAGGGCACACCCTAGGGTACTTCAAAGAGTTGTATTTTAACACTTTCCATGCACTAGCTCTTTGTCAAACTTTCAGGTAGTCACTTTTTGTGTTATTTTTCACACACATTGTACTTTAGGCATGAATTGTCAAATCCAGTTATGGGTTACTGCCAAAAAACACCCCAAAATATGTTCAGCAACATCTTCTGAGTAAAGTGATACCACCCACATATAGATTTGTTCTGTTGTTTTTGGGGTGCTACGCCAATCTTTTGACATGTGCTTGTCATTTTTCTAATTTGACATATCTTCTTTGCTTATCTTCTTTTTAGGGGCCTTTTTACATACCCCAATTTTATGAACGTGCATATATTTGGTAAGCTAACACACCAAAGTATTGTAAATGGAGTGTTTTTATGCCATGGATGCAACCGTTTGCTCCAAACAAATTGGATACTGTTTGATGTGGGTGTGAAAATGAAAAATGACCACCAGTTTTGGACTGTGATTTAGGAGACACCGTTGTCAGTTACTGCATGAAAACTCTCCAGGTTGTTTTCTGCAAGGTCTCCTGAGTACACCCATGCCCCCCATGCATAGGTTTGCCAGGATTTTGGGAAGGTTCAAATACAATTTTTATGACTTTGTCATTGGAGTTGAAATTGAGATTATTTCTTCAGCTAGGCCTATCTTTGGTTTTGGGTCTACCGCATACCCCAGTTTGAATTATTGCCAGAAAATTGTTTATATTTGTTATGTTGACACCCCAAGGTATTGCATATGGAGTGCTTTGATGCCATGGATGCAACGGTTTTAGCCCAAAACATTTGAGAAGGTGTGTGGCGGTAATTTTTCAATTTTCAGATTTTTACGCCCACATTAGATTTGGACTGTGATTTAGGAGACACTGTTGTCGGTTACTGCATGAAAACTCTCCAGGTTGTTTTCTGCAAGGTCTCCTGAGTACACCCATTAGGGATGTGCGTTTCGGGTTTCGGAATTTCGGAATTTTCACAAAATTTCCCGATTCGTGTTTTCGGATGCGGCCAATTTTCCGAAAATTTTTAGATCCGAAAATGGCAGATCCGAAAAGTTTTCCGAGCCGAAACGAAATATTTTCGGAATTTTCGAATGTACTTGAAATGTATCAAATCGAAATTTATTTCTTTGAAACGAGGAGAACAGACGTTCCGAAAAAAAAAAAAGAAAATTTTCGAAAATACGAAAAGTCGATACAAAAACCGAGCTAAGTGACACGAAAATACGAAAAATGGTCGAAATTCCTAAAAAAAAATGTACACGAAAAAAGAGTCGAGCCGAATCGAAACAGAAATCGGTCGAAACGAATCGAATCGAACCGAAAAAAAAAATCGGTGCACAAGCCTAACACCCATGCCCCCCATGCATAGGGGTGCAAAGATTTTGGCAAAATACAGCACCAATTGTAGAACATAAAAATGTAGGAATAAAATGTAAAAGTCTGGTGCAGTAAAAGAAAAAAAAAAACTAAACTAAACTAACTAACTAGACTGTAAGAAAAAAAAATCACAGATCACGCACAGTGTGATACATCTTGAAACAGTCCCCAAGACACAGACCGGGTTGTCCAGGGCATTCTGGGCAGTAAAAGATTGTGTCTCTCCTCTGCCCCCTCTTGAAACACACCCTGCATCTTTTTTGGGGTTTCTGTTTGCCCTCAGTAGGGGGTATTTTAAAAATAAAATGTGTAGCCCCAACTCTGTCCCCCATCACCGCCCGGGGAGCAGGTGCATCCTGGTACAAAAACCCCGAAATGACCTGGAGCTGAAACTGTAAAAAGGACAGCGTCACTCCGGGGTTTGCCTTTTTGCAGAGCAAAAAGGCATTGTGGGTTGCAATTTGCATCAGGTAAATTGCAACCTTTTTGTACCAGGCCCTTGACTTCCGCATAATCTGGTAGGGCTGGAGCAGCTGATCTGCCAGATCAACCCCACCCATATGCCGGTTATAGACTTTGATGCACACTGGCTTCCTGATGCGCTCAGCTCTGCCACGTACAGAGACCTCCACAGACCTCTCAGTGTGGATGGTGGATAGAAGGTATACATCCTTCTTGTCTCTGTACTTGACCGCCAACAGTTCCTCTTGGTGCAGAGCTGAGGTCTCCCCCCTTTTTAACCGGGTGCGGACAAGCTGTGCTGGGAAACCTACGCAGTTCTTGCGAACAGTACCGCATGCTGCTGTATCAAAACAATACAGCAGCTTGAACAAAGGGACACTCGTATAAAAATTATCAACATACAAGTGGTACCCTTTGTTCATCAGGGGAAAAAGTAGGTCCCATACAATCTTGCCACTGGTTCCCATGTGTTCTGGGCAACCTGGAGGGTCAAGGCTACTATCCTTTCCCTCGTACACCCGGAAGGCCTGAGTATACCCACTCTTGCTGTCACAGAGCTTATACGCCTTCACTCCATACCTGGAGCGTTTGGAAGGAATATACTGCTTCAATCCCAGCCTTCCCTTGTATTTCATTAGGGATTCAAGGCTAAAGGATAAAAGTCTCGCTGACTGCCTCAATGAATATTTTTGTTCAGTCTTTGCAGAAGAAAAGGAAGGAAAGGGACCTCAGTTAGGAGGAAACACTAACGAGACAATTACATATCAGTTTACAGAGGAGGAGGTTCTACAGCAGCTGTCTAAAGTAAAGACAAATAAGTCAATGGGGCCTGATGGGATCCACCCTAAATTATTAAAAGAGCTCAGTGATGTAATAGCAAAACCGTTAACAGATTTATTTAACCAATCTTGCTAACGGGAGTCGTCCCAGAAGACTGGAAATTAGCAAATGTTGTGCCCATTCACAAGAAGGGTAGTAGGGAGGAATCTGGGAACTATAGGCCAGTTAGCCTTACGTCAGTAGTGGGGAAATTAATGGAAACCATGTTAAAGGAAAGGATTGTTGAACATCCTAAAACACATAGATTACAGGATCAGAAACAACATGGGTTTACCTCAGGGAGATCATGCCAAACTAATCTTATTGATTTTTTTGATTGGGTAACAAAAATAATAGACACAGGTGGTGCAGTAGACATTGCTTATTTAGATTTCAGTAAGGCTTTTGATACTGTTCCGTATAGAAGGCTTATCAATAAATTGCAATCTTTGAGTTTGGATTCCAAACTGTTGAATGGATTAGGCAGTGGCTGAGTGACAGGCAACAGAGGGTTGTGGTAAATGGAGTTTATTCGGCACAAGGTCTTGTTACCAGTGGGGTACCTCAGGGGTCAGTACTTGGACCCATTCTATTTAATATTTTTATTAGTGATATTGCAGAAGGTATTAATGGAAAAGTATGTCTTTTTGCTGATGACACAAAGATTTGCAACAGGGTTGACGTTCCTGGAGGGATCAGCCAAATGACAAATGATTTAGGTAAACTAAAAAAATGGTCGGAGCTGTGGCAATTGAGTTTTAATGTGGATAAGTGCAAGATAATGCACCTGGGACGTAAAAACCCAAGGGCTGAATATAGAATATTTGATACAGTCCTAACCTCAACATCTGAGGAAAGGGATTTAGGGGTTATTATTTCAGAGGATCTAAAGGTAAGTAGTCAATGTAATAGAGCAGCAGGAAATGCTAGCAGAATGCTTGGTTGTGTAGGGAGAGGTATTAGCAGTAGGAAAAAGGAAGTGCTCATGCCACTGTACAGAGCACTGGTGAGACCTCACTTGGAGTACTGTGTGCAGTACTGGAGACCGTATCTCCAGAAGGATATAGACATCTTAGAGAGAGTTCAGAGAAGGGCTACTAAAATGGTGTACGGCTTGAAGGAGAAAAGTTACCAGGAAAGGCTTAATGATCTTAACATGTACAGCTTGGAAAAAAGATGAGACAGAGGAGATATGATAGAAACATTTAAATACGTAAAGGGAATCCACAAGGTAGATGAAGGGAGTATATTTAAAAGGAAACAAAGTAGCAAAACAAGAGGACATAGTCTTAGATTAGAGGGGCAAAGGTTTAAAAGTAACATCAGAAATCATTATTTTACGGAGAGGGTGGTGGATACATGGAACAGTCTTCCAGTTGAAGTGGTAGAGGCCAAAACAGTAATTGAATTTAAGCAAGCATGGGATAGGCATAAGGCTATCCTAAACAAAAGCTAAATCCAGGTAAAGTATCCATGTAATTGGGCAGACTAGATGGGCCGAAAGGTTCTTATCTGCCGACATTTTTCTATGTTTCTATGTTTCATCCATGCAGATATTCCTTGCAGGTGTATAAGCCTCTGCAAACCTGGCGGTGAAGTGGGTAATGAGGGGGCGGATTTTATACAGCCTGTCAAACTGGGGATGCTCTCTAGGAGGGCACAGGCTGTTGTCACTGAAGTGCATGAAACGCAAAATGTTTTCATACCTTCTACGTGACATTGATTGGGGGTAAATGGGGGTAGAGCAGATGGGGCTACTGCTCCAGTAGGAGCGAATTGAGGGCTTCTTTATGATGCCCATCAGCATAGTAAGTGCCCAGAATTTCAGATATTCTGGCACATCTAGCGGGGTCCATTGCTGCCTTGCCAAGTAGGAGTCTGGCTTCGCAGCACAATGCTGATGGGCATACAGATTTGATTGGGCAACAATGTGGCCCAACAAATCATCCCCCATAAACACCTGCAAAACTGTGTGGCGGTAAATCCTGCAACATCAATATTGATGCCAGGATTTGCCGTGAAAGGAGGGATATATGGCCTCTGGCGATGAGGCACTACCCACTCCTCAGCTGGAGCTGTGCGTCTCCTGCTGGCAGGTGGTGGCCCAGACTCTGCATCAGAAACATCACTAGGAGATACATCAGCCAGCGTAGATGATGTATCTAGCGATGTCTCTGAGCACTTAGCGGGGTCAAAATCTGGGTCGGAGTCCGACGCAGATGCCTCAGATTCTGACGCCAGGATGGCATATGCCTCCTCGGTGCTGTACACCCTCTCAGGCATTATATATAATAGATTATAAAATTTTATAATTATAATATATATATATATATATAGATATATATATAAGCGGATTATTGGTTCTCAAAAGAACCGTTGGGTTTCACAAGAAAATACAAATAAACACCTAAATCTCTCTAAATCTGCCTCAATTGTTCTAAATCTCCCTAAAATCTCTCTAAATCTGCCTCAATTTTTCTAATCTCACTAAATCTACCTAAAATCTCTAACCTGTCAAATCTGATCTCTCTCTCTCACTCACCGAAACACAAGTGAGGAGAGGGAGGGAGAATCACAGAGGTCACGGCCAATATTTACAAAATATTGACCTGACCTGACAAATTAGAAATTTTATTTTGATTTTTTTATAACTTTTGATTGGATGTTGCTAGCCTGCCTCTCTGAGGCAGGCTAGGAACATCCCACACAGCCCCAAGATGACCCTGCCCTTAGAAGGGCAGCGCCATCTTGGCTGTCAGTTTTCTTTTATTTTATACCTTTTTATTTATTTATTTTACTTTTTTTACACTTTTTTTACACATTTTTTTAGTCTGCTGGGTGCCTTGATCCCTCGAGGCACCCAGCAGAGCACCTGATCACTCATGTGGTCTTTTTTGTACTGAGTGCCACGATACCTCGTGGCACTCAGTACTTCCTGCCGCTACCGGAAGTGATCGCTCAGGGGGAGCGATCACAGACGGACTGGCGGCAGGTAACCATATTGCAAGGATGCCTCGATGTCGAGGCATCCCTGCAATATACTCAGAGCAGCTGGAAGCGATACCGATCGCTTCCAGCGCTCTGTAGAAGTGCGGCACCTTTCCGGTCAAACCGGATGTTGATCGCTCCTGGGGAGCGATCACAAGGGGCCCCGGCACTTCTAACCGCCATTGCACGGATGCCTGACTCCCAGGCAGCCTGCAATGGCGTTTGAGCTGCTGGAAGCGATGCGATCGCTTCCAGCGCTCAAAAGACCGCAGGACGTACCATGTACGTCAGCGGGTCTAAAAGAGACCCGCGGCCGTGACGTACATGGTACGTCCGCGGTCACTAAGGGGTTAACAACTTCTATACAAAGTATACGATATATATTGGCCATTAATTTACAGTAAGGAGCCGCAATGACCAAGCCGTAAGCAAAGCAAGGTTGGAATAGCAACTCCATCCGTTAAGTTACCTGCTGGACCTATTGCGTATTAGACATGTGTACAGCACAAAATTTCGTTTTGAACTAATGGATTGGTCCTAAAACTCAATTTATTTAGATGCTGAAGAAATTCGTTTTCAGTTCTTTAGTATGAAAACGAATTTCATTCATCCGAAAACCAGCGTATACAATTACTATCGCAGTGGCTCCTCAAAGGGCTCAGATCGGCTGCTTGTGACAATATCTCTCGCTCTCAGCACAATGTGTCAGGCAAAGCTGTTAAAGTAACTGACTGCTACTCATAACAGCGCTCAGAGTTTCAGTAACACTAGTAAATAATATTTTTATGTATAAGCGGTTATAACAATATTAGTTCCTTCTTTTACTGAAACTCTGAGCGCTGCGATGAGCAGCAGTCAGTTACTGTAACAGCTGAGCCTGATACATTGTACTGAGAGATAATGTAACAAGCAGCTGATCTCAGTGCTCAAAGCCCTGGATTTAAAGGGCTTAAAAAAAATGCACCTCTCTGTATAATGTATAGAACATCCTCCTGCATTAATTAATACCCCTCTCTGTATAATGTATATAACATCCCCTTGCATTAATTAATGCACCTTTCTGTAAAATGTATAGACCATCCTCCTGCATTAATTAATACCCCTCTCTGTATAATGTATAGATCATCCACCTGCATTAATACCCCTCTCTGTATAATGTATAGAACATCCTCCTGCATTAATATACCTCTCTGTATAATGTATAGAACATCCTCTTGCATTAATTAATGCCCCTCTCTGTATAGAACATCCTACTGCATTGGCATGTGGAGGGTGCAGAACTTCGGAATGCAATGCTTATCCAGCACAGGAGAGGGAACTTTTACTTAAACTTTGTATCTCTGTGGAGACCGACAGGATTATAAAAGCAGGGGAGAGGGAAAATATTAGCGTAAATCGGTCTGAAAGCTCAGAGAAGAGATGACTGGTGCAATTTTTTTTTATATAAAATAAAGCACTTTGAATGTTTTCCCTGGATTTAAATAAATAACACTGAAGGCTCATAATGACAGAGTAACTATGAGAGCTGGATACTAAATGTATCAGACATAAAAAAAAACATTATAACAAGCAGCACTGGGAGAGGAGAGGAACTTTATATAAAACGTGTATTATAGATGAAAAAAGGGGGATAGTGCTCCTGGATAATATAAAATGTATTCGACCTAAGCCCCTTTTATGCAGAGCAGGAGGGGAGATAACACACGTTTTATAAAGTCCCTCTCTTCTCCCAGCGCTGCTTATTATAAAGGGGTTTTTACTATCCAGCCCTCCTCTGTCATTAGCTTTCAGTGTAATTTATTTGAATGTTTTCCTTCTCCAGCTGCTTTTATCATCTCATCTGTCTCATAGACATGCAAGGGTTAAGTAAAGGTTTCCTCTCCTGTGCTGGCTGTCTGCGCTGCGAGTGAGTATTCTGGAGCTCTATCACTGTCAGATTTTTGAGTAGGGGTCGGGAAGGATTACGCATACAAACTTTTTCTGTAGCTTTGAGATGTTGCGCTCTTCATTGCTGGTCTCCTTCACTCATCAATGTAATATTACAAAAACGACTGAAACTAAAATGTAATGCATCTTCCTTTAGTTTCTTTCGTTTTTTGTACTGAGCAGTTTCGTATCTCTTGAGTCATACGAAAGCTAAATTATCCCAAAATTCGGACTAAATCATTTTAGTACTAAAACGAATGCACATGTCTATTGCGTATAATGACGCCATTCCAATCCATCAACAGCATCCATGGAATAGGACCCTAATGCTGCTATCCTTAGCTAGAAGCGAGGCTCTTTCTGGACATATTCTGCTGTCATTAATGACTCATGGGAAAGTTATCAACGACCGCTTTTGATGTCTACTTATGGGCCCAAGTATTTTAATTGGGTGACTAGAGTTTTGGCTAGAACGTCATTCTTGTGAAGTGATTTGCGCAGTAATCCTCTGATTATCCTTAAATCGTCAAGCAAAATGTTGACCGTATGCAGGTGGCTTCACAGGTTTGATAATGATTGAGGATACCTGACTTGTGCAAGACCTCATTGATCATCAAGTAACTCCAGAGTGGCCTCTAAAGTAACCCTGAACAGTTAGTTCAACATCAAGTAAGCTCCTGATAGCAGTACTGTCCACACAAAGAGATCCTAAAAAGAACATTTAACAACAATTACATGGTTCAACGTCAACTACTCTTTGGACCACCATGTGGGGCAACCTCTTCTCTCCTACTGCGGGACCTTCAGCCTAGTTGTTGAACTTTCCAGCTTTGTCTCGCAAACGAGGTCTATTATTTTGTCCAACATTCCAATTTCCCTGCTGAGGTTTTTAATTTCTCAAGGTATCTTAAGTCAACTGGTGATGGTCTCATTCCATTTTCCAGCATTAGAGGTTTCGCTGGAATCTCACACCTTGTAAGAGAAAATGTTTCCAATAAAATGTCCTGTGCAGATCCATAAAAAGCCCTGATTCGACTGCTTCCCTGGACACTCCGTGGGTTTCTTTTTGTCTGATCCTTTATCGGCCGTGAAGCGAGCAGGGTTCAGAAGTGCCTTTTCCGTTCAGCCTCAAACCATCGTGTAATGGCGAGCAGCTTTATGGAAACAGAAATGCCAGTTAAGCAAGGAGCGCGCCAATATTAGTGTGGGAAACCTTTTTGGGTGTTGACCACACAAAGACAGAACACGACTTAATAGACGGCTTGGAAGGGTTGCAGCAGCTGCACTCGAGTTGGCATCCAGCGAGCTCTTGGCCTTCTATACTGTAAATTAAGTATTACAAAATAATAATTCCTTGGCACGGTCGCAGCTCTCTATATAGAAAATGCTCAGAAAGGGAATAGCAAGGTTAAGATGCAATTATTACAATTTTAAATCCTAATAATTCATTGAAATCTGAAGTAATTCTCCATATTTTTCTTAGTCTTCATGGAACATTTTAAGGGTCAGCTTGTTCTAGATGGCCTTTGACTCTACTTTGACTATAAAAATCTACATTTATTTAGCGCTCACCTCTCAGCCATGGTCTTAGTTAGTCCCAAAGTAGACGTCACATAAATGTGTCAACTACCATTCGCTCCTCTCTTTTCAAGTTACAGGTCAATTGTGCAGCCCAGATCTCTCTCTCCTATTTTCTTGCTTTGCTTTGATTTTTCGGTATTTTGATAACAGTATGCGTAGATCATCCCATGTCACTGCATTATTTTAATCTATATATATATATATATATACTGTATAATAAATTATAAATTGATATTATTATCCTTTATTTATATAGCGCCACATATTCCGCAGCGCTTTACAAGTTTAGTATACAAGGTGTTGATACATTAGAATGATAGACCTTACAGTAGATCCTGCAAAACCGCATTACAGACCCTTTTACTTCCTCCAGCTCCGCCTCTATATCACCACACCATTCACCAGTTCCTTTATGGTAGATTCTTGTTTCTTACCATATATATATATATATATATGTCCCCTCTTCCATTACTTTTCTGGTTTCAAGGCAACGTTTCATCCTCTGCTTTGTTACTTCATCCTTCCTTTTTGTGGGTATCCTACAGGAATGACCCAACAAAAACTCCAATGTGTTAAAAACACAAATAAATTTACACTCGAATCCTGACACTGTAAAACCATCATTCCTCTTCAGACGAAGTTGAATTGGGCATCTAGTTCTCATTTTTGAGAGCAATTGAAAATTTGGCTATAGTAGAATATTGATTGCTCCTGAATTCATTTCTAGGGTTAGGGTTAGGACAAGGGTTAGAAATTAAGCTTAGGGTGTATTTGTGTTTGGTTTATACTTACTTTTAGGGTTGTGTTACTATTTGTGATTATTTTCAGGGTTCAGGTTATATTTAGGATTAGGTTACTAATGTTTGTGTTTGTTTTAGGGTTCGGGTTATATTTAGGGTTAAGTTTATATTTGTGCTTTTTTTAGGGTTAGAGTTATATTTAGGGTTAGATTCCAATTTGTGTTTGTTTTAGGGTTAGGTTACTAGTTGTGCTTGTTTTAGGCTTGGGGTTATATTTATATTTGTTTAGGGTTAGGTTCCAATTTGTGTTTGTTTTAGGGTTAGGTTACTAGTTGTGCTTGTTTTACGGTTAGGTTACTAGTTGTGCTTGTTTTTAGGGATATATTTAGGGTCAGGTTACTAGTTTTGCTTGTTTTTAGGGATATATTTAGGATCAGGTTACTAGTTGTGCTTGTTTTTACGGTTAGGTTACTAGTTGTGCTTGTTTTAGAGATATATTTAGGGTTAGGTTACTAGTTGTGCTTGTTTTTAGGGATATATTTAGGGTTAGGTTACTAGTTGTGCTTGTTTTATGGTTAGAGTTATATTTAGGGTTAGGTTCCAATTTGTGTTTGTTTTAGGGTTAGGTTACTAGTTGTGCTTGTTTTAGGCTTCGGGATATATTTGTATTTGTTATGGGTTAGGGTTATATTTAAGGTTAGGTTCCAATTTGTGTTTGTTTTAGGGTTAGGTTACTAGTTGTGCTTGTTTTACGGTTAGGTTACTAGTTGTGCTTGTTTTACGGTTAGGTTCCTAGTTGTGCTTGTTTTAGGGTTAGAGTTATATTTCGGGTTAGGTTACTATTTGTGCTTGTTTTAGGCTTTGGGTTATATTTAGGGTTAAGTTTATATTTGTGCTTGTTTTAGGGTTAGAGTTATATTTAGGGTTAGATTCCAATTTGTGTTTGTTTTAGGGTTAGGTTACTAGTTGTGCTTGTTTTACGGTTAGGTTACTAGATGTGCTTGTTTTTACGGTTAGGTTACTAGTTGTGCTTGTTTTTAGGGATATATTTAGGGTTAGGTTACTAGTTGTGCTTGTTTTTAGGGATATATTTAGGGTTAGGTTACTAGTTGTGCTTGTTTTTAGGGATATATTTAGGGTCAGGTTACTAGTTGTGCTTGTTTTTAGGGATATATTTAGGGTTAGGTTACTAGTTGTGCTTGTTTTTACGGTTAGGTTACTAGTTGTGCTTGTTTTTAGGGATATATTTAGGGTTAGGATACTAGTTGTGCTTGTTTTAGGCTTCGGGATATATTTGTATTTGTTATGGGTTAGGGTTATATTTAAGGTTAGGTTCCAATTTGTGTTTGTTTTAGGGTTAGGTTACTAGTTGTGCTTGTTTTACGGTTAGGTTACTAGTTGTGCTTGTTTTACGGTTAGGTTCCTAGTTGTGCTTGTTTTAGGGTTAGAGTTATATTTCGGGTTAGGTTACTATTTGTGCTTGTTTTAGGCTTTGGGTTATATTTAGGGTTAAGTTTATATTTGTGTTGGGTTAGGGTTAAGTTCCAATTTGTGGTTTTAGGGTTAGGTTACTAGTTGTGCTTGTTTTAGGCTTCGGGTTATATTTGTATTTGTTTAGGTTTAGGGTTAGGTTCCAATTTGTGTTTGTTTTAGGGTTAGGTTACTATTTGTGCTTGTTTTAGGCTTCGGGTTATATTTGTGGTTAAATTTATATTTGTATTTGTTTAGGGTTATATTTAGGGTTAGGTTCCAATTTGTGCTTGTTTTAGGGTTAGGTTACTAGTTGTGCTTGTTTTTAGGGTTAGGTTACTAGTTGTGCTTGTTTTTAGGGATATATTTAGGGTTAGGTTACTAGTTGTGCTTGTTTTTAGGGATATATTTAGGGTTAGGTTACTAGTTGTGCTTGTTTTTAGGGATATATTTAGGGTTAGGTTACTAGTTGTGCTTGTTTTTAGGGTTAGGTTACTAGTTGTGCTTGTTTTTAGGGATATATTTAGGGTTAGGTTACTAGTTGTGCTTGGTTTAGGGTTAGAGTTATATTTAGGGTTAGGTTCCAATTTGTGTTTGTTTTAGGGTTAGGTTACTAGTTGTGCTTGTTTTTAGGGATATATTTAGGGTTAGGTTACTAGTTGTGCTTGTTTTTAGGGATATATTTAGGATTAGGTTACTAGTTGTGCTTGTTTTTAGGGATATATTTAGGGTTAGGTTACTAGTTGTGCTTGTTTTTAGGGTTAGGTTACTAGTTGTGCTTGTTTTTAGGGATATATTTAGGGTTAGGTTACTAGTTGTGCTTGTTTTTAGGGATATATTTAGGGTTAGGTTACTAGTTGTGCTTGTTTTAGGGTTAGGTACATATTTTCAGTTAGGGTTAACCCTAATATTATCATTTTGCTTCATTTTTAAGCAACAGATCCTGCATCTTCTTTTGATGCAAGCGTAGTTTTCTGCCGTGTCTCAACTGAAGCATTTTTTTGCCCCAGTGTGGCACCACATTTCTTTGAGTAATTGCTCACTTCCAGTTTCACTTTCGCCCCTCCACTCTCTCTGTCATATGATCTCAGAATTTCACTTGCCAACTTCCATCCTGCCCATGTAATACATGTGCTTCCACCATCCACATATTCCTTCCCCTCTCCATGTCCCCTCCTCACTAACTCATGTTCCTCCTCTCCAAACCGATGTCACTCACCTATTTCTCATTCTGCTTTTATTCTATTTTTCTGTTCCATGTGACTTTCCTTTTTCCATTCCTGTATCAAATGATCATTCTTCAAATTTCCTCGCCCTTCTCAATATTATTTTGTTTAATTGACCTGCACGTGCTTGTTATGCTTCTATTCTCTTCTCCGGTTACCATTACCCTGCTGATTCCATGCACCATTGAGCAGCCGTACACCCTGGATGAGCTTTTTAAAATAAGGGATTCAAATCAAATCAAAATAAGCTTTATTGGCAGGACCAAATACATTTTAGCATTGCCAAAGCATATGGAGAGGAGGGGGGGTAGTGGGACATATATATGGGGGGGAATGGGCAAATCCATGGACATTATCAGGGGTAAGGGATAATGTGAAGGGGGATGGGGGCGAGTCCGTGTTGGGGATTTATAAGTCCAGGATCTCTCATGTTCCTCTCAGTCTGTGACATTCTGTGACGTATTGGGCAGATATTTTCACCGCCGGCTCCTCTTCTCCCAGTATGATGTGGAGTTTCCTCGTCTCTTCTATAGAGGTGAAGTCCGGGATGAGAGCGGAGAGTCTCTGGAAGTGAGTTTCCCTCAGTGCTGAGTACTTGGGGCACTGTGGGAGGAAGTGGACCTCATCTTCCAGGGCCTCCTGGTCACAATGCTGGCACAGTCTATTCTCCCTGGGCTTGTAGGTCTGTTTATGCCGCCCTGATTCAATTTCCAGGCTGTGGGCGCTCAGTCTGTAGCGGCTCAGGATCTGTCTGTCTTTGGGGTCTTGTAGTACCTCCAGGTATGGGGCCAGTTTGTATTCCCTCTGTAAGGATTGGTAAATGGTGAGTTTCTTGGAGTTTGCTATATCATGTCTCCATTCTCTGATATAGTTTTCCCTGGAATTGTTAATTAGGGCCTTTATTTTGATATTTTGTCAGGTTGCTTTCATGGGGGCTTTGGATGATCAGGGTGGATATGAGTTGTTGCAGTCCACATGGTTTGGGGTGGTCCTTGTTGGCCAGTAGGGCTTTATGGTGGTATGAGTTGAGGCTGCTGATGTTTAGGTGGTCCCAGTATGATAGCGCCCTCTTCTGTACTGCAAGAAGTAAGGGGAGTTTGCCCAGCTCGGCCCGGCAAGCATTGTTAGAGGTGCTCCGATGGACTCGGAGGAGGTGCTTGCAGAATTCCAGATGGAATATTTCTGTTGGGCTGGTGTCCCATTTGGGTTGGTCAAGGTAGGTGATGGGGCCCCATACTTCACTGCCATAAAGGAGGATTGGAGTGATGATGCTATCAAAGATTTTAAGCCAGACTCTTACAGGCGGTTTTAGTTTGTAGAGGTTTCTCCTGATGGCATAGAAGGTTCTACGCGCCTTGTCTCTTAGGGCCTCTATGGCTGGTTTGAAACTTCCCGATCGGTTTGTTTCTAGGCCGAGGTATGTGTAGCTGTTGGCTTCATCAAGAGTGCAGTCATTAAGTGTGAAAGAGGAACTCTTGGTTTTTGCAATATTCCTTTGAAAAACCATGACCTTTGTTTTCTTTTGGTTGATGGGTAGTGCCCATGCCGCGCTGTATTTTTCCAGCACTTCCAGGCTGTCTTGTAGACCTCTCTCTGTTGGTGACAGTAATAGGAGGTCATCTGCATACAACAGGAACTTCACCTAGGTGTCATGTAGAGTTAGTCCTGGTGCTGAGGAGGATTCTAGAGCTTCAGCCAGTCCATTGATGTAGATGTTAAAGAGGGTTGGACTTAGGCTGCAGCCTTGTCTGACTCCACGAGCCTGCCGGAAGTACTCTGTTCTCTTCCCATTCACCTTTATGCTGCAGAAGTTCTCATTATATGAGCTCTTGATGACATCATATGTTTTCCCTCCTATTCCACTCTCCAGTAGTTTGAGGAACAGGCCTGGGTGCCACACTGAGTCAAAGGCGCTCTTAAAGTCCACAAAGCAGGCAAATATTTTCCCATGTTTTGTACTGTGGACATGGTCCTTGATGAGACTGTGCATGGTGTAGATGTGATCTGTAGTGCGATGGTTTGGCATGAACCCCGCTTGGCTTCTGTTGAGGACGTTATGCTGTGTCAGGAAGCTGAGGATTCTTTTGTTCGGATGCTATTGAACAGTTTTCCCAGTGTGCTGCTGACACATATCCCTCTGTAGTTGGCTGGATCATATTGGTCTCCACTCTTATGGATGGGTGTTATGAGGCCTTGGTTCCATACTTGAGGGTAGAATCCAACGCTCAGGACCAGGTTGAAAACTTTACATATTGAGGCGTGTACTTCTGGAGAGCCGTGTTTAATCATCTCTGGAAGAATTCCATCCATCCCGCTGGCTTTTTTACTTCGCAGATCTTGAATTTTTTCTGCTACTTCTTGGGGTGTAATGGGTGTATCTAACGGGTTTTGGAAATCCTTGATTTTTTTCCCTCCAGTTCATGTAGTCTTCTGATGATGTGTTCCTGTTCCCCAGTTAGCTCCTCTTTGGGAATGTCTTTGTACAGGTTCTTGAAGTAGTTGAGCCAGATGTTGCCATTTTGGATGTGGAGGTGGTTTTTCTTGGATCTTGAGCCGATTTGACTCCAGGTTTCCCAGAAAGAGTTCAGTCCAGTTGTTGAAGGTTTTGGGAGATGAAGTTTTGTTTTTTCTTTTTGAGGATTTGTTTATAGTTTTTCTGCAGGACACCATGAGTGATCCTCAGGTCGATGTTGTCGGGGGTCTCTGTGTTTTTTATTTGAGACTGTTCGTAGGTTGTTTCTTCATGTTCTGCATTCTTTGTCAAACCATTTATTGGGTTGTTTATTGGATGATTTATTGAAGTTTACTTTTTTAACCACTTGGCTGCTATGGACGCGCTCAGCGCGTCCAACCAAGTGGTTCTCCTGTGCTACGGACGCGCTCAGCGCGTCCGAGCACAGGAGGCAGCAATCCGCCTAGCACGATGACGCCAGTCCTGGAGTTAACCCCTAGCTGCCACCAACGGTGGAGATCCGATCCGTGGCAGCTAGGGGTTAAAGTTTGGTACTGTTGGATCGGCCAGAGCATGGCCGTTCCAATGATACCAAACACGACTGTGAAAAAAGTTTTTTTAAAAAAATAAAAATTAAAAATAAAAATATAAAAATATTTTAAGAAAAATTATAAAAAAAAATAAGTTTTTTTTTTTTTTTTGGTTTGTTAATGCAGCAATATTGTTCCCATTTCAATTATAATGTGAACAATGATACTGCACTAACGATTTTTGTATGCGGTGCGCTTGTTAAAAATCGCGTAATTTTCCCCAAAAAAAAATGTAACGAGACCCCATTTCTAATTTTTTTAACAAGTGCACCCCATACAAAATATAACCGCAATTGCTCGCATGTTAAAATGTGAAAAAAAAACACTTTACACGTTGTAAATTATTGAAAATTCATATTTTATTGCATTTTTTGTTATAATATACAGACAGGTCATGACGTATACATATAATAATGACATATTATGAATCTGCCAAGTCTGACGGAAAGAATGATATATAATATGTCTGGGTCATATACTAAAATAAGCCTTCAAAACACGTTTAAACATGATGAGCAAAACCGGTAAAAATGACCTCAGCATAGGGGCGGGAAAAGCCTCAGCAGCGAAAGGGTTAATGTTGGAGGTCTCTGTGATGGTGTGTAGTATGCTGTGGAGGTTCTTTGCTGCTTGGTTCACCCCCTGGGGACTTAGTACATAGGTATGGTTTTGAAAGACTGTTAGCTGATCTTTGATGTCGGGTCTGTTGATGACCTCTCTGTAGGCTATGGTAGAGTGTCTGATACATTTGAATGATGGTGGGAGGTTGTACAGTCCGCTCTGATAGGGTTTTGAGGATGGTTTGTTTGAGGATTTAATATAAAGCAGTAGTTGGCTGTGGTCTGACAGGTGTGTGTTTGGGGTGACGGTGAAGGCGTTGATGTGAGTGGAGTTCATATCTGTGATTGCATAGTCGACCACACTGTTTCCTACATGGGAGCTTAATGTATACCTTCCCAGAGAGTCTCCCTTGGTGCGGCCATTAAGGATGTAGAGCCCAAGACTCTGACACAAATTCAGAAATTTTGTTCCACTCTTGTTGGTTGTATTGTCATAGCTGCTTCTTTGCGCCTGTATTGACTCCTGACAGTAGTTTGCGGCTCCCAAAATGTATGTGTTCCCATCTGAGGTCACATAGTCCTTTTCTCTTCCTGTCCTGGCCTTGAGGTCTCCAAAGAGAAGCACGTGTCCTAGGGACTGGAAGTGGGAGGCCTCACTCTGTACCACCTCATAGGTGTCTGTTATGGAGTATGGAGACTCTGGTGGTGCAATGTAAGCTGCACATAGGAAGATGTCTGACTGAGAGGTGAGGATGGAGCTACTTATTTTTATCCAGATGTGGCTGTCTCCTTTCTTGATTGCTTTGATGTTCTCGTGCAGCTCCTCCTTATACCAGATTAATATTCCTCCTTAATGGCGATCCTGTTTGATGCTTTTATCCTTCTGGGCGGGCACGGAAAATTCTCTGTAGCCCACAGGTGTTTGTGGGTCATCCTGTGCCCGGCTCCATGTTTCCAGCAGGATTTGTATGTCCACGTTGTCTAGTCTATGTTTGAAGTCTGGATCGTTTACTTTGGATCCAAAGGCTGAAGCATTCAGACCCTGAATGTTCCAGCTACTGATTGTTAGTGATGTCATTTTATGTTGTTATACCTTGTAATGAGCAAAATTACATGGGACAACCAGGTTGTGGATGGTTGTCATTGTAGTTCATTATGAGATCAATTCACATTAATTTGTTGTATAGTGTGCCGAGGAGGGTCCGTATCTCCTCCAAGTCTCTGTTCTGTGGAGGTCTTGATGTCCATCTTGGGGCGGGTGGTTTCCGCCATTCCTGCCATCTGTTTTGTCCTGTTCTTGGTTTAAATGTGGTGTTCTTGTCTTGGTGCGGTGCGGGTTGCAGTTGTCTTGTGGTGGTTGTTGTTGTGTTAGTTTGGGTTTGGTTTGTGCCAGGTTCGGGGATATGGGTTCTGTTCAGTACAATGTCTTTAAATTCTCTTGCCAGGTGACTCACCCCTTGTTTGTTGAGGTGTTTGTTATCGTAGAGGTGTTCAGGGGTTATGGTAGGGTGTTGGGCCAGATGAATGTTGGGCTTTGAGCTAGTTTTAGCCGCCAGTTCTGTGTTTATGTTCTGGATGATGTGGTTCGATATGTCCTTCCTCGGAAGTAGGCAGGATAGGATTATTTTGGAGTGGGGGAACTTTTGCTGTGCAGTGTTTGTTAGTTGTGACAGTTTGTCTGCAATGCCTTTCTGTTCTGTCTGAATGTTGTTCGTATCTGTGTGTATGATGATTTGTTTGGGGTTCGTGAAGTATGGATTTGTGAAGACTTCCATTGTCTGTTCAATGGTAGCCCAATGGATTTTGGTGACTTTTTTTCCTGGGAAGAGCCTTCTTGTGTTTAAGTACTTCCCATTTGAATCCATTATTATTACAGTTTCAGGAGTTTGTTGTCTGGGATTTGTTGGCCGGCTAGTTTTGGGTTCAGGATTTTGTGAGTGGTTTTGGCTGTCACTGATCTCTGTGTTGTTGATGTATGGAGTTTTGTTTGTCTCATGTTCATTTTCAGGCACTTTGTCTATATTAATCATTGTTGATTCTCTCTCCTGGTTGATGGGCTGTGTTTGTGTTTTAAGTTTCGCCATCTCTTCTCTCAGCTGGATATTTTCCTCTTGAGGTTCTTGGATCTTCATTTGCATGTCCTCTGTATCGTAAAGTGGGATACCCAATAAACAGATAAAACTTGAAGCTTTGACATTTCTACATTCCAGGTTTTCGACACAGAGCTAGAAAACATAGACGAGTACGACAGCCTCTCAGACTTTTGCAGAACCTTCAAGCTGTACAGAGGGAAATCACAAGAAGATGCTGAAGATCCCTCCTTGGTCGGGGAGTTCAAGGTCCGTTGGATTATTTTTAAATGTGTTTTAGTTTGTTCAATCAATGCCATCGACGTAGCCATCCTATGCTTATAAACTTCTAGTGAACTCTGGATACGCCAGATAATCCCAGAAATAGTTGACCATGCAGAGGGAACGCCACGATGAAGGCGAATTAGGTCATAGTCAAATAAAAGTGCTAAAAAAGCTAATGTAAAAAAAGTATGTAACATATCAATAAATAAAACTAAGCAATTGAAAACAATATTACATACATAGTTTAAAATGGAAGATGATTATCATGGTGGGTTCAGGGTCAAAGCTGACAACTCTTGTGGTCCCTGGGCAATAGGAGATAATAGGGCCTTCCCATCGTGCCTTTCCACTTTCAAGCTACATCCATATGCACATTGTTGTATTAGAGAATGGCCTGGTAGTCATGGGACCTTCATTGTCTTGGATACCAGGGCTGAGTGATGACTCCAGGTAGAGGTGATGGTTCCAGGTAGGTGCCTCATGGTCTGGTGCCAGAAGGGAATAATAAAATGGGATAAGATGATAATAAATAAAGGACACTTTTAAAAACCCCAAAAATAGTTAAAAAGGTCCTAAGGATTTATTTCGTAAAGTTTTAAGTATTTATTAGTAAAGTAATAAAATAAATTAGATAAATGGTATATAGCTGAGACGCGTTTCACCAGTCTGGGCCTCCTCAGTCACTACCCCTCCACATATCTCCTCACTGTTTAAAAGGTGACGGCTGATATTATTTCCTCATTTTTATCTGTGGTGGCATGGGACCCACTGAAAGGGCGTGATAAAGCTTTAGGGGTGGCCCTTTTGTGGCCTTCTCCTAGGCCAGGGCGCCCTAATAGACAGTCTGCCAGGTTGGGTTTGTTCGTTAGAGGGCACTCATGGGATTCCAAGTAGCAAGCCAATATAGAGGGTTATTCACTAACCTCCTAATTGCACCAAATGGTGAATTTCACCGTATCTGCAATTTCCGGGTAATTTGTCTATTCACGAAGCTGTCAATTCGCCAAATACTGGCAAATGTTATACTGGCAAGGTCTTGTTACCAGTGGGGTACCTCAGGGGTCAGTACTTGGACCCATTCTCTTTAATATTTTTATTAGTGATATTGCAGAAGGTATTAATGGAAAAGTATGTCTTTTTGCTGATGACACAAAGATTTGCAACAGGGTTGACGTTCCTGGAGGGATCAGCCAAATGACAAATGATTTAGGTAAACTAAAAAATGGTCGGAGTTGTGGCAATTGAGTTTTAATGTGGATAAGTGCAAGATAATGCACCTGGGACGTAAAAACCCAAGGGCTGAATATAGAATATTTGATACAGTCCAAACCTCAACATCTGAGGAAAGGGATTTAGGGGTTATTATTTCAGAGGATCTAAGGGTAAGTAGTCAATGTAATAGAGCAGCAGGAAATGCTGGCAGAATGCTTGGTTGTGTAGGGAGAGGTATTAGCAGTAGGAAAAGGGAAGTGCTCATGCCACTGTACAGAGCACTGGTGAGACCTCACTTGGAGTACTGTGTGCAGTACTGGAGACCGTATCTCCAGAAGGATATAGACATCTTAGAGAGAGTTCAGAGAAGGGCTACTAAAATGGTGTACGGCTTGAAGGAGAAAAGTTACCAGGAAAGGCTTAATGATCTTAACATGTACAGCTTGGAAAAAAAGACGAGACAGAGGAGATATGATAGAAACATTTAAATACGTAAAGGGAATCCACAAGGTAGAGGAAGGGAGTATATTTAAAAGGAAACAAAGTAGCAAAACAAGAGGACATAGTCTTAGATTAGAGGGGCAAAGGTTTAAAAGTAACATCAGGAAGCATTATTTTACTGAGAGGGTGGTGGATACATGGAACAGCCTTCCAGTTGAAGTGGTAGAGGCCAAAACAGTAATTGAATTTAAGCAGGCATGGGATAGGCATAAGGCTATCCTAAACAAAAGATAAATCCAGGTAAAGTATCCATGTAATTGGGCAGACTAGATGGGCCGAAAGGTTCTTATCTGACGACATTTTTCTATGTTTCTATGTTTCTAAATGGAATGTAAACTGTGGTGCATTTCATTGCAATCCAGCGGCATTCCGCAACACCGAAATTGTCCCATAGCGAACTATCGATTAGTCTAGTCACAGAACGCCGAATTGCAGTGAAATTACCTGATGTTTCAATTCGACAGGTTTAAAAAGCTGAATCTAATAGGTTTCTATGTGATAAATGGAATATCTTTTACATTTTTTAACGCCATTTATTTCCCTGAATTCTTTCAATGTAATAGATGGCATTGGAGGGAATCATGAGAGTTTGTAGTTAAGAAACATCTGGGGGGGCGGATTTTTGACAGCTCTCATCTGGGGGAGGGGGAATGTTTGCATAGACCTTACATTGCAGGTCTATAGTATTTCCTATCTATAGTGCATGTCAACCATTTCCCATCCATATTTCCATGGGTATAGTTCCACGATGCAATACATGTCACAGAAAATGTAACCCCCATTGTGTTATATATCCTGCACCAAATCCATATTCGCTTCGCAATCCATTGGAATCATCAAAAGGTGTCGTTAATTTGATGTTCTCTGTGTTATTTTTAGGGATCTTTTAAGATCTATCCCCTTCCTGACGACCCATCGGTTCCCATGCCATCTCGCCAGTTCTGTCAACTCCCCGCGAAGGGTCTCCAGGAGTGTCTTGTGCGCGTATACATTATCCGTGCCTTTGGGTTACAGCCCAAGGACACAAATGGCAAGGTAAGCAGAGCGCAACGGGGGTTTGAGTACACGTGGGCTTGATTACTTAGGAGCAAGTAACGTTCTTCTACATCCAGTGTATGCTTACAACAACGGCATCATTCCTGACATTGGTCGGCCGGAAACATTACTTTGTCATAATCTAGACGTACTCAAAATCCCAGGTGTTACTGTTACCACAATGTTTTGATGTTCTCCACTTATGGCTGGGCTGGGTTACTGTACTTTAGAATTGTCATTACATTTTATGAGTGGCATACACGGTAATGGCACATCAGATCACCAGCCCATTAACTCTTGGGTAATTTGTCGGGCGAACAGGAAGATAAAAAAAACCTTCTCAGAGGCAGCTCTAGACTTCGTGAGGCTTTAGGCAAAGTTCATCTATGAGGCCCCATTTATTTTGCAAATATTCACAAATTAGTCCAAATAAAAAACCTACTCTTAATGAAGGTTCAGACGGCTCTCCCGGTAGCTTGGGGTATGTTAACCCAGTAGGGTATTAGGCTGGGGCCAGACGAACGAAGTGCGAACGTGCGTTCAACCGCACTTTATCACGGCAGTAGTAGCAGCAAATGACGTCCAATGATGGCCAATATACGAAGTACGGCCGCACGAAAGTTCGGCCGCACAACGCAAGCGGCAAACAAATGCATTTTTTCGAGAACGTCGAACCGCTAGTACTGACGTACAGGGTGTGCTGCGTCCGCATAGCGGATTAGGAGACGTCAGACGCTGCTCATGTCTGGCCAACATCACGTCCAGACACCCAAAGTTTCCTGGTTTGGATCCGTATGAAATCACGGCCGAAATTGCACATCGTGTGACCGCTATCGCGTATTTCGTGAAAAAGTACGTCCATGCGTTCGGACGCACTTTTTTACGGACGATGCGAAAAAATGCGTTCGTCTGACCCTAGCCTTAGTGTGGCATATCAGTAATCACCTGAACACGTGCATCCGAGGCCCCTGTTTGAGTGAGGCCTTATACGACCGCCTATTTGGCCTAATTATAGAGCCTCCTCTGATCTTACCTGCTTGTGAACTTGTCCACAAACCCACATCCTCCAGGTAGATGGGGTATGTAGGCCGAATGCATTTTACCCTCTGTTTTTTCTTACGACTCTAATGCTGTGGTTAACGAGATTGGCGTCCGTATTAGATGGGCCTGTCTGCTCCAATCTAGCCCATAATACTATTCTTTGTTTGGTTTTAATGATACAATGTTTCACATGGGAACACCAAGCAAGCCCTAATGATTTACCTCTAGTACTATTTCCAGTCAATGCCACTATACACCCGAGATGGGACTCTACAGTCTATGTCAAGTAGTGCCAGTTGTATGGCAGTGGATTGGACATTTGTCGGACATTTTTATGGTGGGGACGAGTTGTCCTGCAATCTATGAGTGAAGCAGTGTCTTATAGCAGGGGAGCGGCTTGCTGCAGCCTGAGAGTGACACTCTCGCTCTTATTTTGAGTCATTTTGGTAACAAAACGTTGCTTATTCTC
The DNA here is from genome assembly GCA_009667805.1 of Leptobrachium leishanense. Classification (NCBI taxonomy): domain Eukaryota; kingdom Metazoa; phylum Chordata; class Amphibia; order Anura; family Megophryidae; genus Leptobrachium; species Leptobrachium leishanense. The sequence continues at coordinate 546,175,457 of CM019063.1, forward strand.
CAGTGTGATCCTTACGTGAAAATATCAATTGGAAAAAAGTCCATCAACGACCAAGAGAACTACCTTCCTTATACACTGGAGCCTGTTTTTGGGAAGTAAGTGATCATAACGCCTGATTTTTATTTTGGGGTGTGAATATTTTCTGTAGATATGAAGAAAATAGATTTTTCGTCGAGCAAGTCCTAGCGTGGGGTTGAGCGAATGTAAACGCCTGCATGCGATTCAGTGTTCCTTACATAAGGGTTTAATTTATACTCCCCATGTTTGCATAGCTGCAGCGTAACCCATTGGTTATTACCTTGTTAATGTTTTCACACCCCTCCACTTACCAATTAAAAGATGGATATTTATTCCTGGTGGACCGGCTTAGGTCATTTCTCGTAGACCTTGCCGAGTCGAAGTATATAAATACCCATTATTTGCATTATTTGGTTAAAAAAAAGTAACGAAATTGTGGAGCAATTAGAATCTCCAGGACGAAAAAATAAATAAAATAAAAATTAGGTCAATCAAGTCCAACCTTTCACACATCCTTGTTGCTGCCGTTAATCCGAAAGCCTGCAAATAAATCAACATTAAAGTGTTTCCAATTATTCATTGGAAAAGGGAAAATATCCCTTCTCGGCTCCAGAAGAGCAGTCTGGTTTCTCCTTGGATCAACAAGGTTTTTATTAGTAATAATATTTATATTAATTAATTTGACTCTGTATACTTAGCTCCGCTGACCTCTTCTGCTTGATTAATTGCGTGTTTTGTGTATTTTTTTTTTTTTTTTTACAAAGCATTCTCAGTCTGATCCTTTCTATTAAACGACTCAGAGAAAGTCTCCTCTGTGCCAGGCAGAAACGGCCATATTGCAGAATTGATGGTTTCATCAAGAGCTGTCACCTCCTATGACGATACCTCTAGGACAGCGGGATTTGAAGATCTGTTGGTTCATACTTTTTTTGTCATTTTCTTTGGTAGGATGTTCGAGTTGACCTGCACCCTGCCTTTGGAGAAAGACCTGAAAATCACCTTGTACGATTATGATATGTTGTCCAAGGATGAGAAGATCGGAGAGACTATCATTGATCTCGAGAACCGGTTCCTCTCCAAGTATGGAGCAAGATGTGGTCTACCACAAAGCTACTGCACGTAAGTAACACAAAGTCTTAATACGTTGGGTGGAGCCTTATCATGTCAAGCATTCTACAGGAATTTAACTGGTCAGTTTTCAATATTGCACGTGTGTCTAGAAGGACATCATGTCACATTTCCACCTTCCAAGCCAGGTCCCCTGGTGGTGAGAGGGATTCAGGCCAGCACTTCCCTGCTCTGTGATAGCTATTCTGCCCTGTGCCATTCCTGGGTTTCTCTGTAGCTGTTCAGGTCTGGGCTCACATGTCCCAATTGCCCAGACCTGTTCACTATTTAAATGCAAGCAACAGAGAGGCCCATTGCTCTTGCATGAGTTCTGGTTCCTCTATCCTGTCCCTGAGGGTTCATGTTGCTGGTTCCTGTGTTGCTGTAGTCCTGCATAGTATCTTGGATTTTCTGGTTTATGATCTTGGCGTGTTTCTTGACTATTCTCTGGTTACTCCCTGTACTCTGTATATTTCATTCTGTGTGCCTACCTCTGCTAGTATGACGTTCCTTCCTGGTTCTTGTTCCTTTGACTCCGGTCTTGACCATTCTATATCTGTTTCATGTTTGTGTATATAGTTATTCTTAGCACAGAGGCCAGTATAAGGACCTCTATTCAGTTCCAGGCTTCCTGTGTGTTGTTGCTGGTTGTCTTGTTTAACCATCGCCCTTCCTGTTCTCCTGTCTCTGTTATTCTTTTGTTAGGTTTCCATAGGCAGAAGACCATTCAAGGATCTTACCCCAGTGTTAGGGATTCCTTTTGATTTCTTCTGTGCTCTCCTGCTCTTCTTGTTACAGTCCTGTTATGTCCTGTCCTTTATCTGTGTATATCGGTGTGCTGTGATCTGTAAATGCAGCCAGCAGCTAACCTGCCTCAAGGGCTTAACTTTGAACAAAGGCCCCACCATGGCCCAAGCCTGGTGTCGCCGTGACACATCACCACCGAACTCTGGAGCAAGTTTCGACCCAGTTGGAATGTTTTATCATATTTTATCTGTTATTCATATTTCATTAAACTCTTAGGGTGGTTATTGCTGACCTTTTTAATAATTTTGACATATGCACTGATTGTCATAGGCCCCTTGAGCCCACCACTACCTGTCAGTCTTTGGTTACTTTTGGAACCCAACAAAACCTACATTTTGATATGGTTCTCAAATCTAGCACCACTCCCATTAAAGTGACTATTGGTTATACCTTTAATAATTTCAACATATGCACTGATCATCTTAGGTTACCTGTCCCCACCACTATGTAGCTTGTCTTTTGGTTGGTTGCGGAACCCAACAAACCTCCTCTGTGACATGCTTCTCGACCTTACCACCACATCAATGGTTTTATTGTCCAAAATCTCAGTCAAATCCATTGTGATATGCTCTATAAAGGTATCGCTACTTCCATTGTGTTACACTCCTTGAAACCACCTCCATATGTATCCTATGTGTTATACGCTTTGAGCCCACCAACACCTTATTACTGGTTGGTTATGAAAATGAAAAATGTATAGGCTTACCTTCACAATTGTGGTAATATTGGCACCTGCATTCAAGTAAATCCTGCCATAACTGTTATTATAATGTTGACTCTACTTGTATAGATCTGGTCCAAACCAATGGAGAGACCAACTTCGACCTTCTCAACGCCTACAGCTTTATGCTCAGCAACGCAACTACAAACTGCCAGCTTATAAGAGCAACAAGCTGACATTTAGGAACCAGGAGTACCGGCTGTCCGACCTTGGTGAGCTTCCGACCCGTCCTGTCTATGTATCTGTCCCACGTATCTGCATCTCATTCTCAGTTAGTGAGTGAATACTGGGTGTGCTTTGCTTTAACTTGACTTTGAATTCGGCAGTAAATAACAGATCATATTCATATATCACAAACTTCTTAAAACAAATAACCGATTCATGAAGAAATGTACAGAGTCTTCCTCCTTTGCCAACATGTGCATTGATGGAGGCAATGCACCTAGTATGTGACATCACTGAGCTACTTTAAGATGTCAATTAAATTGATGTGTCATTGACTCTCTACTGAATTAATCATGATTTGTCATGCACAAGGTTATCCAAGCCCACCCCCCCCCCGTCATGGAATTTCATGTGGATAAATTGGGAGATCTTGAATGAAATAAGACACAAAATGATGGGGCCAGGCTAGCGCAAAATGTGAAGCATCACAATAAAAAAAGGACTTTCCATTTATAAAATAAAATAATATACACAATATATATAAAATACAATCGTATTTGAAATATATAAAATAAAATAGTATGTACTATGTATAAAATAAGTGAATATATACGATGTATAAAATAATTATATACGGAGTATACAATACATTAATATATACCATATCTAAAATATTTTATTATGTACACTATATAAATGCATTATGTATTTATTTTTTTATAAAGTATTTTACCAGGAAGGATACATTGAGATTTCTCTCGTTTTCAAGTATGTCCTGGGTATTTATATGTAAAAAATATAAAAAATGGATACAATATCAAAAATACATTGATATATGTACTATATGAAATACATATATATATATACAATATATAAAATGATGTATACACAATATCAAAAATACATTAATGTATCCAATATCAAAATGCATTGATATATATCTAAAATAAATGAATACACCCAATATAATAAATAGAAAGTCCAATCCTAGACCCATAAAGACGCCAACTCTAGGCAAATAGTGTACCTGAGTGCACAATGCCCTGAATCATGGAGATAGAAAAAACGGATAGGGCAGCACATCAGGGTTTAATTAAAACAGAAAACTTTTATTATTGCAGTTTAAAAAGTTACCTGTCCATTGACCAACGTTTCGGCCCAACACGAGCCTTTATCAAGGTATACCTTGATAAAGGCTCGTGTTGGGCCGAAACGTTGGTCAATGGACAGGTAACTTTTTAAACTGCAATAATTAAAGTTTTCTGTTTTAATTAAACCCTGATGTGCTGCCCTATCCGTTTTTTCTATCTCCAATATAATAAATACATTGATATATATCTAAAATAAAATAATAAACCCAATATAAAAAAATTAATGCATCCAATATGTAAAATGCATTGATATATATCTAAAATAAATGAATATACCCAATATAACAATACAGTGATGTATATCTAAAATAAATGAATATACCCAATATAACAATACGGTGATGTATATCTAAAATAAATGAATATACCCAATATAAAAAACATTGATATATCTAAAATAAATGAATATACCCAATATAACAATACAGTGATGTATATCTAAAATAAATGAATATACCCAATATAAAAAACATTGATATATATCTAAAATAAATGAATATGCCCAAAATTCAAATACATTGATATATAAATCTAAAATAAATGAATATACCCAATATAAAAAATACATTGATATATATCTAAAATAAAATAATAAACCCAATATAAAAAAATTAATGCATCAATATGTAAAATGCATTGATATATATCTAAAATAAATGAATATACCCAATATAAAAAAACATTGATATATATCTAAAATAAATGCATATGCCCAAAATAAAAATACATTGATATATAAATCTAAAATAAACGAATATACCCAATATAAAAAATACATTGATATGTACTGTATCTAAAATAAACTAGTAAACCCAATATTAAAAATAATGTATCCAATATTTAAAATGCGTTGATATATATCTAAAATAAAATAATAACCCAACATAAAAAATTTATTAATGTATCCAATAGCCAAAAAGCATTGATATACAGTGGCAAGAAAAAGTATGTGAACCCTTTGGGATTACGTGGAATTTTGCATGAATTGGTCATAAAATGTGCTCTGATCTTCATCTAAATCACAACATTTTGAAAAACACAGTCTGCTTAAAATAATACAACACAAACATCATATGTTTTCATGTGTTTATTGAACAGAACATGTAAACATTCACAGTGCAGGGTGGAAAAAGTATGTGAACCTTTGGACTTAATAACTGGTTGACCCTCCTTTGGCAGCAATAACCTCAACCAAACGTTTCCTGTAGTTGCAGATCAGACCTGCACTACGATCTGGAGTAATTTTGGACCACTCCTCTTCACAAAACTGTTTCAGTGTAGCAATATTCTTGGGATGTCTAGTGTGAATCGCTCTCTTAAGGTCATGCCACAGCATTCCAATCGGGTTGAGGTCAGGACTCTGACTGGGCCGTTCCAGAAGGCGTATTTTGTTTTGTTGAAGCCATTCTTTTGTTGAATTACTTGTATGCTTTGGGTCATTGTCCTGTTGCATTACCCATCCTCTGCAGAGCTTCAGTTGGCGGACAGATGGTCTTACGTTTTCCTGCAAAATGTCTTGATAAACTCTGGAATTCATTTTTCCATCAATGACAACAATCCGTCCAGGCCCCGAGGCAGCAAAGCAGCCCCAAACCATGATGCTCCCTCCGCCATGTTTTACAGTGGGGATGAAGTTTTGATGTTGGTGTGCTGTGCCTTTTTTTCTCCACACATAGTGTTGTGTGTTTTTTCCAAACAACTCAATTTTGGTTTCATCTGTCCACAAAATATTTTGCCAGTGGTGCTGTGGAACATCCAGGTGCTCTTTTGCAAACTTCAAATGTGTTGCAATATTCTTTTTGGACAGCAATGGCTTCCTCCGTGGTGTCCTCCCATGTACTCCATTCTTGTTTAATGTATTCCTTATTGTAGATGTGTCAACAAAAATGTTAGCATGTGCCAGAGATTTCTGTAAGTCTTTAGCTGACACTCTAGGATTCTTCTTTACCTCATTAAGCATTCTGCTCTGAGCTCTTGCAGTCATCTTTACAGGACGATCACACCTAGGGAGAGTAGCAACAGTGCTGAACTTTCTCCATTTGTAGACAGTCTGTCTTACCGTGGACACATGAACATCAAGGCTTTTGGAGATACTTTTTTTACCCTTTCCAGCTTCATGCAAGTCAACAATTCTTGATCGTAGGTCTTCTGAGAGCTCTTTTCTGCGAGGCATGGTTCACATCAGGCAGTGCTTCTTGAAACCAGTAAACCCAAAACTAGTGTGTGTTTTTAAAGGGCAGGACAGCTTTCAGCAACACCTCCAATAATATCACACTGAATGGACTCAAGGTTGGCTCACTCCTGGCTCCAATTAGCTCTTGGAGAAGTCATTAGGCTAGGGGTTCACAAACTTTTTCCACCCTGCACTGTGAATGTTTACATGTTCTGTTCAATAAACACATGAAAACATATAATGTTTGTGTTGTATTATTTTAAGCAGACTGTGTTTTTCAAATTGTTGTGACTTAGATGAAGATCAGAGCACATTTTATGACCAATTCATGCAAAACTCCACGTAATCCCAAAGGGTTCACATACTTTTTCTTGCCACTGTGTATATATGACCAAAATCCAGACGCACACGGAGACTTCTTTTCAAAGTTGAAATAAAATAAAACTTTATTCTGGCATCAAATGTCAACGTTTCAGTCCCCAGAGGGACTTTCCTCAGGAATGGTCAACATACAAAGGAAGACATATATATACATCAAACAATTAAGCTCCCACAGATGTGTCTACCCTGCAGGGTAGACACATCTGTGGGAGCTTAATTGTTAGATGTGTGTATATATATATATATATATGTCTTCCTTTGTATGTTGGCCATTCCTGAGGAAAGTCCCTCTGGGGACTGAAACATTGACATTTGATGCCAGAATAAAGTTTTATTTTATTTAAACTTTGAAAAGAAGTCTCCGTGTGCATCTGGATTTTGGTCTCTTATCTACCTGCAGCTGGATTGACTGCACCGGAGCAAGAAATTTTCGGTATGTGGAGTGCGGGACCTCTTGACCCTTTGATCCTTGCTCTCTACATGATGCCCTGTTACAATATATATATATATATATATATATATATATATATATAAAAATAAATATATATATATATATATATATATTTTTATATATATATATATATATATTATATATATATATATATATTGTAACAGGGCATCATGTAGAGAGCAAGGAAAGGTCCTGTCCGGGGTTTATGTGTCACCCAGATTTCTCTCTTACACCTTCCGGAACCTCTAAGCACCTGGTTTTGCACTTTGCCTCAGTGGCAATTTAGTGCAGGTGAGGCAAACAGACATCGCTCTGGAGCCTGGGGAGCAGGCGGTCTCTATCTACTGGAGCACAAGGTTGGTCATGCTAGTTTGCTGAAGCCTGACAAACACTAGGTTTGCACAGGTTGTTAGTCAGGACTATTGTATGTTTAGTTAGTGCCGGGACACGGCTAGGAATTTGCTTTGCTTTTGAACTGTTTATTTTGAGCAATATACAGTGTGGTGTATAACCTGTGGGTTGCTGCAATAAATGTACCCCCGTTTGAAGAAAAGTCACTGGTCTGGTCTCTGAACCTTTCAAGAGTGCTCACCCCAGAGAGCAATTGCACCCGCTACCTGTTTCCCAGCTCACATATGGTGGAGAATGCGGGCAAGTGATAGCAAGAACCTGCTATTTAAAAGGCCAGTACCTGAAGTGAAAAAGAAAAAAAAGAGAACTTTGGGCAAGAGATAGCAAGAACCTGCTATTTAAAAGGCCAGTACCTGAAGTGAAAAAGAAGAAAAAAAAAATGGAGGATGTTATAAAACAGTTGGTGTTGGCTAATGCAGCACAGCAACAGGCTAATGCTACACAGCGGGACATGTTAACCCCTTAGTGACCGGGCGGTTTTACACAAATCCGTCCGTTCGTGACCGCAGCTGTTTTTATGTTTCTGCGCTCTTAGTGTTTACGTCAAATTTTCCTCTTACTCGTTTATGTAACCCACACATATTTTACACTGTTTTTCTCGTCACTAAATGGACTTTATAAAGATACCATTTTTTTCATCATTTCATATAATTTACTATAAAAAATATTGTGAAATATGACACAAAAATTGAAAAAACACCACTTTTTCGAACTTTGACCCCCAAAATTTCTTATGTATCAACAACCGTCAAAAAAAATTTATTCCTTAGTAGTTTCTAAATTTAGTACTGAGTTTAGCAATACCCAATGTTTACATATTCCTCGCTTTTTTCCTTATTTTATGCAACAATAAGTGCAAGTAGCACTTTGCCATTTCCAAAGAGTTTATTTTCAAAACTAGTGATAGTGACATTGTAACACTGATATCTGTCACTAATTCCTGAATAACCCTCCACATATACATATTTTTTTAAAGTACACAAATCAAGGTATTAAACTTGGGGTATTTTGACTCTTTCCATGCAAACCATTTTACCACAAATCTATGCCAAAGTTTGAGAAAAAAAAAAAATTTGGTGATTTTTTTTTTTTTGAACGCAATTTAAGAATACATGTACTGTGAACTTTAAGGTTTACTGCCAAAAAGCACCCCAAAATATGTTCAGCAACATCTTCTGAGTAAATTGATACCACCCAAGTATAGGTATGTCGGGTCATTTGGGGGCTAAAAGGCCTTATTTGGGGTGCGCATTTCAGTTTTCCAACTTGGAATTTTCACATTTCGTCATCATGCACCCATGTCCTATTTGGGACATTTTTGAAGCCGGCCAAAGTAATTTACCCCATCAAACCATATTTTTAGAAAGGGCACACCCTAGGGTGCTTCAAAGAGTTGTATTTTAACACTTTCCATGCACTAGCTCTTTGTCAATCTTTCAGGTAGTCACTTTTTGTGTTATTTTTTCACACACATTGTACTTTAGGCATGAATTGTCAAATCCAGTTATGGGTTACTGCCAAAAAACACCCCAAACTATGTTCAGCAACATCTTCTGAGTAAATTGATACCACCCATGTATAGGTATGTCGGGTCATTTGGGGGCTAAAAGGCCTTATTTGGGGGGTGCGCATTTCAGTTTTCCAACTTGGAATTTTCACATTTCGTCATCATGCACCCATGTCCTATTGGGACATTTTTGAAGCCGGCCAAAGTAATTTACCCCATCAAACCATATATTTTTAGAAAGGGCACACCCTAGGGTGCTTCAAAGAGTTGTATTTTAACACTTTCCATGCACTAGCTCTTTGTCAATCTTTCAGGTAGTCACTTTTTGTGTTATTTTTTCACACACATTGTACTTTAGGCATGAATTGTCAAATCCAGTTATGGGTTACTGCCAAAAAACACCCCAAAATATGTTCAGCAACATCTTCTGAGTAAATTGATACCACCCATGTATAGGTATGTCGGGTCATTTGGGGGCTAAAAGGCCTTATTTGGGGGGTGCGATTTCAGTTTTCCAACTTGGAATTTTCACATTTCGTCATCATGCACCCATGTCCTATTTGGGACATTTTTGAAGCCGGCCAAAGTAATTTACCCCCATCAAACCATATATTTTTAGAAAGGGCACACCCTAGGGTGCTTCAAAGAGTTGTATTTTAACACTTTCCATGCACTAGCTCTTTGTCAATCTTTCAGGTAGTCACTTTTTGTGTTATTTTTTCACACACATTGTACTTTAGGCATGAATTGTCAAATCCAGTTATGGGTTACTGCCAAAAAACACCCCAAAATATGTTCAGCAACATCTTCTGAGTAAATTGATACCACCCATGTATAGGTATGTCGGGTCATTTGGGGGCTAAAAGGCCTTATTTGGGGGGTGCGCATTTCAGTTTTCCAACTTGGAATTTTCACATTTCGTCATCATGCACCCATGTCCTATTTGGGACATTTTTGAAGCCGGCCAAAGTAATTTACCCCCATCAAACCATATATTTTTAGAAAGGGCACACCCTAGGGTGCTTCAAAGAGTTGTATTTTAACACTTTCCATGCACTAGCTCTTTGTCAATCTTTCAGGTAGTCACTTTTTGTGTTATTTTTTCACACACATTGTACTTTAGGCATGAATTGTCAAATCCAGTTATGGGTTACTGCCAAAAAACACCCCAAAATATGTTCAGCAACATCTTCTGAGTAAATTGATACCACCCATGTATAGGTATGTCGGGTCATTTGGGGCTAAAAGGCCTTATTTGGGGGGTGCGCATTTCAGTTTTCCAACTTGGAATTTTCACATTTCGTCATCATGCACCCATGTCCTATTTGGGACATTTTTGAAGCCGGCCAAAGTAATTTACCCCCATCAAACCATATATTTTTAGAAAGGGCACACCCTAGGGTGCTTCAAAGAGTTGTATTTTAACACTTTCCATGCACTAGCTCTTTGTCAATCTTTCAGGTAGTCACTTTTTGTGTTATTTTTCACACACATTGTACTTTAGGCATGAATTGTCAAATCCAGTTATGGGTTACTGCCAAAAAACACCCCAAAATATGTTCAGCAACATCTTCTGAGTAAATTGATACCACCATGTATAGGTATGTCGGGTCATTTGGGGGCTAAAAGGCCTTATTTGGGGGGTGCGCATTTCAGTTTTCCAACTTGGAATTTTCACATTTCGTCATCATGCACCCATGTCCTATTTGGGACATTTTTGAAGCCGGCCAAAGTAATTTACCCCCATCAAACCATATATTTTTAGAAAGGGCACACCCTAGGGTGCTTCAAAGAGTTGTATTTTAACACTTTCCATGCACTAGCTCTTTGTCAAACTTTCAGGTAGTCACTTTTTGTGTTATTTTTTCACACACATTGTACTTTAGGCATGAATTGTCAAATCCAGTTATGGGTTACTGCCAAAAAACACCCCAAAATATGTTCAGCAACATCTTCTGAGTAAATTGATACCACCCATGTATAGGTATGTCGGGTCATTGGGGGCTAAAAGGCCTTATTTGGGGGGTGCGCATTTCAGTTTTCCAACTTGGAATTTTCACATTTCGTCATCATGCACCCATGTCCTATTTGGACATTTTTGAAGCCGGCCAAAGTAATTTACCCCCATCAAACCATATATTTTTAGAAAGGGCACACCCTAGGGTGCTTCAAAGAGTTGTATTTTAACACTTTCCATGCACTAGCTCTTTGTCAATCTTTCAGGTAGTCACTTTTTGTGTTATTTTTCACACACATTGTACTTTAGGCATGAATTGTCAAATCCAGTTATGGGTTACTGCCAAAAAACACCCCAAAATATGTTCAGCAACATCTTCTGAGTAAATTGATACCACCCATATATAGATTTGTTCTGTTGTTTTTGGGTGCTACGCCAATCTTTGACATGTGCTTGTCAATTTTCTAATTTGACATACAGTATCTTCTTTGCTTATCTTCTTTTTAGGGGCCTTTTTACATACCCCAGTTTTATGAACGTGCATATATTTGGAGCTAACACCCCAAAGTATTGTAAATGGAGTGTTTTTATGCTATGGATGCATCCGTTTGCCTCCAAACAAATTAGATACTGTTTGGTGGTCATTTTTCATTTTCACACCCACATCAGTTTTGGACTGTGATTTAGGAGACACTGTTGTTTTTTACTGCATGAAAACTCTCCAGGTTGTTTTCTGCAAGGTCTCCTGAGTACACCCATGCCCCCCATGCCTAGTTTGCCAGGATTTTGGGAAGGTTCAAATACAATTTTTATGACTTTGTCATTAGAGTTGAAATTGAGATTATTTCTTCAGCTAGGCCTTCTTTGGTTTTGGGTCTACCGCATACCCCAGTTTGAATTATTGCCAGAAAATTGTTTATATTTGTTATGTTGACACCCCAAGGTATTGCATATGGAGTGCTTTGATGCCATGGATGCAACGGTTTTAGCCCAAAACATTTGGCAACAAGGTGTGTGGCGGTAATTTTTCAATTTTCAGATTTTTACGCCCACAGTAGTTTTGGACTGTGATTTAGCAGACACTGTTGTTTGTTACTGCATGAAAACTCTCCAGGTTGTTTTCTGCAAGATCTCCTGAGTACACCCATGCCCCCCATGCCTAGGTTTGCCAGGATTTTGGGAAGGTTCAAATACAATTTTTATGACTTTGTCATTAGAGTTGAAATTGAGATTATTTCTTCAGCTAGGCCTATCTTTGGTTTTGGGTCTACCGCATACCCCAGTTTGAATTATTGCCAGAAAATTGTTTATATTTGTTATGTTGACACCCCAAGGTATTGCATATGGAGTGCTTTGATGCCATGGATGCAACGGTTTTAGCCCAAAACATTTGGCAACAAGGTGTGTGCGGGTAATTTTTCAATTTTCAGATTTTTACGCCCACAGTAGTTTTGGACTGTGATTTAGCAGACACTGTTGTTTGTTACTGCATGAAAACTCTCCAGGTTGTTTTCTGCAAGATCTCCTGAGTACACCCATGCCCCCCATGCCTAGGTTTGCCAGGATTTTGGGAAGGTTCAAATACAATTTTTATGACTTTGTCATTAGAGTTGAAATTGAGATTATTTCTTCAGCTAGGCCTATCTTTGGTTTTGGGTCTACCGCATACCCCAGTTTGAATTATTGCCAGAAAATTGTTTATATTTGTTATGTTGACACCCCAAGGTATTGCATATGGAGTGCTTTGATGCCATGGATGCAACGGTTTTAGCCCAAAACATTTGGCAACAAGGTGTGTGGCGGTAATTTTTCAATTTTCAGATTTTTACGCCCACAGTAGTTTTGGACTGTGATTTAGCAGACACTGTTGTTTGTTACTGCATGAAAACTCTCCAGGTTGTTTTCTGCAAGATCTCCTGAGTACACCCATGCCCCCCATGCCTAGGTTTGCCAGGATTTTGGGAAGGTTCAAATACAATTTTTATGACTTTGTCATTAGAGTTGAAATTGAGATTATTTCTTCAGCTAGGCCTATCTTTGGTTTTGGGTCTACCGCATACCCCAGTTTGAATTATTGCCAGAAAATTGTTTATATTTGTTATGTTGACACCCCAAGGTATTGCATATGGAGTGCTTTGATGCCATGGATGCAACGGTTTTAGCCCAAAACATTTGGCAACAAGGTGTGTGGCGGTAATTTTTCAAATTTCAGATTTTTACGCCCACAGTAGTTTTGGACTGTGATTTAGGCTAGGGTCAGACGAGCGTAGTGTTCACGTCCGTGATCGCGCCTAAAAGTACGTCCGTGATAGCATGACATAAAGTCCAATGGAGCCCGACACACGAAGTAGTCCGCACTGAACTGCGGACGCACAACGGCCGCGGCCCACGGACGCAAGGCAGGCAAGAACGTAGAACCGCTAGAACGGCCGCACAAAGTGCGCTGCGTCCGCAACGTCTGCATAGCTTTGTGTGTGAGTGATGGAACGTGGTCAGACGGACTGCATTTATACGTCCTGCATTTTTCACGGACAAAATGGTTTTGCAATTGAATTTATTGTCCCTCCTACATCTGTCAAAAAATAAATGTCAGTGAAAAAAACGGACTGTGTGACCACTACTGCGTCTTCCGTACTGACGATGTCCGTACTGCACGGACGTACAGTCCGTAGAAATCACGCTCGTCTGACCCTAGCCTTAGCAGACACTGTTGTTTGTTACTGCATGAAAACTCTCCAGGTTGTTTTCTGCAAGATCTCCTGAGTACACCCATGCCCCCCATGCATAGGTGTGCAAAGATTTTGGCAAAAATACAGCACCAATTGTAGAACATAAAAATGTACGAATAAAATGTAAAAGTCTGGTGCCTGTCAAACTGGGGATGCTCTCTAGGGGAGCACAGGCTGTTGTCACTGAAGTGCATGAAACGCAAAATGTTTTCATACCTTCTACGTGACATTGATTGGAGGTAAATGGGGGTAGAGCAGATGGGGCTACTGCTCCAGCAGGAGCGAATTGAGGGCTTCTTTATGATGCCCTCAGCATAGTAAGTGCCCAGAATTTCAGAAATTCTGGCACATCTAGCGGGGTCCATTGCTGCCTTGCCAAGTAGGAGTCTGGCTTCGCAGCACAATGCTGATGGGCATACAGATTTGATTGGGCCACGATGTGGCCCAACAAATCATCCCCCATAACACCTGCAAAAACTGTGTGGCGGTAAATCCTGCAACATCAATATTGATGCCAGGATTTGCCGTGAAAGGAGGGATATCTGGCCTCTGGCGATGAGGCACTACCCACTCCTCAGCTGGAGCTGTGCGTCTCCTGCTGGCAGGTGGTGACCCAGGATCTGCATCAGAAACATCACTAGATACATCAGCCAGCATAGATAATGTATCTAGCGACGCCTCTGAGCAGTTAGCGGGGTCGAAATGAGGGTCTGAGTCTGACGCAGATGCCTCAGATTCTGACGCCAGGATGGCATATGCCTCCTCGGCGCTGTACACCCTCTCAGACATTATATATAATAGATTATAAATTTTATAATTATTATATATATATAAGCGGATTGTTGGTTCTTAGAAGAACCGTTGGGTTTCACAAGAAAATACAAATAAACACCTAAATCTCTCTAAATCCCTCTAAACCTGCCTCAATTCTTCTAAATCTCCCTAAAATCTCTCTAAATCTGCCTCAATTTTTCTAATCTCACTAAATCTCACTAAAATCTCTAACCTGTCAAATCTGATCTCTCTCTCTCGCTCACCAAAACACAAGTGAGGAGAGGGAGGGAGAATCACAGAGGTCAGAGCCAATATTTACAAAATATGGCCTGACCTGACAAATTAGAAATTTTATTTTGATTTTTTCTAACTTCTGATTGGATGTTGCTAGCCTGCCTCTCTGATGAGGCAGGCTAGGAACATCCCACTCAGCCCCAAGATGACCCTGCCCTTAGAACCCTAACCCTACCCCTGACCCTGCCTTGAACCCTACCCCTAACCCTACCCCTAACCCTAACCCTAACCCTACCCCTAACCTAACCCTACCCTAACCCTACCCCTACCCCTACCCTAACCTACCCTAACCCTACCCCTAACCCTACCCTACCCCTAACCCTAACCTAACCCTAACCCAACCCTACCCTACCCCTAACCCTACCCCTAACCCTACCCCTAACCCTACCCCTAACCCTACCCCTAACCCTACCCCTAACCCTAACCCTACCCTAACCCTAACCCTACCTAAACCTAACCCTACCCCTAACCCTACCCCTACCCTACCCCTAACCCTACCCTACCCCTAACCCTAACCCTACCCTAACCCTACCCTAACCCTACCCCTAACCCTACCCACCACCTACCTAACCCTAACCCTAACCTAACCCTACCCCTAACTGTCAGTTTATTTTATTTATTTTTCTGTTTACACTTTTTACACACTTTATTTTACTTTTTTTTTAACTTTTTTTTCCACTTTTTTTTACTCTGCTGGGTGCCTTGATCCCTCGAGGCACCCAGCAGAGCACCTGATCACTGATGTGATCGTTTTTGTACTGAGTGCCACGATACCTCGTGGCACTCAGTACTTCCTGCCGCTACCGGAAGTGATCGCTCGGGGGAGCGATCACGGACGGACCAGCGGCAGGTAAGTATATTACAAGGATGCCTCGATGTCGAGGCATCCTTGTAATATGCTCAGAGCAGCTGGAAGCGATCCGATCGCTTCCAGCGCTCTGTAGAAGTGCCGGGCACCTCTCCGGTGCAACCGGATGTAGATCGCTCCCGGGGAGCGATCACATGGTGCCCCGGCACTTCTAACGCCATTGCACGGATGCCTGGACTCCCAGGCATCCTGCAATGGCGTTTGAGCTGCTGGAAGCGATCCGATCGCTTCCAGCAGCTCAAAAACGGCAGGACGTACCATGTACGTCAGCGGGTCTAAGAGAGACCCGCTGCAATGACGTACATGGTACGTCCTCGGTCCTTAAGGGGTTAAATGCTCTGCAGAAGCAAACTCAGGTGCTGCACACGCACACGCAGCAGCAGATCAGTGCTGTACAGGAACAGACACAAATGTTATTTGAAAAGCTTGCAGTTGCTGCTGAAGGCGATCGTAAGACTCTGACGGAGGTGGTGCAGACTCTGGCACAGAGGTCTCCCCTGCAAGCTGCAGATTCTTCTGACAACTCCTCACCCATCCATGTCAGTCGCTTCCTTTCCAAGATGACAGCAGAGGATGATCCAGAGGCCTTCCTGTTAACATTTGAAAGAACCGCTGAGAGGGAAGCATGGCCTAAGACACGGTGGGCAGGATTGCTGGCGCCCTTGCTAACCGGTGAATCACTAAAAACATATTATGATTTGGAGTCTGTGGATGCCATGGATTATGACAAGGTCAAGCTGGAGATACTAGCACGGCGAGGTGTTACTTTGGCAGTGCGAGCACAGCGTGTTAACAACTGGTCCTACCAAGCTGGGAAGTCACCGCGGTCACAGATGTTTGACCTCATCCACCTGGTCCGAAAATGGCTGCAACCGGAGTCCCTCTCGGGGCCACAGATCATTGAGCGGGTAGTCATGGATCGCTTCCTAAGATCCTTACCGATCGTCTTGCAAAAGTGGGTAACCCAAGGGGACCCCAAGTCGGTGGATCAGCTTGTGTAGATTGTTGAGAGGTACTTTGCAGCTGAGGACTTGAACGCCTCCCCGGTGAGCCCATGGACTTTCCGCCCAAAACCAAGGCCTCCCTCGGCAATCGGTAAGACTGTTCCAGGGAATGTGGGTGGTGAGCGTGGCAAGGAGGCAGAGGGAAAAACTGCTGATTTAAACCGGGGAGGTTGGCATTCCAAAGCGGGAACACCAGTGCCCGTCAGCAGACCTAACCTGAGGAATGTAAGATGTTTTCGGTGCAAGGAACTTTCGCATTTAGCTGTGAACTGTCCATTAACTGATGAGCCTATGCAGTGTGGCTTGTCTTTCAAGGAAAGACGGCAGTCTTTGTTTTCCACGGTTTCATGCACCGCGGTGCCAGTAAAGGGAAAACACATGTGTGCAATAACTGTGAATGATAAGCATGTTACAGCTTTGCTGGACTCTGGAAGTTTAGTAACCCTTATTAAGGCTGAATTGATAGGCTCTGTGAACTTCCGGGCTAAAAAGGTTGCTGTAGTGTGTGTACATGGTGATACTCGGGAGTATCCTATAGTAGCTGTGAAGTTTGGAACCGCACAGGGTGATCTGAGGCACTTGGTTGGGGTTGTGCCTCATTTGGTGCATGATGTAATTATAGGGAGAGACTTTCCTGAATTTTGGGAACTCTTGGAACACCCAGACTGTGCCACAGTTTCTAAACCAGAGACTGAATCTGAATACATGGATGCTGCAGAGAAGTTGTATTCAGAGGATCCCTCTTGGGGGTCCCCAGACTTTCCCTTCTCTGTTTTGGCAGGAGAATTGGAAGAGTCTGAAGGCCCTATAGCCAATGAGGATAGACAGCCCTCTGTTGAAACTGAAGCTACTCTAGAATTTGCAGATCTTAACACTCATAGAGAGAACTTTGGTAGTGAGCAGAGGAAGGATCCTACTCTTGTGAGGGCCTGGGAAAATGTTATGATGATCAATGGGGAACCTGTTGACCCAGGGAATAGGCTCTCTTTTCCTTACTTCATTAGTAATGATGACATGCTATATCGTGTGTATAAAAAGAACAATGAAATTATTGAGCAATTAGTGGTCCCCAAACCGTACAAAAAGGTGGTATTGGAGCTTGCCCATGGACACTTATTGGGGGGTCATTTAGGTACTGAGAAAACCACTGAAAGGGTTTTACAGAGGTTTTACTGGCCTGGGGTACAAAAAGATATTGAAAACTATTGCAAAGCTTGTCCGGTTTGGTAGGCCTCATTTTCGGAGTCCCTTAGTACCCTTGCCAATAATCGAGGTGCCATTTGAGAGAATTGCTATGGACCTTGTGGGCCCGCTTCCGAAGTCTGCCCAAGGGCATCAGTATATCCTGGTCATTATGGATTACGCTACCCGTTACCCTGAGGCAATTCCCCTATGCCAGACATCAGCCAAGAATATAGCTAAGGAGTTATTACAGGTGTTTAGCCGGGTCGGGATCCCTAAGGACCTTCTGACGGACCAAGGTACCCCATTTATGTCACGAGTGACAAAAGAATTGTGCAAGTTGTTTAAGGTGACGTATTTGCGAACCTCGGTATACCATCCTCAAACCGATGGACTAGTAGAGCGATTTAATAAAACCTTAAAAAGCATGCTGAAAAAGGTTGTTGACAAGGATGGGAAAAACTGGGACTATTTGCTTCCATATCTGATGTTTGCCATCAGAGAAGTTCCTCAGTCCTCTACAGGGTACTCTCCATTTGAATTACTCTATGGGAGACACCCTCGGGGACTTCTGGACATAGCCAAAGAGACCTGGGAGGGGGAGAAGACACCCCACAAAAGCATTATTGAGCATATTTCGCAGATGCAGGACAAAATTACAGTAGTAATGCCAATTGTAAAAGAGCATTTAGCTCAATCGCAGGCAGCTCAGCAGAGAATATATAACAGGGATGCTCGAGTCCGCATTTTCTCACCTGGCGACAGGGTGCTGGTATTAGTTCCCACAGTTGAGAGCAAGTTCCTTGCTAAGTGGCAGGGTCCCTTTGAAGTGATAGAAAGAGTTGGGGAAGTAAATTATAAAATTCACCAACCAGGGAAAAGAAAACCAGAGCAAATATACCATGTGAACTTGCTAAAGCCCTGGAAAGATAGAGTATCGCTAGCTGCTGGGTTCATCCCAATAACCCACCAGCTGGATACTGAACACCCTCAGGTCTCTGAAGTAAAAATTGCTGAGTCGCTGTCTAAGTCACAAAAGCAGGAAGTCAGAGAGTTTTTAATAAAAAACTGAGAAAAATTTTCAGAGATGCCTGGTCAGACGTCGGTAACACAATATGACATTGTTACTGAACCAGGGGCATGGGTTAAACTTAAACCTTACCGTATTCCTGAGGCAAGGAGGAAAGACATCAGTAGGGAGGTGAAGAAAATGTTTGAGCTAGACATCATTGAAGAGTCCAGTAGTGACTGGTCCAGTCCCATTGTCCTAGTCCCAAAGCCAGATGGGAGTTGGAGGTTTTGCAATGATTTTAGGAAGCTCAATTCAGTGACCAAGTTTGACACTTATCCTATGCCCCGGGTAGACGAACTTATAGACCGACTGGGCACAGCTCGTTATTTGACAACTTTGGACTTGACCAAAGGATATTGGCAGATTCCACTGACAGAAGGTGCCAAGGAGAAGACGGCCTTCGTAACCCCTGAGGGTTCGTTTCAATATAAAAAGATGCCTTTTGGATTACAAAATGCACCTGCTACATTTCAGAGAGCTATGGACACACTTTTGAGACCCCACCAACAGTATGCAGCAGCATACTTGGATGACATCGTAGTACATAGCACTGACTGGGAATCTCATTTGCCTCGAGTCCAAGCTGTCTTGGAAACTCTCCATAGAGCAGGTATCACTGCTAATCCAAAAAAATGTGCCCTGGGGTTAGAGGAAGCCAAATATTTATTTTACACGATTGGCCGTGGAGTCATAAAACCCCAGCTAAACAAAGTAGAAGCCATTCAGGAGTGGCCACGTCCTACCAGTAAAAAACAAGTCAGAGCTTTCCTTGGGATAACGGGATACTACAGGAGGTTTATCCCAAACTTTGCAACTCTTGCAGCCCCGTTGACAGACCTTACCAAAGGGAAGAATTTAATGGTCAAATGGTCCCCAGAAGCTGAGGAATCTTTCCAGGTCCTGAAGAGGGCTCTTTGTGCACAGCCAATCCTCTACTCCCCTGATTTTTCCAAGGACTTTGTAGTCCAAACTGATGCATCTGATGTTGGTCTAGGGGCAGTTTTGTCACAGGTACATAATGGTGAGGAACACCCTGTAGTGTACTTAAGCAGAAAACTAAACGATCATGAACAGAAATATGCAGTGATTGAGAAGGAGGGTTTGGCTATTAAATGGGCATTGGATGCCTTAAGATATTATTTATTAGGGCGCCAGTTTGATCTGGTGACTGACCATGCTCCCCTCAAATGGATGGCTCTAAAAAAGGAGACCAATAGACGTGTGAACCATTGGTTTCTGGCATTGCAGGACTACAGCTTCACTAAAAAAATGGCCAATGTAGATGCTCTGTCCAGAGTCTACGCTTGTGTAGCTGACAGTGTTCCACCCAGGGGGTTGAAACAAGGGGGGAGGGTATGTAACAGGGCATCATGTAGAGAGCAAGGAAAGGTCCTGTCCGGGGTTTATGTGTCACCCAGATTTCTCTCTTACACCTTCCGGAACCTCTAAGCACCTGGTTTTGCACTTTGCCTCAGTGGCAATTTAGTGCAGGTGAGGCAAACAGACATCGCTCTGGAGCCTGGGGAGCAGACGGTCTCTATCTGCTGGAGCACAAGGTTGGTTATGCTAGTTTGCTGAAGCCTGACAAACACTAGGTTTGCACAGGTTGTTAGTCAGGACTATTGTATGTTTAGTTAGTGCCGGGACACGGCTAGGAATTTTCTTTGCTTTTGAACTGTTTATTTTGAGCAATATACAGTGTGGTGTATAACCTGTGGGTTGCTGCAATAAATGTACCCCCGTTTGAAGAAAAGTCACTGGTCTGGTCTCTGAACCTTTCAAGAGTGCTCACCCCAGAGAGCAATTGCACCCGCTACCTGTTTCCCAGCTCACTATATATATATATATATATAATTTCGCCAGTAATCCTGCAACACCTTCCAGTACCCAATATTGTCCTTGCATTGGTGCCTCGCCAGGAATAATATAGAGAAGAGAATGATGGCGGCACTCAGTCAAAATAGAGTAAAAAATAAAAAGTTTTATTAAATCATATTAAAAATAGGTCCGAAACTTTTTGGTTTTTACTCTATTTTGACTGAGTGCCGCCATCATTCGCTTCATATATATATATATATAGTATAATAAATTATTATACCCAACATAAAAAAATACATTAATATATCGAGTATATAAAATAAATTAATATATACTACATCTAAAATGCATTGATATATAAATATTATCTAAAACATTAATATGTACAATATCTAAAATAAATTAATATAGTCAGTATATAAATTAATACAATATATGAAGTTAAAGTAACATCTAGGATTACAAGGGTTCTTGCATGGATGAAGTGGCTGCACGGATTGAGGCTTTTTTTCGCTGTCACACTATTGCAGTACATGCATCACAGATATATTGCACTCACACTGCTTCCCTGTTTTATTCTAATGCCTTTGGCAATAAACATTCAGCCTGCAGTGAGACAGAAAGGGAGGTGCTGCTTATTTTACCAGTTTATTATAAATTTATTTATTCTATATATTTTTTGCAGAGGACAGCAAATTCCCGAACCCCCACCTGGGATCGCCAGATGAGCGTCTGGCTCTGCACGCTCTGCGACAGCAAGGCCTGGTGTACGAACATGTCGAGACTCGCTCTCTGTACAGTCCCTTGCAACCCGATATAGAACAGGTACGAATGTATAAAACATTACAACAGCATGCTCGTGCAATGCCACAAAAGCCGCAATCCCATAGTGAGGCCACGAGTAGAGCTCTGAGCGAAGATCAAAGAGGCAGTAAAATAAAGAACCCTGTTGGGGCTAGCGCTTCATGGGATAGCGCCAGTGGAGCAGGAGAGGGGATGCATCCAGGTCTTAAAGGGCCAGTACTCCCAAAAAATGCAATGTCCTTATTGTGTTTATTCGATGTTGCTGATATTTTACATGTGCTTTGTTTTTCTCTTGTTTAGTTAAGAAAATATTTTCCTCTAGATGTGTCACTGGCTGCATCCATTGTGTGATATTTTCCTCTATATGTGTCACTGGGTGCATCCATTGTGTGATATTTTCCTCTATATGTGTCACTGGGTGCATTCATTGTGTGATATTTTCCTCTATATGTGTCACTGGGTGCATCCATTGTGTGATATTTTCCTCTATATGTGTCACTGGTGCATCCATTGTGTGATATTTTCCTCTATATGTGTCACTGGGTGCATCCAATGTGTGATATTTTCCTCTATATGTGTCACTGGGTGCATCCATTGTGTGATATTTTCCTCTATATGTGTCACTGGGTGCATCCAATGTGTGATATTTTCCTCTATATGTGTCACTGGGCGCATCCATTGTGTAATATTTTCATATATGTGTCACAGGGCGCATCCATTGTGTGATATTTTCCTCTATATGTGTCACTGGGCGCATTCATTGTGTGATTTTTGTTTGTGTTGTAACTGCCCTCCCCCCCAGTATCTTTCCATCACTTGCTCCTCCGTGTGTGGCTTAGAATGGAGTGAATTGGTCGGTCACTGACTCACATCATTGTATTGTGTGGGATGTATTCAAAGGACATTACCATGGGTTAGATTAGAAGATTTTTAAGATCCTTGTTTTATCTCATTTAGCTGCCAGCTCTAATCTTGAGTAGCCTGGAGCACAATAGACCCCCTGCAGCCTTATCTAAAAATTCCCCCCTCCACTTCATTAACTGTTAAATAATGTAGATTAAATAAACAAGAGTCCCTTTAACTCTTTGAAGTCAGGCAAACATGAGCTGCTCGGTGCTCAGACTTTTGGCTGACAATGAGCCAAGTGATATACAGCATAGTCCTAGTGATAGTTATTATTTTTTATTTATTAAGCACTAACACATTTTGCAGCGTTGTACAAAGGTACAATGTAAAGACAAGACAATTCTACAATACACCGAAAAGGCAAGTTAATATTTCACAAGATGCTGGAGGAATCGAGGTCCCTGTTGCCATGGGATCTTACAATCTGGAAGGGATATTTATTGAAATCCAATGAATATTAAATCATATATATATATATATATATATATGTATATTATTCCTTGGCGTACACCCCATGTGATGAAGAATTAGGGCTGGATGTAACAGTAAATGTTTGACCAAAGTCCCAGAATTGTAAAAACAAAAATTCCGTCTCGGCACAAGATATGCATCGAGTTTTCTGTTTCCCACAATGCTTCATTTCATTCAGGATCCATTTGCTAGATGGTAACAAGACTTTGTATCTCTGTAGGGTAAAGTGCAGATGTGGGTGGACGTGTTTCCCAAGTTCCTTGGTCCTCCTGGCCCGCCGTTTAACATCACCCCACGGAAAGCCAAACGGTAAGACGCTTCACCTCCCTCAGGACGGGATTCTGATGTGAGTTCTTGTGCAGGCTCCTCTATTCCTGTCATTCACCATGTGTCAAACGTGGGTTTAATTTGCCCGATCACCAGAACTGAGAGCTTTTTTGCCGCAATCTGGCCGTTACTCATTTTGGGAGATTTAAATAAGTGCTCACCCGCACTTCTGATAAAAATTCAGATCAAATATCGGCTCTGACGGCTACACTGTTTAATGGAAATTACAGCTTCAGCGACTCAATTTTAAAATATTGGTGATTTCCAATAAAATATCTATTAATATCTAGCTATTGCTATATCTATGTACCAGTTGGATGGAGTAGAGGTAACATCACTGCTCTATAACGGTGGAGACCCAGGTTGGAATCCCGGCCGAAGCACCTCTCCAGTAAGTGTCCTTGGGCGAGACACCTAATGGTACATACTCGCTACCACACAAAGTGGCATATTACAATGTTGGTGCTAACTTAACCAGAGCTGTTGTAAACTGAAAACCTCCATAGGCTATAATGGCTCTGGGAAGTTTACAACAGCTCTGGTTAAGTTAGCACCAACTATGTAATATGGCCCAATATCAGCTGTGGAGTCCAGTGGTAACGTCTCTGCCTTTCAACCATGGAGAAGCAAGTTAAAATCCCATTCAGCACATTCCTCCAATACAACTGTGGAGAAGTCTCGACTTTACGAGAAGCGGGTTCAACCTAACCACCAGGTCGCTGCTCTACAATCATCGAACGACAGCTCGATCCCGCTCAGAAGACTCTACCAGCGAGTGTCCTTGGTCAAGACACCTAATGTTATGGATGCGCCAACCTCATAAAATACTTGTACATCTCATAGATTGTAAGTTCCTTTGAGAACAGGGTCCCCCTGAATCAGGTCGTATCATCCATGTGTGGTATTCCAAAAATGTATCAATTCCTTGTACATTGATCTTGTAAAGCGCTGCGTAATATGTGGCGCTGTATAAATAAAGGATTCTTTCTTTCTCAGAAGAGTTTGAATACAGGCATATAATGTTGTCTTATTTGCAGGTTTTATTTACGCTGTATCATCTGGAATGCAAAGGATGTGATTTTGGATGATGTCAGCATCACAGGAGAGAAGATGAGTGATATTTATGTAAAGGGGTAAGTTATTCTGCACTTGCTGGTCTCCGCTTTGTTATAAAGCATTCATTCACTAATCGAGAGCTAGCGTGGGCTCAGCTAGTTTGCGTAAAGAAATTGGCTGATTCCGGAGCATTTGGCAACATATCCTTTACCTGATCACAAGCTGACAAGTGCAACTTGATGATCACGACTGAGTGTCACTCTTCATCATCAAGACGCCCTTTAGTGAATGGAGCCGGTCTGCCATGTGTCACTTTATGAATATTGTCACAGTATATCTTTACATGTATTCCTGCATTTTATATCCATCTGGTCCCTTCATGTCCCTCCCTGCATGTTTGTCCTCATGTCCCTCCCTGCATGTTTGTCCTCATGTCCCTCCCTGCATGTTTGTCCTCATGTCCCTCCCTGCATGTTTGTCGCCATGATCTCCTGCGTGTCACATATGGTACCTGTATGTTTCTCTCTGTTATCTGTATTATTCCAGTATGTCTATCCAATGCGTGCTCGAATGTCTGTCTGTCTGCATGGGGCTTGGCTGTTCGTTCACATGATCTCATTATTTACATGTGTCACCTGTATGATTCCCACATGATTAAACATCCGATCACGTCAGAATATGGATCTGTTCCTCGAGAACAAGACACCCATAGTGTACATTCAGTGGTGGAAGTGGGAATGTTTGTTATTTTTGGCTCTGGTTTCCTGTATATTCTATGCTTTTTCTTTCTGAGGTTTGATTCCATGATCATAAAACAGGGAGAACCACCTGTACCGGCTCATGGACGTTTTTTAACTGTTTATGTTTCATGCATGAGGATGGGATACCATTTCTAATTATCACGGAAATGCTTATAGCTAACTAGTGGGTTATATGTATGTCTTTCCAGCTTTGTGTACCCTAACCGGCTCTGGACCGGCTGGTGGCCAATGCAGGTACTTTTCATGCATTTAGAGACATCTAGATTGCCAGGGATCCACCAACCGGTTCTCATGTCGGTCATTGAGGGATTAATGATCCCTGGTTAGGTGGTCATGTTACTACCTAATTATCTTGACATGTGCCCCTCTAACATAACTGCCCTTTGGTTATAACCAAATATAATTTAATTATGCTCCCCTGCTGCAAAGTCATACAAGCTCATTGATGTCAAGGGACAAAAAGGTAACCCTGTGATATAATTTGAAACATGTGGAATGCAAAAAATGTGGACAGCCTGCAGTACCAAGAATCTTCCCGTCCAGGTCTCCTGGCCGGCCCCCTAGGAAGCCTGGCATGGCATAGTTGGTTATCTAAACACCTGATTAGCTTGGCACGTTCAGTCTTAACACCCAAGGCCGGCTTTACCACAGGGCAAAATGGGCAACTGCACTGGTCCCCATCATTCCCAGGTGCTCACAGCAGCTTTCCTTTGACTTTTGGTCTTGGCCAAACCTTTAGGGGACCAGGTGTGTCCCTTGCACCCAGGTGCATTTCATGGAAGCATGCAGCATTCAAGTGCCACCCTTGCCTAGTCAGGGTGCTGCTGGGCTTGTGGCGCTATTCGGACCAGACTGTCTATCCCCTTTCCCCAATCACAGTGATTCACCATGAAACGGGCTTCAGTTGGGTGCCGATCTGGACCCTGAAGGTTGCGTATATCTGTCGTGAGTTTGGGTGGGCAGGTGGTCTTGCCCAAAGGCCAGTTAACAATCAAGACGTCCCTGCTGCCACCATCATCCATTGGCTTAAACTCTGCATCATCTGATATGCTCCTCGATACCAATTCCAACAAGTTCACAGTTCAAAGGATAAAAAAAGGATTTTTTATTTTGCTACTGAATGTCAGGACGTTTCCCGAGCCTTTGACGCGCGCCGTGCAACATGTTGAACTAGTTTACATGATGTCGGGCAACGTTACGCGCGCGTATCCTGTCCTATAGGTGACATTTTTATCAAAGCACAAGAGTCAGATGAAAGTGATGCCTGCGTGCCTGTGACACGCTGCATAATTTGTACAAATATACTTCATCCACCATTAATGGTGCTGTGCCTCTCTCTCCCCTCCACAGCTGGCTGATGGGTCACGAAGACAATAAGCAGAAGACAGATGTGCATTACAGGTCCATGGGCGGCGAGGGGAACTTTAACTGGAGATTTGTGTTCCCCTTTGATTATCTCCCCGCGGAGCAGGCCTGTGTTGTGTCTAAGAGGGTGAGTAAGTACAGCCTCCCACGTTCAAACGTGTGCAGTACAAAGGTCCGCTCCCTAAAATAAACATATACCTTCTGTAAGCCCCTTCGTATGTCAACAGAGCTACCAAACCTTCCCATCTCTGTGAGGTCATTCGATTGCTTCCTCTGGAGGCTCATTTATTGCTTTGATTATAATACACGATGTGTTGCATGTTGCTTCCTACATGACTTTTGGGGGGTCAGTCACTAATAGACCGTGCTTACGGCTGTTGCAACCACAATAGAATTCATCGTTCCAGGGACCTATCTCAACCCGGGCCCTTAACTGCATCTCGCAAAATGATAAATTCTGCGTGAGCTGAAATCCATCTGCGGCACGCTATTAATGGCTCCGTTCTGATGGAGCCAGAGTATTAGTGGCTGAAGTCGGAATATTTGATAGCCAGTTGCAGATGCCAGCATCGGCTCCTGGAGTCCATGGAGCCAGGTGTAACCTGTGTGAGCTAGTGTATGCAGGATGCGCAGGAGCCATGGAAGGACACTGGGAGCTATTTGTTCACCGGTGTTCTTCTGCTTATAGACAGAGAAGGCAGCGGATCGTGCCGCCCTATGCCGCGTGAGACAATGGGGTAAGCTTTTGATTTTTTTTTAAAAAAAAATAATTTTAGAGCTGCTTATTTTTCAGTGATTTTGTGTTTCCATCCGGGTTTTAGAGCTGGTTTTCATTTCTGAATACCGGCTCAAGGTGAGAAGAATGAGTTACGTTGGAATATCTTGTTCTTCTCCTGGTAACCTCAAATTAATGGCTCCTATGCAAAGTATACAAAATGTACAGGGGCCGTTAATTTACATAAAGCAGCCGCAAGCAAAGCTCGAGTCATTAGCTTAAAGTGTACCTGTCATGGACAAAACTAGTTTCGCCCATTTGACAGAGCATCCCCTCCTTTTTATATAGAGCACCATTACGTTTCTGACCTATATAACTGAAGTAAACGGATATATTTATTTTTAACGTTTCCCCTGTCTCTCCCTGACTGGTGCCATGTTGCAGGAGGAGGGGCCACTGCGTGCATTGAGCCATCCTATAAGACCTCCCCTTCCCGCTCAGTTGGCTGTGCTGCCTGTCACTCAGATCGTGATTGACGGCTAACAGCCACATCACACTGACAGAGAGGGAGGGTCTCTGTCCTGTAGGATGTTTCTCTTTACACAGCGGCTCCTACCCCAGCAACATGGCGCCAGCCAATGAGAGAGAAGCAAACCTTAAACTGAAATATCTGTTTTTTTTTAATTTATATAGGTCAGCAAAAAAATGCTGCTTTATATAAAGGGAGGGATATTTATTTGCGTTTAATTTACTTACATTTTATTGCCCCTGTATTTAAGGTAGTGTTGTGTGATATACTATGCTGTTTTCCATGTGTGTAACAGTTACAGGTTTTATAAAAGCGCTAACAGATTCCGTAGCGCTGTGCAATGGGTGAGACAGAATAACCGGATACATACAAGTTAGACATTCAGAACAGTAGGAGAGAGGGCCCTGCTCAACCGATTACAATCTAACCATTTGTCTTCTTCCACCCCCTCTCCCCCCAGAACCTGGTATGAACTGGATATCACAGCCTTTGTCTGTAGACCAGGGTGTGTGGGGTGTGTGTGTGGGTGGGGGAGGGGTAGGATTTGCAGCATGGAAACGCTGGGGAGTGGTTTTACATTTTGAATGTTTGTAACCTTTGAGGGAAAATAGAGGCATTCCGAGTTTGGTCTTCACTCGGCAAGAATCACAGAACTATGTGTCGTCTAGTCTGTGGAGGTACGACCTCCTTGTACAACGGAAAGGGGCACCCAGACGAAGGTACCAAGCGTGGGGGTACCAGGATCCATAACAGATGCCCTGTCAAATGGGTAAAACTAGTTTTGCCCATGACAGAGGCATTTTAACAGCTTGTAAGGGTCGGCCATCAGAGATGACAAGTCGACCAGCAGCAGGCAAAGTTTCATGTACCTGAGACCCGTGTCTCTAATCTCTCTGACAGCGTCGTGCTGACCTTTCCTAAAATAATGCTGTGATAAAAATACGCCGAGCGACCGATTCTCACAGGTTGAATAACTGTACATTGTGAAAACCATTGTAAAAGCCCGAGTTAGAAACTACACGTTGGCTTCTTTTTCTCGTTCCTAGCAACATTTCTGGAGCAAGGACAAGACAGAAAATAAAATCTCTCCACACCTGGTCTTTCAGATTTGGGACAACGACAAGTTTTCTTTTGATGATTACTTAGGTAAGTGCAACTCCACCTCCATCATTTAAACTGTGCATGATCAACGGCCTGCTCAACTCTGCCTCTAAACTTTGTGTATGCGTGTACGTGTGAACCCTGACTCTCCACATCCTGTATGTCTGTCCGCACGGTCCTCAACGTTTCAGGCAAAAACCTCCCTGGTCTAACTGAGACGATAACTGAGAAAGATCCTGTGCGAACCGTTTTCCATTTGTGGCTCGCTATTAATGGCTCTGTTTTGACCAAGGGCTTGGTTTAATTCCATCGTCTGTTTATTCAGAAAAAAAAAGTCTGGTTGTAAGAGATTTTTTTTTTTAAATATCGGCTGATTCCGTTGCGCCTGGTGCCAATATTAAAAAAAAAATGCCGCTGGTTCTATACCAAAAAAGTGAGCCGGTAAAATGCCCGAAAAAACTAATTTTCGGCCAATCGTACAGATTTGTTCGGCGAGTGTTCTGTGGGTTTGCGGCGAGTATTCCCTGCACTACAGGGGCCCTGCGATGCTTGCTGAATACACCGCAGGGTCAGAAAACTAGGAATCACCGAATCACCCCGACGTGCAGGGAACGAAAGGTCACTGAACATGCGGTGACTTTTCGGATCTCTCCGAATAACCATGTATATATATATATATATATATATATATAGTGAACGAGCTGGTTGAAGGAGCTCATTCTCCATTGACCGGTGCCACATTAGTGTCTCCCATACAAAGTATAGGAGACGTTAATGTATAAGTAACCTGGCGCAACATTCGTGTCGCAATCTCAGCTTGCGTCTCGGATGGAATAGGATGAGTTAATAATAAGCACAGTGCCTGAGCAGTTACGCTTTATGGCTTGAGCGCTGTGCATTGCAGCCAGGTTGTGATCAGGCCTAAGATTGGAGAAGTGCCCGAAGACTCTGCTGGGTTTTTTATTTTCCTTTTCATTGCTGGAGGACTTACTCCATTAAAGCATTCTAAAAAAATCGGAATAAAAAGACAATTTGGGTACGGCTTAATTCTATTTTACTTTAACATTGGACAGAGGAGAAGGCCACGTCTTGAAAGGGTCTTCAGACCATCGGGACGGGTGGTGTTGCGTACTGAAGCTCCCTTACTGCCGCAGCCAGCTTTTTAAATGCCGTGGTCCTTCCCTTCCATGGTATTTTTATTGAAACCCATGTCAACGAGATCCAGCTAACATCTGGTTTATGTATAGGAGCTTATGTGTAAAGTTGCTTTGTGTTTGTACCAAGCAATCAGCGCAGGAACACTATATCAAATGTTAATTCCAAAGTAAAACGCTTGTAATTGAGGTTTCTCTAAACAATAGCATCATTGCTCTTCCTGCAAATACTCTTTTCTTTTTTGTTGCTTCAATAAAAGAGCATCGGGCTCAGCAGCAAAAGCACAAATAACGTCGTCCCCCCCCCTCTCCCTCTGAAACACCAAAGAGGACAAAAATAGGGGCCACTCTGTCACCGCTCCAGGACTAATCAGACATAATATTACACCAGGATTAGCTTGTGGTCAACCCTTCTGGTTTGCAGGGAGTTCTTTTTGATTCCTTTTGGACCTTGTTAAAGATTTCCTAGACGGAGCTCCAGGAAATTAATAGTCAATCAGTATTTTATAGTGAAGAACAGACTGCCCTTCTTCTCGTTTTGTGGTTTAAAATACATTGCTAGATAATTGGGACTGACCCAATGGAAAGGTGGACAATGGATGCATCGTTCCTCTTGTATCCTTTCCATGCAGAGGATGCATTGAGTTTCTGGTAGCATCCATAGAGATGGACAGTAGCAATGGTAGAGATAGACAAGGACCTAGCACTCCAGATGGTGGAAGAACTTTATTGATTTGTGTTTAACTTACATTGCTTGATTATCAGGACTGAATGATGGAAAGGTGGACAATGCACCCATTGTTTCTCTTGCCTTTTTCCCATTTGGAGGATTCATTGGGTTGCAGATAGCATCCATAGAGATACACAGTCGCAATGGTAGAGGGAGACAAGGACCTTGCACCCCAGTTGGTGGAAGACGACATTTATTTGGCACTTAATGGCAACATTTTGGCTGTGTTACCAGCCTTTTAAAAAGCTGCAAATAAAAATGTTTTTTCCACCATTTAGAGCAGTGGTTCCCAACCGTGGTCCTCAAGTATCCCTAACAGGTCAGGTTTGACAGATACCTGAAGCTCAGCACAGGTGATATGATTTGCTGCTCAGTCATTGCAGGATTCAGTCTGCTTTTCTCCAAGGTAATCCTAAAAAATCAGGCCTGTTAGGGGTACTTGAGGACCACGTTTGGGAACCACTGCTCTAGAGTGTCAGGTCCTTGTCTTCTTCCACTTGTTCGTGGGGTTTGGCTCTCCTTGTCTCACTCAGCACCCGTTGTTTACTGGATTTTAAAGTTTGGACCTTCATAAGTGTACGGTCCTTCTCTACTTACGATGCAACGATGGTAGAGGTGGCATATTAGCAGAACTGATATTTAACACGCGTAATGTTGTCAACTTGTGGAGATGCCTCCCTGCTCCTCATTAGCTAAGGATACCAGTGATAACGAGCTACTGATCTTTACCAAGCCACAAGCTTTGAGATGGCCTAAAGTAGGCTTCTCAAAGATAAGACTTGTCATTAGAAATTCCAGGACTCTTGGTTTGTATGTCTGAGTATCTGGTTGTGTCTTTTATATAAGATAAAGACACCAGCATCGTAAAAACCATACCGTGATGGTATCCTGCCTTTTCAGCAAGTTTTTGAGGTCAAGCCACCTCCTTTCCTGATGCTATTTACTCTTTTCTTGCATGTATTGGCCATTGCAACGCACTATACTGTACATGCAGAAGCCAACCAGGGAAACCTACACTAACACCAGTCCTTTTAATGGCCGGGCTGAGGACATAAAGAAAATCCTAATACAGTACTAGCCAGAAACAGGAATAAAGAATGTGGTAGAACAAGGTAGACAGACAAAGAAACAGAAACAGGCCAACGGTCTGGACGTGAGAAATCAAGAATGGTTGAGAAAAAAGTCATGACGCCACAGAAATAGGCAGGAATGGTTTATGAACACACTCAGACATGTAGACCATGTCAGGGCACAGAAGGAACTGGGGTTCATAATTATATAGAATTAGGAATTCAGCCATTGGTCGGCATTGTTTTCAAGTGTCAGACGTTGCATGGAGGATATTGATGTAATGGTTTATAGCCAACAAATGGTTCTGACAGCTCACCAATCTGGCTGGAATGGCTCCACTCCCAAATCCAATATACATTCAAGGAAATTTAATTCCAGTATTCCTTCAGTATTCACCATGTGGGTTTATTCCATGACATACAGCAAGCAGTCTATAAGATTGAACGATGCCACAACAGCCAAGGTCAAAATTGCTGTCCAAGGGTAGGAGAATGTCAATATGGACAGAATGAATAGAGAGATGGTACGTTGCCAGTCTGCCACTATAAAGGTACCAGAGGGAGCAGATAAACAAGGGGACATGAGCCATTTTGATCCCAACACTACCCATTCTGATACTTCTAGACTCCAGAATTAGCTGATTTTCTTCCAAACAGCCCATAACTCCGACTTTCAACTTCAACTCAGCCTTTACAGGATATCTGCTAGCAGAACTGAGAGCCTGATGGTCTACCAGCTATGTGGACCCTTCCAGAGGCTGACATAGACATGGGAGCTATACATTGTGTGATTGATAGTCAGGTTCTAGCTGTACTGGGCTCAGTGCCGGTAGTAAAGTTATATTTGTAAAAGGTTCTATCATGTGTTTTATGTAGAACATATCCAAAGAAACGCCTACAACAACACACTACACCTCAACAAAAGGAGGCATCATTTTAAAGCCCTCAATAACACAACCTCTCCTTACATGTCTTCCCCGCAAGTACACCCTGCTAGATCACTCCGGTCAGCAGGCGACCTCTGTCCTTTGTTTCCACCCACTCCACTAACTCGCACCTACAAGACTTCTTCAGATCGGCACCGGTGGAATGACCTACCTCGCCCTCTCAGTCTGTCCCCTAACTTCCAGTTCTTCAAAATCGATCTTTTCAGATTAGTGAATCACATTCCTGACCATCTTTTTTCCTCACATCCCCTTCCCACACCATTGTAGACATTTTAACTTGTCTCGCCACCATACCCATATCCAACTCAAGCACCAACATTAGTAGTCCTCACCTCTAACAGATGGTAACTCCTCTTGTGTTCCTCCTGCACTTCCCCTCTGGACTGTAAGCTCATATGAGCAGGGACCTCTACACCTCCCTTCTCTAATTACGAAGTTCATTTGTGAATCTGGTAGCTGATCTCCCGATTCGTATTGTAAAGCACTGTGTAAACTGTTGGTGCGGTATAGATAAGGAGAATAATATGACTTTTATCAGATTATATTATTAAAATTGAGTTTCTGAGCCATTAGTCTCCCCTTCTATGGAAGTGGTCCCACCACGCATGTCCCCTGGCACGACAAGTGAAAGGCTTACGATGGCTATGGATCCCATGATATTGGCATATATTGTATCCTGTTTAGAACACGATGTGCGCTGCAAGGTCTGGGCCCTCGAGAAGCCAAGCTGTGTTCAAACCTTGCAGGAAGCGGCGTTCACAAAGAACAATTTGTCTGATTTAGACCCACGATGGCTGCGAAATGAAATGGCTGGAAAGCGGTTTGAAGCTTACATGTTTTAGATTAAAGAATGTAAACATGTTATTTTCTGGGAAGAACCAATTTAAAAGGAACATTTAATGAAACGATCTGCTCTTCCTTGATTTAGGAATAAATAAACTGGGTTTTTTTTTTTTACTCGCAGGTTCCATACAGCTAAATCTCAATCAGATGCCAAGACCGGCCAAAACCGCTGAGAAGTGCCACCTGGACCTGCTGGACGAGTCCGTGTCCACTGATAAACTAGTGTCTTTATTTGAGCAGAAGACTGTCAAAGGCTGGTGGCCTTGTGTAGCCGGGAATGGTGACGACAAGACTCTCGCTGTAAGTATATATCTTCTACCCGGAGTGTCTCGGGCACTTCACAGGCTTATACATATATTTAACCTTTATTTGTACATTATGCAGGTTAAGTTTGCAGATTGAGAAATCAGCATGGAGGTTGACTGGAGGCTCACATATGGTGGTTGGAAATCTACAGTTGAACCCTCAACATTATTTCCATGACTGTGTCTGTAGGCATAGTTGACCTCACGTACATATCACTAAATATAATCTATACTGTGTGTGACGTTACATAGAGTGGGAGGAGGAATGCCTAGAGCCCACAGAGCCCCTTCACCATCTGTGTGAAGAAGACTGATTTGCCTGTCGAATGGCAACTCCTATTCACCCAGTGCACATTATTACTATTATTTGCATCACCTTATCTATTGGCTCTGTGACCCTATTCACCTCCTGTACCCTATGTGGTACTAGGTTCACCTTATCTATGAGCTTTGTGCCCCGATTCATCTCCTGTACCCTATGTGGTACTAGAATCACTTAATCTATTGGCAATATGGCCCTATTCACCCACCACAACCTATGTGGTACTAGGATCACCTTATCTACGGGCCTAACAAAGCCTATGTGTTAGTAGAACCACCTTATCTTTTGACTCTGTGACTAGGGATGAGCCGAACACCCCCGAGTTCGGTTCGCATTCGAACTCGAACTTTTCAAAAGTTCGAACTCGAACACGAACTCCATACAAGTCAATGGGACTCGAAAGTTCGATTTTTAGAGTGCCCTGCAAGAGGGCATATATGCTAGATATTTGCCATAAAAGGTGTATGGGGTCCGGGTAGTGCTCTGGGGGACAGGAAGCAAGGACAAAAAGTAAAAAAAAAAACGGTTTTAAAAGGACAGTGAGTTTTCCATGAAATAAGGGTTAAAAATAAAAACGAAAAATTCCTTCAAATATCGTGCCTAGGAGGTCCCCATAACCTGCCCGTGAAGTGGCGGATTTTTAGGACGTATAGAAACCTTTAAAAACAATGTCCGGGTCCGGGTAGTGCCCTGGGGGACAGGAAACAAGGACAAAAAGTAAAAAAAAAAATACATTTTTAACCCCTTCACTGCTGACGACGTGTGGGACACGTCCTCAGTTACTCCCGCTGTATGCTGAGGAGGACGTGTCCCACACGTCATCAGCTTTGCGGGACCGCCGGCGGAGATACTCACCTCTGTCCGGGGTCCCGCGGCGTTCTGACTTCAGCGTCCTCAGACGCTGAAGTCAAGTTCCTCCCGACGTAAATGACGTCATCGCGCGATGACGTCATTTCCAGGCGACCCCTGGCCAGGGCCGGTGCAAGCATTTTTATCTAGTCAAGCGAAGGTGCATTTTGGTGCCCCCACCCATCCGTGTCCTGTCAAGCCAATCAGGATAGAGGTGCCATGATAATCTCTATATATACACATATATATACACACACTAGGGTTGCTCATATATTTGCCCCCTGCTCATATGGGTATATTTGCCCCCAGATCACATGTGGATATATTTGCCCCCAGATTACATGGGTATATATTGCCCCAGCTCATATAGAGATATTTGCCCCAGCTCATATGGAAATATTTGCTCCTAGCTCATGGATATATTTGCCCCCAGATCACATGTGGATATATTTGCCCCCAGATCACATGTGGATATATTTTCCCCCAGCTCATGGATATATATATATATTTGCCCCAACTCATGGATATATTTGCCCCCAGCTCATGGATATATATATATATTTGCCCCCAGATTACATGGGTATATATTGCCCCAGCTCATATAGAGATATTTGCCCCAGCTCATATGGAAATATTTGCTCCTAGCTCATGGATATATTTGCCCCCAGATCACATGTGGATATATTTGCCCCCACATCACATGTGGATATATTTGCCCCCAGCTCATGGATATATTTGCCCCAGCTCATATGGGTATATTTGCCCCCAGATCACATGTGGATATATTTGCCCCCAACTCATGGATATATTTGCCCCCAACTCATGGATATATATATATTTGCCCCCAGCTCATATGGGTATATTTGCCCCCAGATCGCATGTGGATATATTTGCCCCCAGATCACATGTAGATATATTTACCCCAGATCATGGATATATATATATTTGCCCCCAGCTCATGGATATATTTGCCCCCAGCTCATATGGGTATATTTGCCCCCAGATCACATGTAGATATATTTGCCCCCAGATTACATGGGTATATATTGCCCCAGCTCATATAGAGATATTTGCCCCAGCTCATATGAAAATATTTGCCCCCAGCTCATATGGGTATATTTGCCCCCAGATCACATGTGGATATATTTGCCCCCAGCTCATGGATATATATATATTTGCCCCAACTCATGGATATACTTGCCCCAACTCATGGATATATTTGCCCCCAACTCCTGGATATATTTGCCCCCAACTCATGGATATATTAGCCCCCAGATCACATGTGGATATATTTGCCCCCAGCTCATGGATATATTTTCCCCCAGCTCATGGATATATTTGCCCCCAACTCATGGATATAAAAAATAGTAATGAACAAGAGAACACTGGGGTTAATCACACTAGTGTCTACAAACGGGCGTCACCCAGTATAACTTTGAAGAAAAAATATATAGCAATGGTAGACACCAGCTACCTAATCATACTTTATTTGGTGTACATAAACAAAAACCAACCGACCGTATAAAAACATATACTTGAAAAATATATCACCCAGAGGATGATGATTGACCAAACCGTGGATAGGTAACCAATTGCTTGTCATATGTGGTATAATACCAATATTGAGAAAATTGGCAAATAGCAATTAGATTACCCTGAATGCGATATGGAGCATGTGATGCGATATTCCAAAGGGCACAACGTGATGGTTATACTCTAATATTGTACACAGCAATAATTGGAGACAATTGAACGGCGCGGGTTCCCACAGATTCCCACAGATTGCCACAATGACAGCTACGCCCTCATTGATAGGGGCAAAATCACAAAATTTAAGAGTGGGTAACCAAAACCCAAGCAGCCGTCCAGCTATAAATATATACTCCTATACTACAATTTCAAGTGCAGCAATAATGAGCCAGCCCATTTTGAAGTGTGAAGATTGCAACAATCTTATGCTCAAATAGACCATGCCAATGTCACATTAATCATAATTGGAGTGATGATTGATAGGGGCGAATAACAGTGATACACGCTTGGTAATGGGAACATACTACTGTTAAAACACCTTACTTCTCGACATGTTTCGCCGCCTAAACAACTGCGGCTTTTTCAAGAGATGAGACCCCGCTGGCTTCTCCTCCTTAAATAGTTGCAACCAGATTGTTGTGTCAAAGGTCAATTAAATACTACCATTCACTCGGCATCTGACGTCAGCGGATCCGCCTCCCTTCATTAATTCCTCCTCTTACAACATGTGAAAATTAATTAAGTCTTAGTGAAAAAGAAATGGGAGCTGACATATAACGTAGCAGTGTACAATCAACAGGCTCGTTATTGTGCATTATTGTGCATAGAAGTGGCGTGTGCAGATACAAAAACTACCAGTGGCGTAGCGTGGGGGGGGGCTGGGGGGGCCGTGGCCCCGGGCGCAGTTTTGTTAGGGGCGCAAAACTGGCCCGGGGTTGAGGGGACCCAGATGCCGGGCACCGCGGGAGTGCCTGCCCGGTCCTGAAGAGTCCGTCCTGTTAAAGGGAAGCGGCTGCGTGCAGGCGCAGCCGGTCACGTGGTCCGGCTAATCAGGTGGTACTGAGTCTCTGTACCACCTGACTGGCCGGACCGCGTGACCTGCGCACGCACGCACGCCACGCAGCCGCATCCCCTTCAACAGGACGGACTCTTCAGGACCGGGCAGGCACTCCCGCGGTGCCCGGCATCTGGGTCCCCTCAACCCCTGCCGGAGCTGGAGCAATATCCAGGTGAGAGCTGGGCAAATCCATGTGTAAGCTGGGCAAATCCATGAGCTGGGGCAAATCCATGAGCTGGGGGCAAATACATGAGCTGGGCAAATCCATGAGCTGGGGGCAAATCCATGAGCTGGGGGCAAATCCATGAGCTGGGGGCAAATCCATGACCTGGGCAAATCCATGAGCTGGGCAAATCCATGAGCTGGGCAAATCCATGAGCTGGGGGCAAATCCATGAGCTGGGGCATATCCATGAGCTGGGGGCATATCCATGAGCTGGGGGCAAATCCATGAGCTGGGGCAAATCCATGAGCTGGGCAAATCCATGTGTGAGCTGGGGGCAAATCCATGTGTGAGCTGGGGCAAATCCATGTGTGAGCTGGGGCAAATCCATGTGTGAGCTGGGGCAAATCCATGTGTGAGCTGGGGCAAATCCATGAGCTGGGGCAAATCCATGAGCTGGGGCAAATTCATGTGTGAGCAGGGTAAATCCATGTGTGAGCTGGGGCAAATCCATTTATGAGCTGGGGAAAATCCATGAGCTGGGGGCAAATCCATGAGCTGGGGCAAATCCATGTGTGAGCTGGGACAAATCCATGTGTGAGCTGGGGGCAAATCCATGAGCTGGGCAAATCCATGTGTGAGCTGGGGGCAAATCCATGTGTGAGCTGGGGCAAATACATGTGTGAGCTGGGGGCAAATCCATGAGCTGGGGCAAATCCATGTGTGAGCTGGGGCAAATCCATGTGTGAGCTGGGGCAAATCCATGAGCTGGGGCAAATCCATGAGCTGGGGGCAAATCCATGTGTGAGCTGGGGCAAATCCATGTGTGAGCTGGGGCAAATCCATGTGTGAGCTGGGGCAAATCCACGAGCTGGGGCAAA
The DNA here is from genome assembly GCA_009667805.1 of Leptobrachium leishanense. NCBI lineage: Eukaryota > Metazoa > Chordata > Amphibia > Anura > Megophryidae > Leptobrachium > Leptobrachium leishanense. The sequence continues at coordinate 546,213,932 of CM019063.1, forward strand.
TCCACGAGCTGGGGCAAATCCCGGTGTGAGCTGGGGCAAATCCATTTATGAGCTGGGGCAAATCCATGAGCTGGGGCAAATCCATGAGCTGGGGGCAAATCCATGTGTGAGCTGGGGGCAAATCCATGAGCTGGGGCAAATCCATGAGCTGGGCAAATCCATGTGTGAGCTGGGGCAAATCCATGTGTGAGCTGGGGGAAAATCCATGAGCTGGGCAAATCCATGTGTGAGCTGGGGCAAATCCATGTGTGAGCTGGGGCAAATCCATGTGTGAGCTGGGGCAAATCCATGAGCTGGGGCAAATCCATGTGTGAGCTGGGGCAAATCCATGAGCTGGGCAAATCCATGAGCTGGGCAAATCCATGTGTGAGCTGGGGCAAATCCATGAGCTGGGGCAAATCCATGAGCTGGGGGAAAATCCATGTGTGAGCTGGGGGCAAATCCATGTGTGAGCTGGGGCAAATCCATGAGCTGGGGCAAATCCATGAGCTGGGCAAATCCATGTGTGAGCTGGGGCAAATCCATGTGTGAGCTGGGGCAAATCCATGTGTGAGCTGGGGCAAATCCATGAGCTGGGGCAAATCCATGAGCTGGGCAAATCCATGTGTGAGCTGGGGCAAATCCATGTGTGAGCTGGGGCAAATCCATGTGTGAGCTGGGGGCAAATCCATGTGTGAGCTGGGGCAAATCCATGAGCTGGGGCAAATCCATGTGTGAGCTGGGGCAAATCCATGAGCTGGGCAAATCCATGTGAGAGCTGGGGCAATATCGATAACGTGTCCACAGGTGGGGGCGCACAATTCTTGGCTGGCCCCGGGCGCTGAAAACCCACGCTACGCCACTGAAAACTACCACCAAAAAGGGAGCAATTGCCATATATACACGCTTGTATTGCGTTCGCATAGATTGCAGTGCCCTAATGGAAAGTAGTGATTGGCGATCTTACAGACTAAAAGGTGGAATAAAGAGAAAGTTGTTAGGCTGAAAGAGCCCTGCGAGGGTTCCCCATAGTAAAAGATGTCTCAAAACAGACATCCTCTTTACATCATGCTGTCCCACCTGAAGCCCATAGTTGCTGCTACACATAAAGCACCAATTGGCTTCCTTATAATAATAATAATAAAGCTGGTATGCCCCCCAATGCGCAGGACGTAACATTGTTTGTGTGCGTTTATTTATTTTGTAATGTAAAGATGCCAACAACCTCGCTATTGTGCATAGATATTAAGTATACAGGTAAAACGACTTCCTTCAAGAAAAGGGCGGGGGGGGGGAAACAACAATCATTATATATACCGGCTTATGTTGCGTTCTCATAATTTACCAGTACCCTAATGGGAAGTTTTAATAGCAGTCTTGCAGGCTATATGGAGGAATGAGAGAACTATGAAAGGATATACAGTATATTAATCCAACAGGGCCCTACAACGGAATACCCCATAGTGGGGATGTTAAACCTCCCATGTTCATGATACTGCCCCACCTAAGCCCCTAGCGGCTGCCACGCATATGACGCCAATTGTCTTCCCTAGGAAAATAGAAATAATATACCCCCTAATGAGCAGGGCATTGCATTATTGGTATAATAACAAAAAACGAAGGGAGTATATATACAAGAAAAAAACAACAAAAAACGCACACAATTGATGTTTCGTATGTTAACGTCAATTGTTGGATTAGTAAACGGAATTGCCACCTCAATCTTAAGGGCACTGTAAGTGTATCACTATATACTGGGGGCATTTAACCGAAGGCCAAAGCGCAGTTTACTTCCTTTGTAAACTTTAGATTAAGGTTGTTGACATTCAGTTTCTCAACAAAAAGGTCGAACATTTCCCGTGTACCGGACCAAACAAGAAAAACGTCATTGATTTACCTCTTCCATACCTTAATAAATGGAAGGAAATCAATCATACTAATATCGAACACAATGTACTTGTCCCACCAACCCAAGAACAAATTTGCATAGGTGGGTGCCATTGGAGTTCCCATGGCTGTTCCAGTGGACTGTTTATAAAAAGCACCATCGAAGACAAAGTAATTGTGCGTCAATATGAATTTAATCAGTTGAATCACAAACCCTGTATGCACCGAATGTTCTACCCCTCTATCTGTCAAAAAAGTTTCCACGTATTGGACTCCTAGATTATGGGGGATGCTGCTATATAGCGCCTCCACATCAAGACTACAGAGGAGGCTGTCAGATGGTACTTGTAATGTCATTAAGAATGCAAGCATCCCTTTGGAGTCTTTAATGTATGAGGGGAGTTTTTGAACAAGGGGTTGGAGGATACGATCAACATATGTACTGACATGTTGGGTAAGATTGTTGGTGCCTGAGACGATGGGTCTGCCTGGTATCGGAGTTCTTTGTTTGTGTACTTTGGGAAGACAATAGAAGGTAGCAATCTGTGGTGCTACTGGTTTCATGAAATGAAACTCCTTATCTGATATAATTCCCAATTCTTTCCCATCATCTAAGTTGCTGTGTACAACATTAGAGTATAACCATCACGTTGTGCCCTTTGGAATATTGCATCACATGCTCCATATCGCATTCAGGGTAATCTAATTGCAATTTGCCAATTTTCTCAATATTGGTATTATACCACGTATGACAAGCAATTGGTTACCTATCCACAGTTTGGTCAATCATCATCCTCTGGGTGATATATTTTTCAAGTATATGTTTTTATACGTTCGGTTGTTTTTTGTTTATGTACACCAAATAAAGTATGATTAGGTAGCTGGTGTCTACCATTGCTATACAACTCATGGATATATTTGCCCCAGCTCATGGATATATATATATATTTGCCCCCAACTGATGGATATAGTTGCCCCCAACTCATGGATATATTTGCCCCCAGCTCATGGATATATATATATTTGCCCCCAACTCATGGATATATTTGCCCTCAGATCACATGTGGATATATTTGCCCCCAGATCACATGTGGCTATATTTGCCCCCAGCTCATGGATATATATATATATTTGTCCTCAACTCATGGATATATTTGCCCCCAGATCACATGTGGATATATTTGCCCCCAACTCATGGATATATTTGCTCCCAGATTACATGGGTATATATTGCCCCAGTTGATATGGAGATATTTGCCCCCAGCTCACATATGGATATATCTGCCCTCAGCTGCCAGGCCCCACCGGCATTTCTCATGGTGGTGAGCGGCCGCTGACATGATGCAGCTTTGCCGCTCGCTGGGCGGGAACCACATGACCAGCGCAACCACGTTCTCGCGAGATCGCGCACGGCGCTGGTCGGGTGGTTCGACCCCTAGTGCTGCGCCGGGTCTCCCTGGCTGACCAAGATGGCGGCGCTCGGGGTCGGGGAATTCCGCTCCCACAAACTGGCAGGAAGCCAGATAGTAAGGCCGCCTGTGCCGCCTTACGCTAGCGCCGGCCTTGCCCCCGGCAATGCCGGGAGATCGCCTGAAAGGGAGGGGTGATCCGTTCGGATCGCACTCCCTCCCGATCGGGAGGTCCCACAAAAAAAAGCCAGGCACCGCTTAAAAGGGTAGAGTCTCCCCTTTTGAGCGGTGCCTGGCTTTAACCCCTTAGGCACTGGGTCGCACTTCGGCGCCTTGCGGCGCTGAAGTGCGGCCTAGCTCCTGTGGGGGCCGCCATCTTGGATGGCGGTTCCACCCCCGAGTCCCCCCTCACTGCCTTATGTCCTCACGCATAGCGTGAAGACGTCAGATAGCTGGGGAACCCCTAGCTGCCCGGAATCCCCTGGTGGAGATAGGGGGTTAATTTGAACCCCGATATCTCCAGAACCATGGCAGCTAGGGGGTCATGGAGGGTGAAAAGGGCTGAGCATGGCCTTTCAAATGATACCCAACATGACCAGGTATAAAGTTAAAAAAAAAAACATGTATTTTTTTTGTGTGTTATTTTTATTAATGCAGCAATATTGTTCACATTTCAATTATAATGTGAACAATGATGCTGCACTAATGATTTTTTTCTATGGTGTGCGTTTGCTAAAAATCACATAATTCCCCCCAAAAAATGTAATAAGTCCCTATTTCTAATTTTTGTACAACTGCACCCCATAGAAAATATAACCGCAAATGTTCATGTGATAAAAGGTGAAAAAAAACACTTTACACGCTGCAGATGATTAAAAATTCAAGTTTTATTGCATTTTTTGTTATAATATACAGGCAGAACATGACGTATACATATAAAAATGATACATTATGAATCTGCCAAGTCTGCCGGAAAGAACGATATATAATATGTCTGGGTCGTATAATAAAATGTGGCTTCAAATCACGTTTAAACATGATGAGCGAAAGCGGTAAAAATTAGCTCATCGCACAGCGGTGAAATGAATCGGCAGTGAAAGGGTTAAAGGAACAGTGAGTTTTCCATAAAATAAGGGTTAAAAATAAAAACGAAAAATTCCTTCAAATATTGTGCCTAGGAGGTCCCCATAACCTTCCTGTGAAGTGGCGGATTTGTAGGATGTATGGAAACATCGCCATCACAGCACAGACCCACACACGACACCTGGCAGTCTGCATACAATGTATCAAATTCATGAGACGACTAATTAGAAGCATATGTTATTTCCAAACACTAATTAAACACCTGTTGTTTACGCCGTTTGAGAGCACAGGTCATTTAGAGGTGAGAATCTTTGCGCGTAGACATTATTTTTTAATTCAATATCTAATAAATCATTGCTTATAATATTCTGCAGTAAAGAGTCTCTTTATTTCTAGATTTTTTTGGTATTTTTTTTAAGCATTTTTATACTTTTTTCACACTTTTTTTTTTTTTTCGAACTCGAACCGAACACGAACAAAAAGTTCGCGAACGGCCAAAGTTCAAATCGAACTCCGAACTGATCAAACCGAACAGCTCATCCCTATCTGTGACTAGAGTTGCCAGATTGACCATGTGTCCCTTTATACATATTACTGTTCCATGTAGAGGGAGAGCACAGGGAAAGGTGCTGCCCTGTAACCTGCAGAATTCATATGTTGAAGGAAGGAGATCAGTGCAGTTCATGATCGATGATATTATTCTGTTCAGAAATAAAGACGCTGGATACACGGCCTGGCTAAAAAAAAAATGTCTTCACCTCCCATACCAGCCTGTTATGATCTGGAGTTGCTTCAGTCGGTCAGGTCTGGGTTCAGCAATGTTATGTGTCCACAAAATGAGGTCATGTGACTTCCTGAATATCCTGAACGAGCAGGTTTTTCCACCATTGGGTTTTTTCTCCCCTGATGGCACAGCGGACATATTCCAAGATGGCAATGCTAGGATTCATCGGGCTCAAATTGTGCAAGAGTGGTTGAGGGAGCACGAGACATCCTTTTCACACATGGATTGGCCACCGCACAGTCCAGACCTTAACCCCATTGAGGTTAATCTTTGGGATAATGTGCTGGAGAAGACTTTACGCAGCGCTGCGACTCTCCCATCATCAACACAAGATCTTGGCCACAAATTAATGCCACTCTGGACGTGAATAAATGCTGTGACATGGAGGAGATTGAGCGTGTGGCCAAGCCAAGTGTCGGAGGGAAGCTATGAGACATTCATTCCTCTTCACAACCCGTATTCACGGAGCGGTGGGCTGTATCCCCTCTACGAATCTTGATATTTCTCTGTCTCTCGATTTGGATATACTTTTTTGTAACGTCGAGCTGCTATTTGAAGAGGTTCTGCTCAGCGTTAGTAGCTGATGTGTGAATGCTTAATGCAGATCGGTGTTTACCTTTCTCTTCAGACCTGCTAAGCTTCACTTTCTTGGTTCATGCCTGCTTCTTATCCAAGTCCTTTTGGCAGCACACGTGCCCCATAATCCCCTTTATCCAGCTCCTGGCCAGAGGACCCACTTTCCATATGTTTGCATCAACTGGGTTGATGTCTTCCCTTTCCCTCCTGCTTCCAGTGAGTTTCTGGTGGCTTATTCCTTTGATCTTCACATTTTTCCTCGGTTTTTAGCTGGTCTTTCCCATGCCTTATCTGTTTTCCTGAGGTCCTATTGTGTAATACAGGTTATTGTGTACAAAATGATAAATCCACAACCCAACGACTTCACACTTAATCTATTGACATGAAAAAGAGCACCGATCACTTTTACATCAGACGTCTACCTTCTTAGTTTATTCGGCGCAAGGTCTTGTTACCAGTGGGGTACCTCAGGGGTCAGTACTTGGACCCATTCTCTTTAATATTTTTATTAGTGATATTGCAGAAGGTATTAATGGAAAAGTATGTCTTTTTGCTGATGACACAAAGATTTGCAACAGGGTTGACGTTCCTGGAGGGATCAGCCAAATGACAAATGATTTAGGTAAGCTAAAAAAATGGTCGGAGTTGGGGCAATTGAGTTTTAATGTGGATAAGTGCAAGATAATGCACCTGGGACGTAAAACCCAAGGGCTGAATATAGAATATTTGATACAGTCCTAACCTCAACATCTGAGGAAAGGATTTAGGGGTTATTATTTCAGAGGATCTAAGGGTAAGTAGTCAATGTAATAGAGCAGCAGGAAATGCTAGCAGAATGCTTGGTTGTGTAGGGAGAGGTATTAGCAGTAGGAAAAGGGAAGTGCTCATGCACTGTACAGAGCACTGGTGAGACCTCACTTGGAGTACTGTGTGCAGTACTGGAGACCGTATCTCCAGAAGGATATAGACATTTGGAGAGAGTTCAGAGAAGGGCTACTAAAATGGTGTACGGCTTGAAGGAGAAAAGTTACCAAGAAAGGCTTAATGATCTTAACATGTACAGCTTGGAAAAAAACGAGACAGAGGAGATATGATAGAAACATTTAAATACGTAAAGGGATCCACAAGGTAGAGGAAGGGAGTATATTTAAAAGGAAACAAAATAGCAAAACAAGAGGACATAGTCTTAGATTAGAGGGGCAAAGGTTTAAAAGTAACATCAGGAAGCATTATTTTACTGAGCGGTGGTGGATACATGGAACAGTCTTCAGTAGAAGTGGTAGAGGCCAAAACAGTAATTGAATTTAAGCAAGCATGGGATAGGCATAAGGCTATCCTAAACAAAAGATAAATCCAGGTAAAGTATCCATGTAATTGGGCAGACTAGATGGGCCGAAAGGTTCTTATCTGCCGACATTTTTTCTATGTTTCTATGTTTCTATGTTTCTATGCCAAGGCTATACTATGGCTGTCAAACTCACGACCCCCCCGATGTTGATGTCTACAATTCCCAGAATTCCTTCAATGCAATAGTTCAGAAATATCTGGGTGGGCCGCAGTTTGTCAGCCCTGCTCTACATCCTGAGCATCACTGCTGCTCTTTAGTAACGATCACCATTATTGGTTAATCAGCCATAATCCATGTTTTCCACAGTTGCATTTAAGGGGTTATTCAGAGAGAGTCAAACTGGCCCCGAAATTGCACAGAACGGTGAATTTCCCCGAATGGTGCAATTTTGGCGCCATTCGGCTATTCCAAACCTGGTGCTGTTCGGCGGCAGTGAAATCCCCCATAGAGAAGCAATGGTTATCTATTCAGACACCGAACAGCAGAGAAATGTCCGTGAAATGCCCTGCTGTTCGGTGGTTTCATTCGGCAGGTTTATTCAGGCGAATCTCATAGGTTTCAATGTTAAAAATATTCCTGTTTTTATTTAATAACTATGAAACTGTGTATTATTATAATTTGCAGCAAAAAGTCTCTTTATTAATAAATTTTTTAAGATATGTTTAGGCATTTTTCGGCAATTTTTTACTGATATAAACTTTTTTATATATATATATATATATATATAACATTTTTTTTTCCTGTAACAGACCTTTTTTATTATTATTCATAAGACTTTATATGTTAATTCCAGATATTTTCATCCAGTAGTTTTTTTTTTTGCAAACCGCGTTTCAAATGTTAAAAGTTTCAATAGTTTTTTTTCTTTTCTTTTACCCCGTTTGTCGGCTTTATTCGGCGACTGGTTGCGCTGTGTTCGGCGCATCGTAAATTTTTTCTGGCCACGTTGTGCAGATGTTTGGCAGCTTATCGGATCGGATCCGATGTTTGCCGGGCGGGTTCCTGGTGGCTTATTGGATCGTATCCGATAATTTCAGCTGTTTTGTGGGCGTTTTTCTGGTTGTTTTTTTTTTTCGATTTGACGGTTTTTCGTCAGATGTTCCCTGCACTTCAGACCTGTGGTGATGCTGAATTCACTGAAGGGTCGGGGAACTTGATTCCCCGAAGTGCAGGTGTAAGGTATGTCAAAATCCGTTACCCCATTAAAATAAACCTCTGATAAAGTAAACTAATGGCATTTCTATTAAACCACCAGTAGATGGCAGCAGAGTGAAAAGCCTGAATGATAAGCACGTGTTCATCTAAAATGCTTCCCTTAGCAGAGGGAACCCAAAGAGCAGAGTTTCCGTTTCTGGTAGGAAGTATTCAAAGTACATTCCTACCAGAACTGAAGTCATGCTTTGTGTGTTACAGGTAGGAGGGAGCATATCCAGGGTTATAAACAGGGCAAAAGTGATTTAATTCACATCCCTGTGATTAGAAAAGGCTGTTGCCACTGTTGAGTAATTTAGTGGGTTGTGCTGATGTGTCATAGCTCACCAGCATCCAGGGAATGTGATTACTATAGGATCTCATGTGACTAGATTATATTGTATTGAACCATTAGCCTACTATAAGGTAGATTGAGTAATCATATATCTGTACATGTTTAATTGTTTATTATTTTCTATAAGAACGTTATTCCTGCATAGGTGACTGTTACTGTTATTAACAGTATATGTGTATTAATGTTAAGGAACTGTCAGGGTTATTCAAAGAGATTCGAAAAGTCACCGCACGTTCGGTGACTTTTCGTTCTCTTCAATTCGGTTCCTTTTGCCGATCCCATTTCGGTGAACCTGCGGTGTATTCAGCAAACACCACAGGGTCCCCGAATTGCAGGGAAAAGCTGCCGAAAACCCAACAAAAACAAACCGCAAAACCCACCGAATGCACGCCGAAAACCCCCAAAAACATCTGGATTAACCTCCGAAAAACCTGAGCAGGAGCCGATCACACGCAGCGAAGCAGCCGAACAGGAGCCGAATCACACACAGCCGAAGCAGCTGAGACGCAGAGGAGGCAGTGAATAAATTAGCAAAACCATTTGTATGAATCTGTGAAAATGAAACTCTGTTTGCAAAGAAACTACTGAGCGAAAATGTCTGAAATTTACACAGGAGGTCCAGGGAATGATAATAAAGAGGGCTGTTACAGAAAAAATAAGTAAACTTAAAAAAAATCGGACTTTAAAAAAAAAAAAATTCTGAAAAATGCTTAAAGTATCCTAAAAAATCGATAAATAAAAAGACTCTTTACTGCAGAATTTTATAATGAACGGTTTATTAGATATTGAATTAAAACGGGAATGTTTTTAACATTGAAGTCTATGGGATTCTCCTGAATAAATTTGCCGCATGAAACCACCGAATGGCAGGGCATTAGGGGAACCTTTCACTGCTGGTTTGTGTTCTCTGAATAGCCGAAGCAGTGCTTTTCATGGGGATTTCACTGCCCTCGAACAGGCACCGAACAGGCACCGTATGTTCAGGCAATTCGCTAGGATTTGGCGAATTGCCTGCTCTCTGGATAGCCGAATGGCCAGGAAAGGTAACCGAATGCTGATTTTCAGCATTCGGTTACCTTTCTCAAGCAATTCGGATCTCTTTGGATAACCCTGTAAGTATTCAAAGTACACTCCTACCAGAACTGAAGTCATGCTTTGTGTGTTGCAGAAAATGGTTAAATTAAAACACTTCTGGTTTCACCCTGCCCGCTCCCTTCGCACATTGGAATTATTGACCATACTTTCAGAATATGTGCAACACAGGGAACGAACGAGCACCGAAATATCGGTGACATTTTGGTGCTCTCTGAATAACCCCTTTAGACTATAAAGAGAGAAAGTAAAACTGACAAAATATATTGTAAGAAGCCATAAACAAGAGGTGAATGACCCACGGCACAGGAGCTTACAATCTAGAGGAGTCAGAACTGCAAAAAGGTCAGATACAAAACTCCATAAGCAGGAGACCTGAACATTTTATTATCTGTCTGCATCACATTTATGGGATTTGACACAAAGCCTTTTTCTGCCTGTATGCTGATAATGCAGACCCCGTGTGACATTGTGTGAGATAAAGGACGCCATCCAGAGTTTAGAACCTTTCATCCCAATAACATTTCTGTAAAGGATAATCTGATTCATGAAGAATTAAGCAAGCTATGGCATTACGGGCAGCGGTAAGCAAAGCCCTTCAGATAAACTCCCTTGTAAGCCATGGCTGAAAACCCGGAATGCTTAGGGTTTGCCACTCTCTACACCCCATTAACAATTTTAAGCATCCTTTGATCTTTTTATTATTATTATTTTTTCCAGGGAAAGCTTGAATTGACGCTAGAAATTATAAATGAACACGACCACGATGAAAGGCCAGCAGGCATCGGACGTGAAGAACCAAATATGAACCCAAGACTGGAAGACCCAAAGTATGGAAATATGTCGAAATTCAGTGTTTGTGTGCCCATGTATGTCTGGAACTGACCGAATTTGATGGTACATGTATGTGCTTCAGGCTATACATACACTGTTGACTCTCAAGCACGGTTATGAGATGCTTTTCATCTCGAAGGCAGCTTTTGGTGGTTTGGTCGCTTTCGAGTACAGGTGCTGTCTGTATTGCATAGACCCCGGGCACCAGTGGTGAATCCAAGAGGTGTGTTTCCGTAAGTTGCCATTCAGGTTATTCAACCAGAGATGGGAGCCAGTTCATAATGGGGTTGGGAGGTTGACGTTTGGAGAAAATCTTGCGATGATATCAGTGGTGCCTCTGACAATCCGTCTTTTAAATAGCTGTAGAGTAGCCACACCTCAACCGAGTGCGGTTCGCACATCCCAGCTGCTCACAACAGCAAAGAACCATCATGTTGGACTACATGTCTGTCTGTATATGAATTAGTGTGGTTTTGTATTTTTTGAAGAGAAAGTAGTAGGATAGGATTCAGACCATGAGCAATATTCCAAGTTGAACAGTAGCGGTTGTAAGAGGTTTGGTTATCACTGTGGGTCCACCATCATCACTGCTCCACTTGCTAGTCTAAGCCAAGCGGTAAGATGCATTTTTCACCTGGTTAGCGTTTTTTTTACACATCCCATATTTTGTATTAGGCAGCAGAAGTGGCCAAATTGAAGTCACTCACTATTCTTGGCTCTAGTTCAGCAATAGCAGCACCCGAACGTATTGTAAGGTGATATCGCAGGAGCAAAATCACATTACCAGTTAAAAAATTGACCCCTGCCCCCCCTGTGCATCTACCAAGTATCATACTCCCTTAAGATCCTCAAGCCGATCTTCCAGCTCCTAACACGTAACAGGTCAAACACACCCTCATCGACTTTCGGCCAGAACGTTACATTGCACGACATTTCATTTATGAGCTCTCGTGCAACTCCTTGCGGTAACACTCAACCGAATCCCTCTACTGCTAAAATGTCAACGGAAACCCTAACAGGGTTATTCAGAGAGCGTGAAAAGCAGGAGAATGACTGGAGAATGAAAAATTCTAGGTCAAAATAGCCAAACCAGAAAAATTCTCCCTTTCATCTCACTTTCCAAATCGGCTATTTTGACCTAGAATTTTTCATTCTCCAGTCATTCTCCTGCTTTTCACGCTCTCTGAATAACCCTGTATGTCACACAAGTTCTACTGATTTGATTTGAAGACCTCTTTTTATTAGGAGATGAGCAGTGGAGAACATGTTGATTATCCTGTTTGGAGCTCATCTGGGTTTAGAAGACCTGCAGCAGTTTAAGCACCCTGAATGGGACCTAAAATGCAAAAATTATTATTGAGTTTTGTAATCTCAACTGAACGCGCGCTCCTTAATGATGACGGCTTGACACACATATTAATTCAAGTTACTTGGATCTATGGTCATATCTCACACATGGTCTGCAGACCTGTCATTCATATAATGCTATGTTTGCAGTGAGAATAGGTTACTTTATTTACGTAACGGGAGCATCACGCACATAGTTTAATGTTTTCATTGGTTCGTAGGAGACCGGAAACATCCTTCTTCTGGTTCACCTCTCCATACAAGACCCTGAAGTACATCTTGTGGAGGAGATACAAATGCATCATCTTTGTCGCCATCGTTCTCTTCCTGCTGTTGCTGTTCCTTGGAACCTTCTTGTATGCTTTTCCGGTAAGAGATCTCATACCTCACTGTCAGACAAATGATTTTGTCATTATTGATCATGTTTTCAAACACCTACAATATTTTCTACACTCCGGTAGACCCAGGTATGTGATAAAAGCTAATGGAAACCACAGGACAGTAAGCATTGTGATACATGTTACTAGATTTGTGCACAGCCAAAAAAATTGGTTTGGATCTGATTCATAAATTTCAGAATCCAAGTATTTTGGTTTTGGAAATGTCCTATTCAGAATGATCCAGTGTTGGAACAGCTCAGAAAATTCAAAAGGTGCAACTATTTTTCCCCTATTGTACTTTTCCCCCTATAGTCCTACCCATCTGTACCCATATCTTTACTTCCTCTATACCCCTATACTGCTCCAGATACCACCCTCTCTACCCCCCATACCAGACATTAGCTGGGGTTAAGGATAGCTTTAGGGTAAGGATTAGAGTTAGTGACAATTTAAGTGTTAGAATTAGGATTAGGGTTAATATTTCTTCTTGTTTTCCAATTCGGGTTAAGGTTACTTTTAGGGTTAGTGTTATTATTTCTTATTTGGATTACAATTTGGATTTGGGATAGTTTTAGGTTTAGGATAAGGGTGAAAATTAGGGATATTTTTAGGGTTAGGGTTAAAATTACAGTTAGGATTATTGTTAGGGTTAAGATTGGGGTTAAGATTACAGTTAGGATGATGGTTAGGGCTAGGATTAGGGTTACTAATTCTTCTTGTTTGACAATTAGGGCTAAGGCTACTTTTAGGATTATTGTTATTTATTGTTTTACAATTTGGATTAGGGATAGTTTTAGGTTTAGGATAAGGGTGAAGATTAAGGATAGTTTTAGGTTTAGGATAAGGGTGAAAATTAGGGATAGTTTTAGGGTTAGGGTTAAGATTACATTTAGGATTATGGTTAGGGTTAAGATTGGGATTAAGATTACAGTTAGGATGTTAGGGCTAGGATTGGGGTTACTAGTTCTTCTTGCCTGACAATTAGCGTTAGGATTAGTGTTATTGTTTTTTATTCTTTTACAATTTGGATTAGGGATAGTTTTAGGTTTAGGATTAGGGTTAGCATTAGAGTTAAGGATACTATTTCTTGTTTTCCAATTAGGGTTAAGGTTACTTTTAGGGTTAAGGTTAGGATTAGTGTTATTATTTCTTATTGTTTTACAATTTGGATTTGTGATAGTTTTAGGTTTAGTATAAGGGTGAAATTTAGGGATAGTTTTAGGGTTAAGATTACAGTTAGGATTATGGTTAGGGTTAAGACTACAGTTAGAATGATGGTTAGCACTAGCATTAGGGTTACTAATTCTTCTTTTTTGACAATTAAAGTTTTGGTTACTTTTAGGGTTAGGATTAGTGTAATTATTTCTTATTGTTTTACAATTTGGATTAGGGATAGTTTTAGGATTAGGGTTGAGATTATAGTTTGTTTTAGAGTTAGAATTAGAGTTAAGGTTACTATTTCTTCTTGTTTTCCAATTAGGGTTAAGGTAAATTTCTGATTGTTTTACTATTTGGATTAGGGATAAATTTAGGATTAGGATTTGTGTTAGGGTTTTTTTAGAGCTAAGGTTACAATTTGTTCTTCTTTGATAATTAGGGTTAAGGTTACATTGGGTTAAGGTTAGGATGAATGTTATTATTTCTGATTGTTTTACTATTTGGATTAGGGATAGTTTTAGGATAAGGGTGAAAATGAGGGATAGTTTTCGGGTTAGGGTTAAGATTACAGTTTGGATTATGGTTAGTAGTTAAAATCGCAGTTAGGATGATGATTAGGAGGACTAGAATTCGGGTTAGTAGTTCTTGTTTGACCAATAAAGTTTAGATTACTTTTTAGGGTTAGTATTGGTGTAATTATTTCTGATTGTTTTACTATTTGGATTAGGGATAGTTTTAGGATTAGGGTTAAGATTAGGGTTAGAATTAGAGTTAAGGTTACTATATGTTCTTGTTTTAGAGTTAAGGTTAGAATTAGAGCTACTCTTTCTGCTTGTTTTTGCCGTTAGGGATTTTGCACAGTGAGTGCAATTTTTCTCAGTCACCTGAATGAATCCATATTCATATTTGATTATATTTGGATTGCGCTGGCATCGATTTGATTTGGTGGCTTGGCATTTCTGATGCTTCTCAATCACTGAAATTGCGATACTTGGACGAATTTGTGTTTGGTCTGACCCGAATGGCACAAGTCTACGTCTAACACACAACAAGGAGAACACACACAAGGTTGCTGAAACCTTGATGTACAATCCCTGGGAAGACAATTTAGTGATCCAGAGAAACATCGGTGTTGCCGGTTGTAATCCTGAGTTTAGCCGTTCCGCCCGCTGTTTTGGGTAAAACAAGTAAAGATGGATAATAACAATAATTTAAATCAAATGGCGTGTGCTGACGGCTTCGAGTTTGTTTCATGGAGAAAGTCATTGCCTAAAAATAGAGATTTTTTTTATAAATTTTTTTGGCAAGTTTTGAAGAAAAATGTAATTAATATCTTATTGGCTTCCCTGACTTGTATTTCTTATAGACCCTACGAAATGTCATATAAATATGAAAAATGCCCTCATAAAGCTTGATTTTGGACGATTCCACCAGCGATGACTCCATATTTTTCCCCTCAGCTTGAAATTGGGCAGATTTTACAACTTGTTAATGTGTGCGTCGCAGGGAGTGATGGGACAGGGTGCGCTGCTCTGCGAATGCCCTTCGCATACATATGGCACTTCAAGCAGAGACTTCATGATCACCATAAACAAATTAAGCTTTCATCGTCCGATACGATTTTATTAAACACTCTCGTGCCTGGATCCAATTTATTTCGTGATGTATCGGCTACATCTGGGCTTCGCGCCAGGCCTCTGTGCCACCCGCGTCCACGGTGCTCTCATATCTTAATCATTCACACGGCGCTCTGTAGATACACGCGTAACGGTTCACATCCGAACCATGTGACGTTACCCCGTGTCAAGGCCCAAAGACCAAGATCGTTTTAAATTAAAGTTTCATACATCAAAACATACCGAGTGCCGATCCCAGGACATGGTCTACGTTCTGGTGGCTAGTTAGATGTGAGGTGCGTTAGTCACACTGTTTTCATGGTATGTTAGGTTTATATTGTTATAGTGACGCTGGTTGGCTTTATTTTACGTTCAAAAATGAGAATTTTTCTCAAACAGCTTTTATTTTCATTGCAACCAGCGAGCATTCTCCACTTCTTTGAGATGAACCAGTCACAACCAGTTGGTTGCTGGAGCATGCCTTGGCAGTGGGTCCTTCATTGTATGTCCTCGGAGCACTTTGATCCTCTTCACTCTGCATGTCTTGTGACGGGGTGACTCCATCTTCTGGATATTCCCATAATACTCCTTTATTTACAGTGTTTAGTGTCCAAGCTTTGTTCTTGGGTATCCTATGATACATAACATTATTGTCATCATTTATATAGCGCTAACAGTTTCCGCAGCACTTTACAATAACCAAAGGGAACGAGATAAACAGACATAGGATGGAAACAAGAGGTGTAGAGGGCCCTGCTCATAGGAGCTTACAGTCTAGAGAGATTGGTGTTGAGGAAGACCATAGGGGCCATATTACATAGTTGTTGCTAACTTAACCAGAGCTGTTGTAAACTTCCCAGAGCCATTATAGCCTATGGAGGTTTTCAGTTAACAACAGCTAACTAAGTTAGCACCAAGTATGTAATATGGTCCTAGGAGTTTTACTGGACATCAGGATCATTGGTGCTAGTGGTTTGGGAATGGTGGGGCCATAGAAGTGGCTTCAGTCCTGTGTGAGTAGATGAGCAGAGGGATGAGTTGCGTCAGGGACGTGGTTCAATAATCTGAAGAGACGGGATTTGAGGGATTTCTTGAAGGATTGAAGATCAGGGGAGAGTTTGATAGGGCGAGGCAAATCAATCCACAGGACTGGAGTGGCCCTTGCAAACTTGGAGGCGAGAGTGGGCCGTGTGGGTGTAGACAGGGGCAGCAGGGAAATCTCCCACCAGGCCAGTCTCTTATTGGTGCACCATGGACCAAACAAGCTCCTTTGTATCATGCCAATGCCAGTTGTTTCATTGTATCAGATTTTAATCATCTATCTGTCCTAATACTATCTCCGGAAACTCTAGGGTTACCTTCCCAGTGATGTGGGGCCTCTCACTTTGTGTTCGGCTTTGTTTTTTCTTTATTTTTTTAAATAAATTTTTATTCACAATCCCGAGCGTATAAACAAGTGTGACGTAAGACACATAGAGACCTTTTAAAGACGTCAGACATACTAGACTGGGAAATCCCCTCCCGAGAGGTAATGATGTCCCGGGCCGGGTCTGCAGTACTCAGCATAGCATCTCCGTTAAGGTGCAAGGAAAAATAAAGACCTCTTAGAAGCATGATAAAGGGAGAGAAAGAATGGGGGAGGGAGATCTCTGAAGCCTGGGCTCAACAGTGGAAGGGACGTTGACCTTTAAGACTTCAACTCGGGATGGTAACCACATGGAGGAGCATTGAACAGCAGTACAACCATGACAGGACCATTAGGTAGGTATGGCCATACTGTGAATCTGGAGCAAACTTGGTTGATGTCATCTCATTGAGCCCTATCCCATCTCTTCTAATTTGTGCATACCCTCACCCACTCTTCATCCATTTTCCTCTCTTTCAGTCACTCTTCTCCTGCTTCTCTTTACTATTCACGTATACTCCGTATCCTTCACCACTCAATGCTTTCTGCTTTTTAAAGGAACATCATTAACAATTAACATGCTGTTCCCCACTATACTCCAGACTGCTCTATTCTTGAAATAGTTTTTTCTGTGTGCATTCATTAATTCCTGGCTGACTAGTTTGTCTTTTAAATTACCCTCTCTTTCACTTACAATACCCCCCATGCTTCTCCCTCCCCCGTTGTTAAGACTTTAACAACCTGGACACTTTTACTAAATATCATTACTTTTACACACAGCATACTCACCACAGGGCTACAGTTTCTTCACTCTGCTGTCCCAACCACCCTCCCACCCAGATCTGGTCCATAATTTGAAGTCTCCTTTCCAGCTGTCTCCACTTCTCTCGCTAAAGCTTCTGGTCCTTTCCATGCAAGCCCTGCTATATTCTTTCTGTCCACCAGCTTCACCTTCCCTCTGCTGCCTGTAACTGCACCTACTGTACAAATTCAATGTTCTTGAACCAGGACATACTTGGAAGCTAGAGAAATCTCAAGGTATCCTTCCTGGTAAAATACTTTATAAATAAATAATACCCACCATCTCCACCAGTTCCCACCTATCCCCCTTTACTATTGGTCTATTGCTGTGTGCTACACTAACCTACATTCAGCATTCCCACTCTAAGGTCTGGCTGACATTTAACAAACAATAAAGGATAATTATACGTACATAGTGATTCATGAGAGGTGTTTGTGCGTGAATGTCTTTGCGTCTGTCTGTCCATATGTGCATATGTGTATGCATTCCTGTGTGTGTGTGCGCGCAAGCAGGTCTGTGTGTGCATGTCTGTATGTGCGTGTGTGCATGTCTCAGTGTGTCTGTATGTGCGTGTATATGTGCATGTTTCTGTGTGTGTGTTTCTGTGTGTGCATGCATTCCTGTAAATGTGTGTGTGTGCATGCATGTCTTTATGTATTAGTGTGCATGTCTGTATGTGTGTGTGCATGTTTCTGTGCATGTGTGTCTGTATGTGCATGTTTCTATGTGCATGTCTGTGTGTGTTTGTGCGTGCATGTGTCACGAGGCATGTGCAGTTCTGGTATGAGCCCAGCAGGCGGCGACACAGAGGGGAGGCCAAACAAAAATCATACAATGAAGATACTTTAATGAAACATAAATAGTCCTTAACTGACCGAGGCTGGAACAGGAGATGGAGCACAGATCACCACCCTCCAACGTACCCAGAGTCTGGATTGCCATAAACGTCACCATAAGCACGTAGGGCCCTCTCGAAATGTGGCAGGTTCTCTTTCCGGACCAACGTGCCATTGGATGCCCAGACGCAGCTCTCGGGAGCAAGGCGTACAATGGGTGATGGACCCTTGGCAAAGTTCAGTAGGGCAGCGCCCTTGGCATGGCTTAGTGGGGCTGCGCCCTTGGTGCCGCTCAGTAGGGCAGCGCCCTTGGCAAAGCTCGATGGGGCAGAGCCCCTGGCAATGACCGGTGGGGCAGAGCCCCTGGCAATGACCGGTGGGGCAGAGCCCCTGGCAATGACCGGTGGGGCAGAGCCCCTGGCAATGACCGGTGGGGCAGAGCCCCTGGAAATGACCGGTGGGGCAGAGCCCCTGGCAATGACCGGTGGGGCAGCGCCCTTGGCAAGGCACGGAGGGGCAGCGCCCTTGGCGAGGTCCTTGGTATAGCATGGCTCAATGGTGGCAACCTTGGTGAGGCACGGCACTTGAGCAACCTGGGTACTGCACGGCACCTGAGCGACCTGGGTACTGCACGGCACTTGAGCGACCTGGGTACTGCACGGCACCTGAGCGACCTGGGTAATGCACGGCACCTGAGCGACCTGGGTACTGCACGGCACTTGAGCGACCTGGGTACTGCACGGCACCTGAGCGACCTGGGTACTGCACGGCACCTGAGCGACCTGTGTACTGCACGGCACTTGAGCGACCTGGGTACTGCACGGCACCTGAGCGACCTGGGTACTGCACGGCACCTGAGCGACCTGGGTACTGCACAGCACTTGAGCGACCTGGGTACTGCACGGCACCTGAACGACCTGGGTACTGCACGGCACCTGAGCGACCTGGGTACTGCACGGCACCTGAGCGACCTGGGTACTGCACGGCACTTGAGCGACCTGGGTACTGCACGGCACTTGAGCGACCTGGGTACTGCACGGCACTTGAGCGACCTGGGTACTGCACGGCACTTGAGCGACCTGGGTACTGCACGCACTTGAGCGACCTGGGTACTGCACGGCACTTGAGCGACCTGTGTACTGCACGGCACTTGAGCGACCTGGGTACTGCACGGCACTTGAGCGACCTGGGTACTGCACGGCACTTGAGCGACCTCAGTACTGCACGGCTCAGCGGCGACCTGGGTGCAGCACGGCTCTGCGGCGACCTGGGTACAGCACGGCTCTTGCTGGGCAGTGAGCGTCTTGGCCTTACGGCGGCATCGACGACCCCGTGGCGGTGATAGCTCAGGATAACCTGCGGGATGCAGGGCAGCGACCTCCGGGGACCCTGCGAGATGCAGGGCAGAGAGTTCTGGAGATCCTGCGGGATGCAGGGTAGCGACAACTGGAGATCCTGCGGGATGCAGGGCAGCGACAACTGGAGATCCTGCAGGATGCAGGGCAGCAACAACTGGAGATCCTGCGGGATGCAGGGAAGCAGACTCTTGGGATCCTGCGGGTTGCAGGGAAGCAGACTCTTGGGATCCTGCGGGTTGCAGGGAAGCGACCTCTGGAGATCCTGCGGGATGCAGGGCAGCGACCTCCGTAGTCAGTGTCAAAGCAACCTCCATGGGCATATAAGGCTCCAAATCTGTGGGCAAGGTAGGTTCCATGTCAATGGGTTCAACGTCAGTAGGCTCAGATGGCGGGGTCTCCATGTAATCAGAGAGGGAGTCATCCTCTGTACTCTCCACATCAGAGAAGGTTTCCCTAAATTCAGGTCTCTTAGATCTGGGTACCGGAGTGTGGCGAGACTTGCCAACTGTGGTAGCCTGGCGAGGCCTAGCAGGAGCAGAGACTGGGTGAGGTTTGGCTGTGGGCTGGCGAAGCTTGACAGCAGCTTGGCGAGATTTGGCAGGATTTGAGACTGGGCATGACTTGGCTGTGACCTGGCGAGGCTTGATATTAGCTTGGCGAGGGCTGGCAGAGACAGGGTGCTGTCGAGCTTTGGCACTTGGAGTTCGCTTAGACTTTGATGGCAAGGACTCAGCAGGTAATGTCTCTTTGCTTTTAGCATGCACAGACACAGGAGGAGCAACCAGTTGAGAAGCAAGAGTAACAGGGTTGACTCTGGTCTGTGCAGGGGATGGCTTGGGTGGGCGCACAGGGCACGCAGATATGAAATGTGAGCCCGCACTACAATAGAAGCACAGTCCCAAAGACCTCCTCCTGGATCGTTCCTCCTCAGACAAGGGTCTCCTGCAGCCAGACATCGAAGTTGAAGAGCGCACCTTAGGTGAGGTGCCCCTTAATCCTTGCAGCACTTTAAGCAACATAGAATCCAGTTGGTGCAGGAAGTTCTCCACAGCCATTTTCATGGATGCCACCACCGCCTGTATCACCGCAGACTCGTAATAAGAAGGGGTCTGCATTCTGTCACGAGGCGTGTGCGGTTCTGGTATGAGCCGAGCAGGCGGCGACACAGAGGGGAGGCCAGACAGAAATCATACAATGAAGATACTTTAATGAAACATAAATAGTCCTTAACTGCAGGTACTTGAACGAACAAAGGAAATATATAAAGTCCTGGGAGAGTTCTAGACTGGAGGGTCTGAGGTTTGTGGGCTATGCAGTCCCAGACTGCAGACAGGGCCCACCAAGGAGAAGTCTGGACAGCGGTACCTTGGTCAGAGACAGAGATTAATTAATGATCCACAGGTAGAGATTGCTGAGAGTCCCTTGCACAGACAGATGTATCCAGGAATAACAGGGCAGATGGGTGGACACTGGATACACAGGATAAGCTGGAGCAGGTAAGCACACATCCAGATGACCTCAGTCAAGGATAACAATAATGCAGACCCACTGCTAGTTGGGTCTCTCTGCTATTTAAGGAGGCTTGATAGCAGATGGGCCTCAGCTGTAATTCCTAGGCTTGACAGGAAAACCCAGGCTGGATCTCCAGGAGCCTGGACATGGCACTGGGCTGATTTAAACCCCGGATTGGAGCCCAATACAGAAGCATTCCAGGACAAAAAGCAGTCGGGACCAGGCTGAGCAATATGGGTACCCCGGGTGGACTGTGACAGCATGTCTGTATGCACGTGTGTTCTAATTTGTGTTTGTGCAAGCCTGTATGTGTGTGTGTAGGGATGAGCTGTTCGGTTCGATCTGTTCGGAGTTCGCATCGAACATCGGCCGTTCGGTTGTTCGCCGAACTCCGAACATTTCCGCGTGTTCGGATCGAGTTCGCCCACAATGCATTTTTCCACTGGCCTGAAGCTTGCAATTGGCTACAGCCTTGCAACTGACCACAGGTCAGGTGCAAGACTATGCAAATCACGGCTCAGAGTCCTGATTGGGCAAATTTTGCCCAATCATGGGCTCAGAGAGCTAAATCCCGCAGCACACTATATAAGGCGTCCCTCGCAGCCCCAGCTCGTGTTTTTTTGAGAGGAGATTGTTCTGTTAGTGTGTTTTCTCACTGCCAGCAGCTATTGGGGGGGTCTCACTTCTACAAGATATCTGGGAATTGTTGTAATCTGTGTGTTCTCACTGCCAGCAGCTATTGTGGGGGTCTCACTTCTACAAGATATCTGGGAATTGTTGTAATCTGTGTGTTCTCACTGCCAGCAGCTATTGTGGGGGTCTCACTTCTACAAGATATCTGGGAATTGTTGTAATCTGTGTGTTCTCACTGCCAGCAGCTATTGGGGGTCTCACTTCTAGCAGATATCTGGGAATTGTAATCTGCGTCTCGTCACTGCCACCTGATTTATAGGAGGTTCCTGGGAATTGTAATTTGTGTCTCGTCACTGCCACCCATCAGGGGGTCTCACTGATTTATAGGATGTTTCTGGAAATTGTAATCTGTGTCCTCTCACTGCCAGCTATCATGGGGTCCCACATACTTCTAGCAGATTTCTGCGAATTTTAATCTGTGTCTTGTCACTGCCACCCATCAGGGGGTCTCACTGATTTATAGGAGGTTCCTGGGAATCTTAATCTGTGTCTTGTCACTGGCTGCCAGCTATCAGGGTGTCTCACTGAGTTATACCAGAGTTCTGGAAATCTTTAATCTAGATAACACAGTTGAATCAGAGTTCTGCATATCTCCAATTTTTATAACAGAGTTGAATCAGAGTTCTGTATATCTTTAATCTATATATCACTCACCATGTCAGAAGACCAAAAAGGACAGGCAGACGCTCCCAGACACAGATAAGAGGGCAAGCAGCCTCTGTGTCGGAAGGCTGTGCCCCTGGTCGTCGTGGACGTGGTGCAACCTCTGCAGGGGCACACTTGTCCTTGTTTCTAACTGGTGCTGGCCATCTTAAACAGCAGCAACATACAGAGGATTTGCAGGATTGGCTAACCAGGCCATCCTCCGAGTCCTCTGCCAGCCAGGCTTGTAGTGGTTTACAGTCCACATCAGCTGCCAAAACATCTAATTCAGCCTCCATGTCCACAGCTACTCCTGCCGTAGCCTCACTATCATACTTGAAGTCGTCAGCTGAATTGTTTGACTACAGTGACAGTGTCAGTGACATGCTGCTTGAGGATGCGCAGCAACTCCAGTGCTCTGATTCAAACTCTGAGGTTGAGGAAGGGAGTAAAATCAGCCTAGAGGGAGGGGGTGCCAGTGACACACAAAGAACTGGCACTCATGTTCCCCCAGCAGCTGCAGCATATTGCGAGGTTGGCTCCAGTGACGAGGAGATAGGGGGTGATGACGATGATGAGGTCACTGACTCCACCTGGGTGCCTGATCGAACAGAGGAGTCAAGGGAGGAGGAGGAGGCACAACAAAAACGAGGCAGAACGTCCTCTATGACCAACTGTAGCCAGTCCAAGGCATCAGAAGTCACAGCTGCTCAAGTGCAGAGCGCTGTTGTCTCAAAGCACATGTACAGGAAGTCTGCTGTCTTGGAGTTCATGTGCAGCAGACCGCACCATTGCTATTTGTAATCTATGTCAGATGAGGATCAAGCGTGGGAAAGACATCCAACGCTTGGGTACCACGTGCTTGAAGACATATGACCACCTGCCACGCAGCCCGTTGGCACAACACTTTGCATAGGTCCTCCTCATCTGTCTCTACCCCCACTATATGTCCTGCCATGTCATTGCCTACAACCTCCACTGACAGGGATGATGCTACAGTAATGGGTGTACCAGGTCCTTCCTCAGAATGTGACAGCATCCCATCAGCTGAAGATTTACGCAGTCAGACTACGTTGCCCCAGCTGCTGCAGCGAAAGAAAAATATAGTCCCAACCATCCCCAAGCACAGCATCTAAATGCCAGGTTAGCAAAATTACTCGCATTATAGCTGCTGCCTTTCCAGCTGGCGGACTCTGCTTCCTTCCATGAATTTGCTGAATGTGCTGTACCACAGTGGCAGATTCCAAAACGCCATTTATTTTCACGGAAGGCCATTCCAGCACTATACCAGCATGTGGAACACAATGTTATGGAGTCATTGAGAAAGGCAGTCAGCAGCAAGGTGCACATGACTTTAGACACGTGGTCCAGCAAGCATGGACAGGGCCGTTACATTTCCTTCACGGCACACTGGGTAACTCTGATTGCAGCTGGGAGGGATCCAGGACAGGGCTCTGTGCTGGAGCTTGTTCATCCACCACGCCTCCAGAAAGCTGCTTGTATGAGGTCTGTCTGCTCCACCACCTCTTCCTCATCCTTCTCCTCCTTCTCCTTCTCCTCCTCCTTCTCTGTCGCTGGCGAAGTGGCAGTTAAACCGACGCATGGCAGGGACTACGCAATGGCTCAAGCAAAAAGATGCCATACTGTGCTTGAGCTGGTTTGTTTAGGGGACAGGAGCCACACCGGGCCAGAAATTCTGCCAGCTCTGCAGGGGCAGGTGCAGAGATGGTTATCACCACGCCAGCTTCAGCTGGGAATGGTCGTCTATGATAATGGCAGCAACCTTCTCTCCGCCCTACGCCAGGGTAAGTTGAGGCATGTACCATGCCTAGCACACGTCCTAAATCTGGTGGTACAGCGTTTCCTAACCAGGTACCCAGGGCTGGCAGAGCTTCTCAGCCAGGCCAGAAAAGTCTGCAGCCACTTCAGACGGTCATTCCCAGCAAGTGTTCGCCTGGCAGAAATCCAAAGAGAATTCCACTTTCCCACAAACTGTCTGATCTGTGACATGCCCACCAGGTGGAACTCGACATTAGCAATGCTGCAGCGTCCGCACAAGCAGCAGAGGGCCATCAACGAGTACCTGTGTGTGTATGGCACAAGGACAGGTTCAGGTCAACTTGTTTTTTCCCCCCCCCGCAGTAGCTGATGATCAAGGATGCATGCATTGTACTGCCACCATTTGAGGAGGCAACGAGGATGGTGAGCAGGGACAGTGCATGCATCAGTGACACAATTCCTTTAGTGTTCCTGCTGGAGCACAGTCTGCGGGGAATTATAGATGTGGCTCTAGAGGCAGAGCAGCGGGAGGAAGAGGAGGCCTTCCCTAGCTCTCAAGGCCCCAGTCTTTCCGCAGACAGCCTTCCAGCGGGTCCTACTCAGATCAGACAGGAGGAGGAGGAGGAGGATGACTATTTAAGTAGTGGGGGCATTGAAGGTGGGGATTCCTCAAGGCAGGGTTTTGTGTGCCCAGAAACAGAAGGGCTTGTGCGTGGCTGGGAGGAGGAAGTGCACGATACGGTCATCCTCATTGACCAGGAAGACTCGGCAGCTAATGCCACCTCCAACCTACGCTGCATGGGCTCCCTAATGATGCAAAGCCTGCTAAAGGACCCCAGGATTCGTGCTATCAAGGAGAGGGATCATTACTGGTTGGCAACCCTTCTTGATCCACGATACAAGGGGAAAGTTGCAGAGCTCATCCTGCCCGCACAGAGGGAGCACAGGATGACAAAACTTGAGGACGCTCTAAAGCGAAACTTGTGTAACACCTTTTCAGGCACTGTTAGATTACCAAGTGCTGATTTTAATATTTGACCGCAGGGTCCAACCTTGAACTCTTCCACAATACCACAGAGGGGTTACTTACGGTGTTAAGGCACTTGCTGCCACCAAAGGCACAATATTTGGGTGCACTGCCACTGACGCTTATACCAGATTCATATCATTTTAATATTGGACCACAGGGTCCAACCCTGCACTCTTCCACAATACCACAGAGGGGTTACGGTGTGACGGCACTGTTTCCGACACTAAAGGCCCAATTTTAAAGCACCTATTGTTACTTTCATCCAAAGCCTGCATAAGTTTCACCATAATTTAGCCAAAAAATCACTAAACTTGTTCTGCGTGTCCTAAAATGTCTCCTCTTTTCATACAGGCTGCTGCCCAAGCAGTTGTTTATGAATTGATTAAAGGAAAACCATTTACCGTCATTTGAAATGTCATTTTTTTAAAAAAATCTTTCTATACATCCTACAAATCCACCACTTCACGGGCAGGTTATGGGGACCTCCTAGGCACGATATTTGAAGGAATTTTTCGTTTTTATTCTTAACCTTTATTTCATGGAAAACTCACTGTTCCTTTAAAAATTTTTTTTTTTACTTTTTGTCCTTGTTTCCTGTCTCCGAGGGCACTACCTGGACCCCCATACACCTTTTATGGCAAATATCTTGCATATATGCCCTCTTGCAGGACACTCTAAAAATCGAACTTTCGAGTCGCATTGACTTGCATTGAGTTCGGTTCGTGTTCGAGTTCCAACTTTTGAAATTGTTCGAATGCGAACCGAACACGGGGGTGTTCGGCTCATCACTATGTGTGTTACTGTTTATGTCTATGTGTGCATGTCTGTATGTTTGTGTTACTGTTTATAGCTATATGTGTGTACGAATGTATGCGTGTTCTTCTCTGTATTTATGTGCAAACATCTTCGTATGTGTGCGCCTACCTGTATGTGTTTGCTCGTGCACGTCTCTGTGCGGTCGTGCGCGTATTTATGTGCATGTGTCCGTGAATGTGATAAGGTACAGTTGCGCTATTGTGGATTTTTTATTTATTGTAGAATTTTCACATTTTTACAATTTGTGTCAAATCAATTCTATTATTAAATACAAATAAAACAATAACTTAATTTTATCACAAGGGAAGAGGCATCCCGTTACCTCCCACCTGTCTGGGAATCATAAAACAGATATATACTTTATCCCCCTATTATTTAAACGAGTCTTTACTTGTAGGGATTTCACTTCTGCGTCTTCCCACTGGATGGAGCCTGTAAGCTGCTCATGAGATATGGTCCTCTTCACTTCGCACACATATTAATCAGAGTTCTTGTAATCCCTGCAGGTCATGCTTTGGTTCCTCGGGTCCTTTATACGTGACCGGTTCCTTTTGCGTCCTCTTAGTGCAGAGCTTCGTGTAGTATCAACGCTGCTAACCCTGTGTCTGCAAACCTCAAGAAAAAGTTTGCATCTCACAGATTATTAATAGGCTTCAAATAAAATTGCTTCCAAACGTCATATACATGAGTGACACCTAAAGCCGTACCTACCATCACTCCGGTGAATAAACATAAAATGTAAAGAACATTTTGCATTTTTGTGCATTTTAATATCCTGATCTTCATCAAGTCAATTCATAGGAATATTCTAGAGTTCTAATGCTGTGTTCTATTTGAATAAAACATGTCTCAATGTATCCTTCCTGGTAAAATACTGTATAAATAAATGTCATTTCCACCTGAATCATTAGAGAATAATTGGAGGAACATGCTCCTGTAACCCATGAGGAGCAAAGTATTAAAAATCCCCCCCCCCCATTATTTCTGCCCTTAAATAATTTGGCAGGTTCTGCTGACATTTGCATATTTAGAGGTTTTTAACAATTATTTATTTATTTATTTATAAAGGATTTTACCAGGAAGGATACATTGAGATTTCTCTCGGTTTCAAGTACGTCCTGGGGGTTATTCAGAGAGCACCGAAATGTCACAGACAAAAAATAATAATAATAATGCGATCGAAAGTGTAAAAATGTAAACACCGTTTGCAAAAAACTACTGAATGAAAATGTCTGGAATTTACATATAAGATCCAATGAATGATAATAAAAAGGGCTGTTACAGAAAAAAGAAAAAACGCTTTTAAAAAGAAATAGAAAAGTTTAGCCAAACAAAAATTCCGAAAAAATGCCTAAAAGATCCTAAAGAATCATTACATAAAGAGACATTTTGCTGCAGATTAAAATAATAAATGGTTTATTAGATATTGAATTAAAACGGAAATATTTTTAACATTGAAGCCTATGGTTATGGTTTCGCCTGAATAAACCTGCCGAATGAAACCACCGAACAGCAGTGAATTTCGACAACTTTTCACTGCAGTTCGGTGTCTGTGAATAGATTAACCATTGCTTCTCTATGGGGATTTCACTGACGCTGAACAGGCACCGTACTGGCTGTCAGTTCGCCAAAATTTGGCCAACTGCCTGCTCTCTGAATGGCCAAATGGCCCTTTACGGAGAATTTTCCCTGTTCGGTTACCTTTTGGGGCCAGATCGGCTCTCTCTGAATAACCCCTATAGTGTTTTACTGAAGTGAAGGTGCTTGTGATCCACCAACACCAGGTCGTCAACCTTCCAGACTGGAGAAGGTGGTGGCCACGTCCTTGCAGTAATCATTCACACAAGTTCTAATTATAACTGATGACAATAAATTGAGAACTGATTAATTTCTGTCTCTTTTCTCTGCTTCTAGAACTACGCTGCCATGAAACTCGTGAAGCCTTTCAAATAGACATCATATTAAACTCATGGAACACCGGCTGGCTGGAAGGACTCATTGACTCAAGTGACCATCAGGGACAACTCCTGCCTGATATCTGACGCTTCAACACAGTGAACCATTACAACATCTATGACCTACATCCATATTTGATCTATGTTTTATAGAATAAAGCATGCATTCTAAAGGCAGATCGATCAGCTGATTAAAAAGTATAGTTGAGAATGTATTCGCTCAGGTGTAGGGGGCACGATCATCACCAACGAGAGGCTGGCCAGGTCATTTGTGGGATTTATAAATTATCATTGTTTACATTAGGATATAATTCTGTGGTTGAATCGGTGCTGAAACATGCACGAGTGCAGAAGAGGCCTGTCTTCTTGTGGTCACACAATGTAATTCAAAATGGCCTCCTAGATATCAACGATGATAAAGGCCGATCTAGCCTAACCAGCTCTTTCAATCCTACAAATAAAACACTGAGTTTTATCTCATCCCTCCATAATCTGTACAAGTATGAATTTAGACATGTTTCACATGTTTTTATATCACGCAGTGTCATGGAGATCATGCCGGTTGATACTACCCAGTGGATCAGTATCTATGGAATTAATGCGTGTGCATGATGGCTTTGCTTCGCTGTAACAGAGGCTCTTTGGGAATGGTTTCATGATGGTGAGACTAGAGGCAGCCCTATAACTAGCCAAAATAGGCAGTCACCCAAGGCCTCACTCAAACAGGGGCCCTTGTTTGATGGAAGTTGTGTGCAATGTCAGTATTCACATGGAATTAATATTGACACTCCACACAAAGATGCTCCTGTACTCACATAGTCAAGTCTTCCAAATAAGCTGGTGAGCCTTCATTAATTTAAATTTATTGGGGTAATTTCGGCATTTTTGCCTCGCCTTTCAGTAGGGCCATCTCTATATGATACCAGGTGACCCAACCAAATAACGAATATGAAAATAGTAAAGAAAAAAATGTCATCTGCGCTTACTCCAATTATACCATGTGAAACTAAACACAATTAGAGGCTTGGTTTCTTATTAATGGCCATTATAAGACTAGCTCGCCCGCCAACATCACGGCACCTCTATAAGGGCGAGTCCTAACCAAAATGAAACCACAGGCTGCTACATAGCAAACCATACCTGCTCATGCTGCTTGTCAAACATGAGGTAGACTGGTGGGCCTTTATTTATGCTCCCCCAGAAACAAAATCCACTTTGGGATCAAAACAAAGACATGGAGCGGAGTCTTGCTGCAGGGATGACCTGGCTGGAAGTACATTGAAACATACATAGTGCAGGAGGGGTGGGGTCGCGCCTATTCCCCGAAGGGTTGGCTGCAACCACCAAATGCATCCAGCCCAACAACATGATGTGTAGAACATAACAAAGAAAAAAATTTCATCTGCGCTTACTCCAATTATAACGTGTGAAACTAAACACAATTAGAGGTTTGATTTCTTATCAATGGCCATTATAAGACTAGCTTGCCCGCCAACGTCACGGCACCTCTATAAGGGCGAGTCCTAACCAAAATGAAACCACAGGCTGCTACATAGCAAACCATACTTGCTCATGCTGCTTGTCAAACATGAGGTAGACTGGTGGGCTTTATTTATGCTCCCCCAGAAACAAAATCCACTTTGGGATCAAAACAAAGACACGGAGCGGAGTCTTGCTGCAGGGATGACCTGGCTGGAAGTACATTGAAACATACATAGTGCAGGAGGGGTGGGGTCGCGCCTATTCCTCGAAGGCTTGGCTGCAACCACCAAAGTGGATGCTGGATGCATTTGGTGGTTGCAGCCAACCCTTCGGGGAATAGGCGCGACCCCACCCCTCCTGCACTATCAGGGTTATCCAAAGAGATTCGAAAAGTCACCGCACGTTCGGTGACTTTTCGTTCTCTTCAATTCGGTTCCTTTTGCCGATTGCATTTCGGTGACCCTGCGGTGTATTCAGCAAACAGCACAGGGCCCCCGAATTGCAGGGAAAAGCCGCCGCAAACCTGACGAAAACTAACCGAATGCACGCTGAAAACAAGCAAAAACATCTGGATTAACCTTCGAAGAAGCCGAACAGGAGCCGAACAGGAGCCGAATCACACAGAGCCGAAGCAGCTGTGACGTAGAGGAGGCAGTGAATAAATTAGAAAAACCATTTGTATGAATCTGGGAAAATGAAACGCTGTTTGCAAAGAAACTACTGAGCGAAAATGTCTGAAATTTTCACAGGAGGTCCAGGGAATGATAATAAAGAGGGCTGTTACAAAAAAAATAAGTTAACTGAAAAAAGAAAAAAAAAAAATCGGACTTTTACATTTTTTTTAAAAAATTCAGAAAAATGCTTAAAGTATCCTAAAAAATCTATGAATAAAGAGACTTTTTGCTGCAGAATTTTATAATGAACGGTTTATTAGATATTGAATTAAAACGGGAATATTTTTAACATTGAAGCCTATGGGATTCTCCTGAATAAATTTGCCGAATTAAACCACCGAATGGCAGGGGATTAGGGGAACCTTTCACTGCTGGTTTGTGTTCTCTGAATAGCCGAAGCAGTGCTTTTTCATGGGGATTTCACTGCCCTCGAACAGGGACCGAACAGGCACCGTATGTGCAGGCAATTCGACAGGATTTGGCGAATTGCCTGCTCTCTGGATAGCCGAATGGCCAGGAAAGGTAACCGAACGCTGATTTTCAGCGTTCGGTTACCTTTCTCAAGCAATTCGAATCTCTTTGGATAACCCTGTATGTATGTTTCAATGTACTTCCAGCCAGGTCATCCCTGCAGCAAGACTCCGCTCCGTGTCTTTGTTTTGATCCCAAAGTGGATTTTGTTTCTGGGGGAGCATAAATAAAGGCCCACCAGTCTACCTCATGTTTGACAAGCAGCATGAGCACGTATGGTTTGCTATGTAGCAGCCTGTGGTTTCATTTTGGATAGGACTCGCCCTTATAGAGGTGCCGTGACGTTGGCGGGCGAGCTAGTCTTATAATGGCCATTAATAAGAAACCTAACCTCTAATTGTGTTTAGTTTCACATGGTATAATTGGAGTAAGCGCAGATGACATTTTTTTCTTTATGTTCTACACATGTTGTTGGGCTGGATGCATTTGGTGGTTGCAGCCAACCCTTCGGGGAATAGGCGCGACCCCACCCCTCCTGCACTGAATATGAAAATAGTGCCTCAAAACCATTTCGATCCAGAGCTAGGATGGAACCGTCTTGCAGTCTGACCATACAGCTCACTGTTTTGGTCCCTAAAGTCAAGTCGGCAGGGATCATCACACAAAGATCGACTGGACAGGTATTTAATGACCTGCCAAGAGCCAACCACTGTAATAAATGCCTACGTTTTGCTACCCACAAATATTATATAAACGCAAGTGTGATGTGTCTGTATAGCACAGCAGTACATCTTATGAGAAGATGTTTGTGTCTTCACTACCAAAATAATGGAGGACGTCCAGCGTATTACCCATTTCAGGCCATGTATGGGTACCTACTGCTTTAAACTGTTTATTTTGTGCGTCGGACACTTTGTGTTTTTGGAAGCAGTTCGGCGTTAAATGCTTAACTATGTTCATTTGTGGAAGATGCGCGGCATCCTCTGCCTCCATGCACTGATTCCCTGAGGTTATGAGGCAGGTCTGATATCTCAGGAATAAAACGACAATGTCTGCTGTATCTGCACTTTAACAAGAAACTCTGGTATGCCTTCGTGCTCTGGCGTGCCTTCGTGCTCTGGCGTGCCTTCCTGCTCTGGCGTGCCTTCGTGCTCTGGAGTGCCTTCCCGCTCTGGCGTGCCTTCGTGCTCTGGCGTGCCTTCCCGCTCTGGCGTGCCATTGCATTTCCCTCCTCAGTGCACTTTTCTTGTATCTGGTGATGTTTTCTTTTCTTGCAAACCATGTTTCTAGGTAACAACGATACCTCTGTGATTCATGAGATTCAGTTCTAAAAATGAAATCTATAGATCACTAGGTGTGAAATACACCAAAATCATTAAAAAGGGCTAGCTATGAAATGTGCGTCTGTCATGGTGTCCTTGAGTCTCCATATCTTCTATGCAAATCGCAGGATAGACTCTGCTTTATATAGCAGTGCTTGAGTAATGACATGAGCACTGGATGTCATCAATATATCGGCTCCCACTGCCCAGAAACTGGTGTGTATTTGTCACTGTGAATGATACAATACATGCTAGCTCAGTGGTTCGTGCTCCACTGTGAAATTTCATGTATATCGTGCCTGTTCTTATTCACAGGTTGAATATCCCTTATCCGAAATACTTGGAACCAGACGTGTTTCGGATTTGTGAATAGTGGCATACGATAATGAGATATCTTGGGGATGGGACCCAAGTATAAACATGACATACCAAACAGTCTAATGGTAAGTGCTCCCTTGCTAGACCTGCCTACTATGCATCAACACTACCTAGGCTTTGTATAAGAGGGACTGAAGTTACTGCAACCAGAGAATAATGGTGATTCCAAAGCTGCTCAACTTGCCTGAAGCCAGTATTTGGAAGCCATTTTTTTTTTCAAAGTTACTTTTGCAGCAAAGGGATACTCTATTAAAAATAACGCCCCCTATTTAACCATTAAATAATTATGATTTTTGTTTTTTTAATTTTAGGTGACTTTTCTCAATGTCCGTCGCTGCACACAGCTCCTCCTCCTCGGTTCAGGGGGTCCTGAACTCAGAAGTCCCTGAAGCTTTACTATGGAATTCGTGTGGATAGGCAGACTGCAGTATCTGAAAAATGTGCATCGCTCGGGACTTGTGCACTTCACGCACGCAAGTTCCGTAGCACCTGTGTTGAAAGATGGATCGAAGCTGCGCGCATGAGCAGAATTGATCAGTTGGCTGCCTCTCTGAGAATGCTCGCTATGGCAGGCAGTCTGAGAGAGGGTGACATCAGCACATGTTACAAGTGACCGGCAGGTGGGAATTTTAAAATCCTGGATGCTGGTGATACTGGGTGGGATGGAGTTAAAGCCTTTACTTCACCCAGCATTTTCAGCTTTTTGTGGCTCCAGGAGGGGTGGGAGAAGTGGTGCTCCCCTCATATCCTGACCACTTTAAAAAGATAAAGTGGTCAGGATGAGTAGAGTGTCCCTTTAACCCATTGTAGTGGACGATGTGATGATGATCCACCACCTCCTCTCTTGCCGGTCGTTCTACACGGAGAACAAATAGTTCTCCAGTGTCCTTCTGCCAGCATAGCGCGATCCCCAAAGATCATGACCACATGATCATATGCAGGGCTCCTACGAATCACCATGAAACCCTATGCCAGTGTCCCATGCATGACTCTCATTATGAGCCGAGCCAATGGGAAGCTGCTTATACCTATCGGGTTACAGCAACGTCTTGTATTAGCGTCTCCCTATTCCCGGCTTGGCTGGAATATAATCATATATAGCCGACACCATGATGAACAAACAACCAAAAATGTGAATCATACCCTTAAACCTGTTTTTGTGTGCTTTTATCTTATTTTTTATCTGAAGGATGGACATCATTAATATATTGGTTGCTACAGTGTATTACATGACTGGCGCCCAGTTGGTCTTGTATGTATCTGTTGCCGGGCAGATTACCTTATAATATCTGTACGACTGAGTGTAACATGCTATCAGTACAGTATATGTTTGTGCTGTTTTATTATTTTAGATTTATTTTTCTTTAACTTATATGTTGCAACCCCCCCCCCCCGCCAGCCCATTAACAATCAGGAGACAAAAAAAGAACAAATGTTATCTACGTATAAATCTACTCAAGTCTTTGCGCTTGTCGACGCGGTCCGTCTTTTAACGCACACCTGCCAATCGGTGACCCAGAAAATCATCATGTGACAGTTCTGTTGCTGATTGTTTTGCATCAAAAACTACTGTTATTACTTTGGTAATGTATATTTTATAGACTGAAGTGCCATTAAAGTTTAAAAAACCTGAAACGTGTTTATGTTGGTTTTTTCCCCCCCATAATCAAGACCACGTTGACTTTCATTTTGTTATAAAATGAGCAAGAGTAACATGTTTGGCTGATCTCATTGTGTATCGATGACAATCAGTACAGGATGTTCATAGAGGCGCCCAGTCATTGAATGTTTGGGTCAGGATTGGGCAACCTTGGCTCATCTGGTATTTTAAAACTACATCTCCCATAAGGCTCAGGCAATATAATGAGTACCTGAGTTCCATGGGAGATGTAGTTTCAAAACATCTGGAGGGTCACCATTTATTACAGGGCTGTCAAACTCGTGGCACCACAAATGTAAATCCTATATTTATTCTGACTTAACAGCGAAAGATATGATTGGACATCTGAGTACACGCTTTATAGTGTGTGGGACCAATGGGAACTCAGTCCCTCTGCAAAAACAGTTCAAGAACTGCAATCCCACATGTTCCTCCTCGACTTGACCCCTGGAGGTAACCCTGTGCCAGGTTGCTTTGTGTTGAATGAAGGAACTGTAACAGATCTCTGTGCCCCGACAGGGTCACAACTGCCAATGCCGCTTCCTTGCTGGACACCCAGGATCTCATCGTGTCTCCCGTGCCTTTCTCCAGTTCCTTAGCTGCAGCTTAAAGCCCTGCAGGTTGCTGTGTACTGTATAAGGGAACCCTGCAGGTTGCTTTGTGCTGTGTAAGGGAACCCTGCAGGTTGCTGTGTGATGTATAAGGGAACCCTGCAGGTTGCTGTGTGCTGTATAAGGGAACCCTGCAGGTTGCTGTGTGCTATATAAGGGAACCCTGCAGGTCAGTATAGATGAGAGCTATAATAATTATATATATACATGATTACACATGTAATGTGTCTCTGTGATTCCCCGGTTTGCAGAGACCGGTGACAATATGGGCCATATTACATAGTTGGTGCTAACTTAACCAGAGCTGTTGTAAACTGAAAACCTCCATAGGCTATAATGGCTCTGGGAAGTTTACAACAGCTCTGGTTAAGTTAGCACCAACTATGTAATATAGCCCTACATCTTTCCAAACTCACACTCCGCGTGACATGAAATGGAACCATATAACGTCTATTTTAAGATCATGACGGAAAATATAAACCGACAAAACCTCAGAAAATCCAATAATTCCCCTATTAAACACAAACACCGGCGGTGGCTTACGGACAGGATTAAACAGGTCTCTCAACGGCGATAAACACGTCATGAGTCGCCCAAAGGACGGCTGTGCAGCGGCTTCTGGTCCTTGAGATTGGATTTCCACTGAATCATTTCTGATTGGACAAAAGGAAAGTAAACGAGGGACAACTTGGATGAAACCAATGGGAGCAATAATCATGCCAGGTTTAAAGGAGCGCACAGCGATCTGTTGTGTCTAATTGTACATCGCACAACGACAAAGGGAAGATTTACAAAGCAAAGTCTGGACAGTCTTGGTTCCGAACGACCAAACGAAGCAGCAGAGACTTTCGTTGTTTGAGGACAATGAAAGAGACTATTGACTCTGCAGTGGATATACGAGGTATGTCTAAAAAGTTCGGTGAATGGTCCATGATCTCAAAGGCAACATAGACCATGTGGACACACATGCACATGACTTTACAGAGACATGCCGTGAAGCACCACCTAGCGTGGAGTTCATGTGACCATCAGGGTAAACCCGCTGTGGGCAGTTGAACGTAGTCCGTGTGAGAGGTAGGGCCACAGGACAATGGCGCAACGAGTGTACATCAAGTTCTGCTACAGAAAATGTGTTTGCGACTGGTTCAATGCTTTCATGATGGGAAGGAAATGACTGAAGATGAGCCACATTCACGTCGGCCCTCAACAAGCAGA
The DNA here is from genome assembly GCA_009667805.1 of Leptobrachium leishanense. Taxonomy (NCBI): domain Eukaryota; kingdom Metazoa; phylum Chordata; class Amphibia; order Anura; family Megophryidae; genus Leptobrachium; species Leptobrachium leishanense. Next base: position 546,249,612 of record CM019063.1, read on the forward strand.
AACCCAGACTTAATCGGGCGCGTGAGACAAATGCTGGCAGGAGGTCGGCGACTGACTCTACAATTGATTGCGGAGGAATTGGGTGTTAGCAAGGACATGGTGCACACCATTGTCTGCAAAGATTTGGGTAAGCAGAAGATCTGTTCCTGACTTGTGCCGCTCAAGCTGACTAACGAACAGAAAGCAAAACGGATGGAAACCTCTGAAGATTTCAATCCAATGGTCGGAGCCCCCTTCCATCAGTAAACTGAATAAAATTTTAATTATTTTGGCCTCTTTTCCCCTCCAGTAAGGGGAGAAAAGTGTTTCCTGGGGGGGCAGCGTTCGCTCTGCACCTCTACCTGGTGAAGACCACACTAATCGCTCCCTAAGTGATCATTCAGGAGTGCTTTACTGGCCTCAGATGCCACGGCCCACTGGGAAATTTGTTGATATCTTGGAGGGTCAGTCCTAGGTGGCATGAGGTACCCTTATATCTGTGGCAATTACACTGCACAGGTTTGGCCAGGGCCCCCTGGACCCACTGGGCTCCTGAACATATCATGGGCTGTCACCCCCTGATGGCTGCCCTGTATATTAGGGGCAAGTCAACAGTCAGTTCTTGAATTTCAGATTTTGGAAGCAGGAAAAATGGGCAAAAAGATCCGAGTGACTGTGACTAGGTCCAAATAGTGACAGTCCAGACCACTCAGCATCTCAACGGCAAGTCTTTGGGGTGTTCTCAGTATGCAGTGGTTGGTACCTACCAAAAGTGGTGCAAGGATGGACAGCTGGTGAACCGACGTCATGGGCATAAGGAGAATGAAGGCTGAGCCCATCTGGTCTGATCAAACAGAAGAGCTTCTGTAGCTCAAATTGCTGAATAATGTAATGCTGGCCGTGATCAAAAGGTGTCGGAACACGCACCACCTACCTAGAGATTATTGCAGACCACATATACCCCTTTATGGCCATGGTGTTCCCTGATGGCAGTGGTCTCTTTCAGCAGTATAATGCCCATTGACACACAGGAAAAAAAAAACTGCTCAGGAATGGTTTGGGAAACGTGACAAAACTACCAAGGTGTTCCCTCGGCCTCCAAGTTCCCCAGATCTCAATCTGATTGACTGTGTCTGTGAGATGTACTGGAACAACAAATCCCATCCATGAAGTCCCCCACCTCGCAACATGCAGTACTGAAAGGACCTGCTGCTAATGTCTTGGTGCCAGATCCCACAGGACACGTTCAGAGGTCTTGTGGAGTCCATGTCTCGACGCATCAGCACGAGGGGGACCTACACGATATTAGGCAGGCGGTTCTAATGTAGTGACTGATCACTGTATGTGATGCAAACACCATTGTTTTGGGGAATATTAAAATTGTAGATACCTTGGTGTATATTTGTTGCTGCAATCAGATCAAAGAGAACATAGGGAGAACAGGACCTGTTGCGATGGGGTACTTTGACATTGTGGCAGGCTACGCAATGTGTGATCGTATTTTGTAGCCAAAACCCTAAATAAGATGTTTTTACAATCTTTATAAAAAACTTTATTAAAGAAATGGAGTGCTCTGAGTTTGGTATATTGTGTTCATTACTCGGAGACTCCTTTAGGAGCAATGCATGTTCAGGTCGAGTGCAGCCATTCTGGTTTAGAGTATATATAGAGTATACTATATATACTGTATATATATATATATATGTATATTAGTTACAATATTTTCCGTAATTTCAATGCACTTGTTTTTCTGTCCTTTAATTTATATAACATTTTAGTGTGTATATATATATATATATATATGTTTAATGTATACACACACTCACGCAGACACAATATCTTTTTCATTAGTCCTGATCAGGAACGCGGCGCTGATGATGTCATGACCCATGAAAGCACCGCTTAATAACAAGCCGCTCTGATTTAAATGAACATACTAAGAAAATACGCTGAGTGTGACCGTGTAAACAGACTCAGACGGAGAAATAGTAAAAACCTCCAAAAGCTCAGAGAATGTCTGCAGCCACCGGCATTAACGTTACCTACACGGGGCGGTATGCATCAGAGACACCTGTGAAATTAAAGCGGCTTTATTGGATTAGGTGCTGAAAGGTGCAAAGAGACCACACAGGCGAATCCCACAGACCGACCGGGGCGTCATGTGAAAGCTCAAACGGCTACGTGCGCACTTAGGTTTACTAGACAGCCGCGTGTTTTTGTGAGCGAGTCCACTTAACTATAACGGATCCCGTGGATTAATGATATTTATACAGTTTAATATATGCCAGACCATGAGCAGACTGCGGATCTCATGCCCTGCTCTTCTAGTCGTCTGTTTACTGGCAAAATTAAGGAGTCTAGGTCTAAGTCCACAATACTGGTGGATCCTCCTTGGCTTCCATTACTTGGTTCATCCGTTTTCTATATCAACGATTGACAGAGCTCAACTGTGTTGATGGCCTTAGCACGGTATGGACACATAGGGCCCTATTCCAACTGAGCTCTGGTCCAAGGGAGCCGCTGTATTAGTGGCTCAAGTTGGAATATTTGTGAGCCGCTGGTCGATAACGTGTGGAGCCTGACATGAGCTCTGTGCAGGGTCTCAGAGGGACAGGAGAAGAACATCTTCCCCATCTTGATCTGCTTGCAGACAGAGCAAGATGGTGGATTGCACTGTCCTCTGCACCACAGAATTAGAGGCAAGTGGAGGGGAACGAGTGGGAACTTCGTCCCTGCACTACTTCAACAGCAGGAAATTTTCTCCAGCCCCAAAAGTGCAATGTCAGAGTGATGCCAATGCCATGGATCCTGGCTCAGAACATTTAATAGGAAGAAGTCCAATATGAATAGCACCTTGCCCCAATAAGTACAGTAAAGAGTACCGTGAACACGCTATTCAAGACCATAAATACAGTGACAGTGAGCTGACCAATGACATGGACAATCAGCTCCATCAATGCTCCCCCTATATGTGCCCATATGTCCCAGCTCCATACATACTACGCCCTCTTCCCTATGACGTACCTAAAAATGAAACCCCCATAATATATGTCAAGGTGTAAACTAATCCAGGTCTGTACAATTCACATAGTGGCCGTGGGTTTTGGATCTCAATGCGATATGTTACCCATTTATTTGATAGTACTGATGGTTATAATGCCCTGGGGACTGTATTTACCCAGGCGAATGCCCTCCATGCCTTTGCCATAAGAGGCAAGCACCCTTCACAGGACAACGCTAGCATGCAGGATGCACAGGAGGCGTTCGTCTGTAATAGAGGATGAAGTTGCTTTTCCTGGTGACTAGGAAGCTTTCGGAGAAGAGGCATATGCCTTCCGCAATTAACTCTGTCGTGGATTTTCGGATTTCCACCATTGTAATTCTCGAAGAGCATCGCCTCGAGGCCAACAAACACAGAGAGAGACATCTGACAAAGGAGCTAATTACATGAGCAATTTAGGTCATTATGTTTAATTACACGTGTATTTGGCACGATCGTGTAATCTCCCAAGACAAATTACTCACTTCCTCCTCTCCAGACTCTAACTCTTGGTTCAACAAGAGCTAGAACACAGAAGAGTCAGTCGGTGAATTTGCGACCTTTCTTGGCAAGATGACAACCAATGGTGTCGTTGAGTAGGTCAATATCATAGATGTTGAGTTGCCGATTGTTGACCAAGACTGCAAACCCTCAACGGGAGGCTAAAGGTGAGGTTGGCTCATTTCTTCTCTAGACGACCAGTCTACCTTAAACATTCTATTATTGCTTCGAGATGGGATTTGTTACTACTTTTTGTCCTTTCTGTATTTTTTTTCCGCCTGTGGGCTTCACGCCAAGATTACCTCCGAGATCTAAGCAGCGTTCGGCATACCATACCCATAAAATAAAATAAAAATCTCTAATGAAGAAGAGAATGTTTTATTCATTATTTCCTGAATGTTTACAACAGGGCGACACAAAGATTCCATTGACGGATTCTTTTTTTCTTCGTCGGGAGCCGCGCTTTGGCTACTGTTCTGAGCGATGTGGTAAAACCACACGGAGATTAAAGGGGGCTCGCGAGAGTTACCAACACGACGTATCGTGCTCTCGCTGTGACAGACGTAATGCCGGGGGTTTTAATCACTTAAACTCTCTAAAGGGACGCGGCATTGTTTGAGCTCCGGCGCAATTAGAGGGTAATATGGTTTGGGTTTCGCAACATAATACTTTGTTGTTAAACAGAGCAGCCGGTTGTCTGCGTCGTAAATTTTTTTGTCTTGCACCGAGACTGGTCCTCGGAGAAGCAAACCCCTGTCGATTTTAATAGAAGTCCTCGGCAGGGAAGCCCAATTTAACTTATAGTCAGGCAATTGAAAGATTACAGTTTATACTTTGTATAAATTGCCGCGTGATCCGTGGAACAATGCGCGCCAGGTCATAACGTTTATGTTTTAAAGCTCAAAAAATAACATGGAATTTGTCGACCTGGTTTTAAATACTCGGCTTTCATTCCTCGGCGTTTTGGTGGTTGAGATCTGGGCCAACTTAACTCTACGGATGATGGACGAGAGATCGTTTGGTCGTTCCATGCGTTTTTTGCTCTTCCGACGCCAAAGAGGTTAAAAACTTCTGTAACCTTAGAAGAAACATCAAGAAACCCTAATGTCATCCGGCGCGTTTATTTTCAGAATTTAGATTTAAATGATGACAGTCCATAGCCGAGCCTGAAATATTCTCCCTTTGGTTTTCGAGAATAATTATTTCCTTGAGCCAACGTTAGTCACGGAAGAAGAAGACTTTAGAAAAAGCGCAGCATGGAGGATAATGAGGGATTTTATGAGAATCGAAGTCTATGTGATCAGTTCTGTACCCTCCTGCCAAAACATGTCTTTTTCCCTTCCCGTAAAAACTTCTTTCAAGACTAAAAATAAAATATGAAAGCTGAATTTTCAGTATAAATGCGACCACCGTACCAGATATCGGATTCCATGGGTTCATTAGAGAGGATCTGTCATATGGAAAAAAAAAGTTTAACCCTCGGCCTGTATCTGGAGAAAAAAAATGATTAAATGAGGTTAGATATTTAATTTTTTAATTAAAACTTTTTTTCTCGAGGAATTCTCATTTGCCTAATCGTAGATGTTAAGATCAACTTCCAGCACATAATTAAATATATGCAGGGTTATTCAAAGAGATCCGAATTGCTGGCCGAAAGGTAACCGAACAGTGAAATTCAGCATACGGTTACCTTTCCTGGCCATTCGGCTATTCAGAGAGCAGGCAGTTCGCCAAATCTTGGCGAATTGCCTGCACATACGGTGCCTGTTTGAGGGCAGTGAAATCCCCCATAGAGAAGCAATGGTTAATCTATTCAGAGAACACCGAACAGCAGGGAAAAGTTGCCGAAATTCCCTGCTGTTCGGTGGTTTCATTCGTCAGGTTTATTCAGGCGAATCCCATAGGCTTCAATGTTAAAACTATTCCTGATTTAATTCAATATCTAATAAACCGTTTATTATTATATTCTGCAGTAACGAGTCTCTTTATTCATAGATTTTTCAGGATCTTTTAGGCATTTTTGGGGGATTTTTTTGGCAAACTTTTGTTTGTTTTCTTTTTTTCATCGTTTGGTCTTTTTTCTTTTCATTCATTGGACCTCATATGTAAATTTCCAGACATTTTTGTTCAGTTTTAATACAAACAGCGTTTCAATTTTCAAACTTTCAAGCGTATTGTTTTTTTTCCCACTTCGTTCGTCTGCGTGTTGGCTTTTTCCGGCGACTGCTCTGCGCTGTGATCGGCGGCTAGTCGGGTTTCTCTGGCGTGTTTGGCGAGGTTGATCCAGTTGTTTTCTGTGGATTTCGGTGAGTGTTCGGTGGGTTTGCGGTGAGTATTCGGTGTGTTTGCGGCGAGTTTTCCCTGCACTACGGGGACCTGCAGTGCTTGCTGAATACACCGCAGGGTCGGAGAACTAGGATCGCCGAATCGCCCCAAATACGGGGAACGAAAAGTCACCGAACGTGCGGTGACTTTTTGAATCTCTTTGATTAACCCTGTAAGAATTGTAGTGAATATTGCATGGAAAAATGCAGCAGAATCTGTTGGTTAAAGTTTAGGGTTAACTCTAACTCTAACTCTAACCCTAATCCTAAATATAACCCTAACCCTAAAACAAGCACAAATAGCAACCCTCACCCAAATCCTAACCCTATCCCTAAATTAGCAATCCTCACCCAAATCCTAGCCCTATCCCTAAAAATAACCCTATCCCTAAAATAGGATTTGGGTTAGGGTTGTTATTTTAGGGATAGGGTTAAGCTGCGAGACATATCGATGTCAGACGTTAAACTTGCTAATGCTTACATATTGAGACTCTGTGGCAACAACAACTATGGAACAGAGCCCAAAGTCTATGGGTTTGTTAAGTTTACAACAACCTTGGAATAGGACCCAATGACTGGATACCTGATTGAAAAAATAAAGAAAAGATAATGGTGGGATTCATTTCCAGAAAAAAGGTTCAGTCATCTAAGAATCTCCATATCATCATGCTCTGTAAAGAGGACCGGGAACTGGTTCTGGTTGTACCTGGCTTACTGTATGGTAGAACCAACCCCTAAATCTCAGGTATTTTCTGAAAGACTTCATCAATTCAACCACTAGGTGAGGTGCTATGGGTGAGTCCAATAAACAAACCATAGAGCTGATAATATTAGTAACTGGTAAGGAACCAGGAATCTGAAACTTCCATGTCTTCACCCATCATGTTTGGTCTTGCGCTCATGATGGCCAAAATACTGTATAATCTAAGGACAATCATCTGCAAATGCTATGAAAAGGACTGTACGTCTGCAAAATATGTCAGTGGCTTCAACTTCTGATAATCCGATAAATTACCGTATATGTCCAGAGAGATTTAGGCAAATCAAATGGGTTTATCCAATCAAAGTTCAACAGCTTTTGAGGAAAGAAATGATTTTTCTTGCTTCCAAGGACAACCTTCTCCTCAACTGCTTTACCGCACTCAGCCCCCGCTGGAAGTTCCAGAAATGTGGTTGGCCCTCATGCTGCACATATATTCCTGTACCCTCAGCATGAAGTACCTGACCCTCAGAACAACGTGGTGTCTCAATGATTTAGAAGCAAAATGTTGCTCCTTGTGTCGTTCAGATGATGCATTTCCTAAACATCACACCAAGGACGCCAGCACGCGGTCGTCATTCCATACACACACATTCTGTTGCATGGATGATGCCTACCGATGACCGAGAACCTATCCTTATAGAAACACCTCCTTGTTGTCCTTACTTTGCCCTGTTGTGGCCTCTGCATGGTACTCAACATCATGTCCTTGTTTATTGTCCATTCTGGTTCTGACTTGGCTCGTTTACCGACTACTCTGACCACTGTACTCCTGGCCCAGCTTTATTCATTCTATTGTGTGATTTCTGGGACCCTTGACCTCGGTTATGTTGCTTGACCATTCTTTTTTCTTTCTTTCTGTGTTTAAAAGGCCATCAGGTTAGGCTAGGGTCATGTCTACTGTGACAGGTGTAGAGATTCTTCCGCTCCATATCTCTTGGAGGCTAAACTGCTTGTTGACCAAAATATGACTGGACAGACATATCTGTGGCACATGCTGGGCAGATGAAGAGGATCACAAACTCGTTGACTCCTAGAGAAGAGTCGCAACATGATTGGTGGGACGTCGTCAGAAAGTCAGCTCTAGGCCACTTCCCAAGATCATCTAATTTCACCACTGGTCCTAACAACCCGAATTGGAAGAGCGTTGATCTTTTCTTTTAACCTGTGATATGTGGTCATCAATTGGAACAACAACCCACCAACTTTCCCTAAAGCAAACCCAAACCTTCCCTTGAATGATGAAAATCGAAGTTGTGACACAAACCGAAAATGAGTGGCGATATCCACTGCTGTGAGAACCTCCAATCCACCAACCAGGACACCTCTGAAGATTGTAGTTGTATCAGAAGCATTAAGTTACATATTTTATTTTTTCACCCTTACTCTGTTGCTGTCTAATAAAATGAAGGGGTTTGATAACGGATTGGCTGCTGTGTGGGGAACTATGATCATTTTTTTAAATTGTCATGCATGGATGCGTTTAGGGGAAAGTGAATGATAATCAGAACGAGAATCGGAACCTGTGGCCATCAGGGACCTTCAGCGATAAAGTGTTTACATAGATGACACGCCATTGTGTAAGATAACATCTCACATAATATTGCAACAGTGGGAATCGTTTTCCTTAAATAATGCCACTGAGCAGTGTGTAACACAATGCTCCAAGCTAATTACACGCTCTACACTGCCAAATCCAAAGCTGACTTCTTCACACAGTTCTTGTGATGTGGTAGAGGGGATGACGTGAACCCTTGGGGGCATCAAAAACGCTGAGTTTGAAGTCTCTTCTTACATCACATGCTGATTTGGGGCTTTTCGTCTTGCTTGCTTCAAAAGGCCCACGTTCTTTATAAGACTCTGTACTAGAAACCACATATACGTTACAATGAGCCTAGGTCAAGACGAGCAGGTCAAGACGAGCAGGCCAAACACAGGTCAAGACGAGCAGGTCAAGACGAGCAGGTCAAGACGAGCAGGCCAAACACAGGTCAAGACGAGCAGGTCAAGACGAGTAGGTCAAGACGAGCAGGCCAAACACAGGTCAAGACGAGCAGGTCAAGACGAGCAGGTCAAGACGAGCAGGCCAAACACAGGTCAAGACGAGCAGGCCAAACACAGGTCAAGACGAGCAGGTCAAGACGAGCAGGCCAAACACAGGTCAAGACGAGCAGGCCAAACACAGGTCAAGACGAGCAGGTCAAGACGAGTAGGTCAAGACGAGCAGGCCAAACACAGGTCGAGGCCACGAAAAGCAAATATTTCGCAGAAATCTTAGGGGATAAAAGTTCACAGGTTGGAACGGGACTTTCTCCTGGGTGAACTTCACATTCTTGTTCATTGGTTATTTTCAGTTAAAAAATTATGAAGCTTTGTATGTTTTAATGAGAGCTGACCAGTTTGAAGCCTGTGGATTATCACCTGTCCGACCAAAAGGAATCCCCAGATTCTGATTGAGAAAATCTAACAAAATCAACTCGAATGGTAAGATTGGAAATCCTGTGTGCCAGTTTCTCCTTTGTGTTGTTTTTGGGGTCCTATCTTCAGCCCACCAAGGTTGAGGAACATAAGGAAATGTTCTGGAGTATCAGCGTTATTCAGAGAGCACAGAAATGTCACCGACATTTCGATGCTCTCTGGTTCGCTGCACTTTTGCGCGTTAAATCCGCTTACCCTGCGGTGAATTCAGCATTCACTGCAGGGTCACCCAAAGTGCAGCGAATTGACCGGCGGAAGACCACTACAAACCTGCCGAATGCAGCAGCAACCGGCCGAACAAACCACCAAACGCCGCCGAACGACTATCAAACGCACTAGACAACCTGCCAACGATCTGCTGAAAACCACTGAACACACACGCAAGCTGCCGAACGTAGCCAACGACCCACTGAACAGACCGCCGAACGCAGCCGACGACCCACCATATGGACCACCGAACACTGCTGAAAAAAAAGCCGACCAGCCGCTGAACAGGTAAAAATGAAACAAAAAAAAGCACCCAACTTTTAAAAAGGCGTTTGAAAAAAAATATCCTGCAGGAAAATGCCTGGAAATTATATATAATGTCCTATGAATGACAATAAAAAGGTCTGGTACAGAAAAAAAAAAAAAAACATAAAAAAAAAAATTGAATTTTTTTTTGCTGAAAAATGCAAAAAAATTAATAGACTTTTTTGCTGCAGATTAAACTAGTAAACGGTTAAATAGAGTAAAAACGGGAATGTTTTTTAACATTGAAACCTATGGGATTCGCCTGATTAAACCTGCTGACTGAAATCACCGAACGTCAGGGCATTTCACTGACATTTCACTGCTGTTCGGTGTCTGAATAGATTAACCATTGCTTCTCTATTGGGATTTCACTGCCGTCGAAGATCACTGATTTCGCTGGTAATTGGCCAATATTTGGAGAACTTGCCAGCTTTTCGAATAGCCGAATGGCCACAAAATTGCACCGTGCGGGGAAATTCACTGTACGGTGCAATTTCGTGGCCAATTCGGTGCTCTTTGAATAACCTTGTTAATCTCTGAACAATGGTGGTGAACACAGGCATTATGTGGAGCAAATAGCAGTTTGTGGTATAACAATCTCTTGACTTCATTTCAGTGGCATGCCATACAGGTCATGGGTCAACTCGCAACCGCACGTCTGTTCAGGCTCTACACTTGATGGGAAGATCATGGCCCTGATGGGCGGCTGCTGCTCTTAATGATTTTTGTGTTTTACCCACAAGAACTCTCAGCTCACGTGTTTTAGAATTCAATGAAGAGTGAATGCAGGCAGCAAGGTTTGCATCCAACCTTTGGAAGGCAGCTCCAGAGTTAGGTAGGCCTTAGCCAAAGCTCGGTTCTGAGATTCCCTCTATTTTTGTGCAAAAGTTAACCCAAATAAACCTATAATTAATGTAGGCTGAGACCGATCCATTGGCAATGTGGCATGTATGTGAGTGTAGGCGTACATTTGTGTGGTATATCAGTAAAGAAGTGAAAGTGTGCATACTAAAATTCCACACATACAGCATTTTCTGACACCCCTGTCTGAGTGAGGTCTTAGATGACTGCCTACTTTGCCTAATTATAGGGCCGCCTCTGCATCCATTAAGAATTAGCAGGTGGGATGGGGTTATAAGACATACTCAAAATAGTAAATCCTCTATATCCATCTGCAGGGCAGCCATCAGAAATCTTGGTGCCCCTTACTGAACCACTGGCCGGGCCCCCCTTCCCTCAGCTGGCTATTTCCATAAACTAATTAAAATAAACATTCTGCCTTGTTTTCTTTTCACCTGATTTTACAGGTAGTGGGCTAAATGCCTGCTGGGTAACGTGTTTTGCTGGTGGGTGAGTGTTTGCTCTACCTGGTGCTGACCACACTAATCACTCCTGTGATTAACCAGTGTGCTTTTCCTGGCACCAGATGCCCCAGCCCACCAGCAAATCTCCTGGTGTCCCATTAGGTCAGTCCAGGGTGGCACGGAGGGGCCCTTACATCTGAGGCACTTCCACAAGTTACACTGCATTTGGTAAGGACTGGGCCCCCTTGAGCCACTGGGCACCTAAATATATCATGGGCTGTCACCCAATGATGGCTGCCCTGTCCATCTGGCTAAGGCTGGTGTACATTCTGTCAACGTGATAGATACCGGTAGGTACTCGATAATGCAGGGCTCCTATCTACCGATAGGGGACATAACTCCGAGTAGAAACTCGTATAAATAATTCTGAAGTGGCCTATGGGTAGGTCATGGATAGGTAGGTAGGAGAAAACCATATAAAGTTAAACGTAACGTTTAATCGAATTCATAAATAACAGAGTAACAGTCTAACGGACATAAACATGAATTGCACGATGAATAACATACTGGGGTGTATGTTGCAAAGCCAAGGAGTGAATAGGGTAGAAAATAGCAGGATGGTGGGTCACAGGGGGTACAGAGTGCCAGAAAGATAGTGGAATAATTCTCTCATCAATAAATAAATACAAGACCCTGTGCTAACCTCAGCGGTTTGTGCCGCCTACAATACCCGGCTACCCTTAGGTTCACAATAGGCAATAATCAAGCGTCCATAATAGGCAGGACACCCTCAGAAGAGAAAAACATTTAACCAGTTAAAAAACCGCCGGACATAAAGACACTTGATGCGTTTCGCCGTTAAACAACGGCTTTATCATGTTCAGCGGCTTTTTTAGCTGGTTAAATGTTTTTATTGTAGGTGGCACAAACCGCCAAGGTTATCCCAGGGTCTTGTATTTATTGATGAAAGAATTATTCTTCAAACGAAGGATCGTTTCGACCGATGCTGCTCGCCGGTAGAGATCTGGCAGGAATAGGTCCTCACTCCAGGGTTCTAATTCACTGATGGTTAATCTAGGCTGGTGTTCAACTACACTTCCCATGATGCTCGTCCAGTCTAACTAAGCTTGTAATTGAAGGAAAATAAAGAGAAGCGCACGCCTCTATTCTTCTGTTCTTCACCCTAGCCAAGTGCTCCAAGGTCCACAGGCAGCTGGCCCCTTTATACCACCAAAATCCAAAAAGGAACCGGTCACATCAGGCATGGCAAGATTTATTGGAGACCACAAGGCGATTTGTTCCTTCTCCGAGGACCTTTATCCAGCTTGGACCTTCTCCATGGACCTTTATCAAGCTTGATAAAGGTCCTTGGAGAAGAACCAAAATGTCACACGTTCACCAATCTTGCTCCTATTTGCATTTTGGTAAAACTCGTAATTGGTTCGGGCAACACGTATAGTGGGATTATTGTGGAGGACACCGGCTGGTTGATTTTTCTTTCTATTGACCATACATAGAAGTAGTGCTGGTAACATTGATTTGTTGGCTAAGCGATATAACCCCCACCACCCTTCCTCCCAGAAACTCCGCCATTTTTTTAATTAAATTCTCATTTCGGCAAATAAAGTTTCCTCTTTATGAAACACCGAGGACTTTCCCTTCAACGAAACAATGCAAAGAACATTAATGACATTATTATTTCTGATCAATCCATGGTTTCCTCCCTGCAGTAAGTTGCCCACTCCTGCTGACAGGTTCTTCGGTCTGAAGGCCAAGCCATGTCGCATAATGACATCTGCAAGGCGCTCTTAGGTTGGCAGAGACCACCCCATTCGTCAAGCATCTCAACGCTAAGGATGTCTCTTAAAATTAAGCAAATATTCCTCAATCGGAACACATTATTTAACGTGAAAGATCAAACCCCGAACCAGATGGTTTCTACATTGTTCGTTTTATTCTTGGGACAAATATCGGAGATTCCTTTGAAGCGCGCCCAGTGAGCTGAGCGATGAATGAACGCGCCGGCCAGGGTAATATCTGGTGGTGCGAGCTCCGGCTTTACTCTGATTGATTAAAAGAAGAAGCAGAGCTGATTTTATCGTGACCGCGTCTTGCTCCCTTTAATCCGGATTTGGCAACAATGCGTTGGCGCAAAAGATACAGAGCGCGATTTCTTATCCCTTTATGAAATGTGTAAATGGTTACCAGCTGATCTGGAGTTCTGGAATATGGGAAGATTTTTTTTTTTACATTTTTTTTATTTGATGTAGATTTTATGAAATGTGAAAGGATAACAAAACGTCTGAAATTAATACCAAAAATATATAATTTTTCACTATATTCTGGGAAAACACTAATTGTCGCGGCGGTATTTACATACTTTGCATCTCTTGTGGAGGAGGTGGATCGTGGGTCCTTCCTGGTTACACCAGGGTCCTGCAGAAACTCAACATGAATATTTAATGGTGTTAATGCAAAGGATTGATTTGACCATGGAGAATTGATACAACTGGTGAAAATACGCCATGTAATTAACCTTTTCTTCGATAGTGATTGTCATTAGAACAATGAGTCGCATACAACAATACAATAAACAAAAGCTACATATAATACTTAACTATAGGGGTCATTCAAAGACAGCCGAATTGGCTCCGTAATTGCACCAAACAGTGAATTTCCCCGTACGGAAAGCAATGGTTAATCTATTCAGAGAACACCGTACAGCAGTGAAATGTCAGTGAAATGTCCTGCTGTTTGGTGGTTTCATTCGGCAGGTTCAAGCAGGCAAATTCCATAGGTTTCAATGTTAAAAATATTCCCATTTTTATCAAGTATTTATTAAACCATTTATTCTTTTAATCTGCAGCAAAAATCATCTTTATTTATATATTTATTAGGATATTTTTAGCCATTTTTCAGGATTATTTCGGCGACATTTATTTTCCTGTAACAGACCCTTTTATTATTATTCAAAGAACCTTATATATTAATTTCAGGTATTTTCGTGCAGTAGTGTTTTTATGCAAACAGCTTTTAAAAGTTGGTGTTTTTTTTTTTTTACCCCGTTCATCGCCTTGTTGGCTTTTTCCGGCAGCTGGTTGTCGTTCTGCTCGGCGGATCGGCTGCTTTTTTTCCAATGCAGTCGGTGGTTTTGCGGAGGATCGTCGGGTGCGTTCTGCTTTTTTGATGGTTTTCCGGATCACTCCAATTTGTTTTGGTGGCTTTGCGGCGGTTTTTGCGTTTCCGGTGGAATTTCGGTGGTCTTTGAATAACCCTGTATGGATACAACAGTGGGATGTTCCCCAGAGGGCTTCCAGGTCTCCACACAATAAACACAGCTCAATAAGGAAACAAGAAAACATTATATAGATATAGTGCAAAACTGTAAGACTACGGATCCTGTCTGAATAAGTTACATAACAAATAGAGCAGCAATGTTTGGCGAACAAAGACCACTCAAACCTTTCACAGCTATAAATCATATTCTACGAGGAGGTTGAAGGAGTTACACACACAATAATGATATAAGTAACATATAAAGATAGACAATAACCATATTAACAATGACAATATTCACACAGACACCTGTAACCTTAAAAGCTCAGGCTGACCTGGACATAGGAGAGGGTGGAGGTACAATATGCCATATCAAACCCACCAGAACCTGCTGTCTCACACCTCCGAAAAGCAACATTGGGTCTAGGTATCCCCCCCCCCCAGTTCCAAGTGACTACCGTCAAACAAGGCTGTTGTCCTCTTTTGCCTGGAAATGGTTGCTTAATCTGGTAAGTGTGCCCTATCTTCAGTAGGGTTTATAGGGGACATCTGGGAGAATCTGAGGTTTTGGAACCACACGGGAAAATGGTCTTCAAATATGCTTGGGAACATCTTCCTTTTCGAGTGCCACCACAACGTGGCTCAGAATCAAATGGATCATGAATGACACTGGTATTGTAGACACTGTGGAAGCAGAGCTTGTTAAGTAATAAGTACTTCTGAATATAATGTCCATCAGTCCACAGTGCCATTATATTACACTGTGTGTCCGCAGTGAATAAACACTAATTATAATTCAGCTTCTGAGGTCAGCTGGCAAGCCTTCCGGATTGAGTAGCTCATGTTCTCCTGGAAGACAGCTCCTGTGTTCCGGCCACCCACAGTAAAGCTATGCAGAGGGCAGTTCCTGTGATCTGTCAACAAGGAATTTGGCAGAGACCCCCTTCCCAGCATTGGGGGAAGGAGGTTTCCCTCCAGTGGCTTACCACGTTGTTATTTATTATTTGAAAAAAGGAGATTTTAATTTCGGCTTATGAATTAGAGACTCGTAAATGTTCCACCAACTGTGGGTGAATAAATTGTAGGGTTACTACAGGGCACTGGTTGGACAATTAGAGTATTTGTGAGAACTTTTTTTGCCGATGTCATTCTGACCTGTTTACTTTTCTTTCGAGAGGAGGATGGTGGACCAAGGAAATGCTATGGTGGCTCTGGTTATTTATATAGCGTTGGTTCCTCTGATCCCACGCCATAGAAGATGTTAATGTACAAATACGAGCCATGTAACTCAAGGAAAAATATGGCGGGAGGAGAAAAACAAGTTGAGGGATGGTATCTGTGTATCAAGGGAGGCGACGATCACTTGAATATTTATTTAATATTTCTAAACTCCAAAACTAGATCTGAATTTATGGGAAATGTTATAGCTGCCAGGAGAATTCACCATGTACAGTAACAATGATTTGGGGAAGTCTACTAGAGATGGTGAAGTGGTTTGTTGGGGGACTACACAACTTTGCTGGTTTGTGACTACCCAACATGTGACCATTGTTTCCATGTAATTGGGTCATTTGCCTACTGTGTCAATTTTTCTTTGGACATACAGGTTTGCCATCAGTCAACTTTATAGCTACTTCCTATAGACACCGATCAATGTCTCATTACTTGACGTAGTGGTCAACATGATGTAATTTCACAAACAATTTGCCACCAGGAACCTGAATAGCAATCACTGCTCAAACAAATGGAAAGGTTGGCATGGAAGAAGCTAACATCGGTCTCCTCCAATCCTTACCACCATGCATCCTGGGCTCCACTTGCCATGCGACTCTGCTCTGTACCAGTTTCCATTGGCTTTGGTGAAAAGTGCTCAACATAAAAACTGAGACTACTACCTTATAGATACCAACAGAAAAGCAGGTCACGGTGGAAACCAAGTGGATTTATTCACAGGAAGCAGGTAATACACAGCAGGCAAGGTCAGGTGTGGATGACAGGAACATACAGATATGGTAATTTTATGAAACATGGTGGGAAGTACAGGAAACAAGATGACCAGGAACAATATAAAGCAAACAGGCATCAGATAATGTGCTGTTCAGGCTTCAGAGAATGGGCCCAACTCCATCAAATAGGGGCAATAGGAGTAATTAAGAGGGGCCTGAGACTGGTGGGAACCCAGAACTGGAACTAAAAGCAGATACAGGAAAGGTACTACCAAGGCTCACATCACAGCAGCAGCTGCTTGGGAACGGACCTCTCTGCGTCTCCTTGTTGTTCCATGGAAGTGTTAGTCTGGATAAATATAAATAATAACCAAGCTTTTAGACAAAAGGTGGGAATAGGTTTTGGAAATTGAATTCATAAACTGAAAAACAGCAGTTGCTCAAAGTTTGGTTTAGAAAAGACAGTGATGTGATTGGCAACATGGGACCACATGTTGACGTCTACCCATAGAATGTTTTAGAGGGATTTGCATTATGACCTGTATAGCATTTGATGTTCTGCTGCTGCTTCGCTTGCGATGCTGAGCTGGTGATGAAGCCATCTATCAAATAGGGAGCCTTATGTGTCACAAAATCTCTGCTCAGCAGGCCATTATTTATGCACCTTTACGAAGTCCATCATGGCCTACCACGAGGGTGCTCCATCTTCCAGTATCGACACTGACTCCTCCTGCAGTGTGCAGTTGGCCTCCAGGCGTTCGAATCCAAGGCAGCCGAGTATAACTATGACACAAACCATTCACGTAGTGTAGAAAGAGTAGAAGAAACACAAACCAAAGATGTCCGTGGCACAGCATAAAGTTGTCAAGTGTGTGAGGTCATAAAACTGCAGCCATTCCCTAATCTCGGAATAACCAATGCAGTTTGTGAGAGGTCCCAAAGTAACCGTGAATCAGTCCCTCTTATAGCATCTAACGTCTCCATAAATCCCTACATATTGATTTATCACGAAGGAACACGATGTATAAGTGGGTCGCCCCTCACGCCCCCGTCACGCACCTGTGGTCTGAATCAGTCATTATTCTGGACTTCGGCTTTGCTAAGTGCTCCACACCTCCTGAAATAGTAGGAGAGGGCACAAAAACCTCATAATTTACTTTCTGACTTGTTTTTCTCCACGGCTGTGTCTGTTCCATCACAATTTGCGAGTGGTTTCCACTCGCTAGCCGGTCCAACCTTAAAGTTTATGTGGAAAATCCTGTCTGCGATGCTCCCATTGCTGTTATTGTGCAGAGTAACCCAGATTTTTTTGGGAACATTTTAACGCATGGACATAAAACATTACAGTGTTTGGCCTTCGCCGCCACCTTTCTGGATCCCGAGCTCTCTCACATCATTTTTCCTTAAAAATAGATTTTACAAGCTCTGGTGATGTGTTCGTTACTGGCGTCGCCTAAAATATATATATCGTTAACCATATCTTACCGGGGCGCCTGGAGAGGCCATTGTCCGAGTTTTAAGGTGAATTTTAGAGGGAAACTCCAGATGTACGATGTAATATCTGAAGATCTAGTTGGCCTCCTGACCGGTCTCAAGCAAATAAGGGAAAACACATCATAAAATGTAGCAATTTTCCTTTTTTTTTTGGATTCAGGTAGATATTTTTGCCCCGTTCTTCTGCATTGATTTGAAAAGGAACATGAATAGGTTCTGGATTTTGCTAATTAGTATTTAACAGGGATGGCTCTAGGGTGGTGTTGCCCAACTGCACGCCATGGCAGCAGGGCCGTCAGGAAGACGATATTGCTCGCAATTTTTTATTTAATAGATTTCCGCATGGTGGGGAGGGAGAAAGAGACAGAAGGGTTTATTTACTAAGCACCGAAATTTCATCAAAATTTTTCACTTCGTCTCACATCAGTGCACTTCGGAGATTCTATTTTGCTGAAACTACAGTGAAACCACTATTCGCCGTAGGGTCACCATAGTGCACCGAAGAAGGAGTCGCCGAAGCCTCATGAAAAAGTTGGAGAACATCACCGAAGAGCGCCGAAGTGAAGAAAAAAAAAAAAAGTCTCCTACTCTTCCAATAAGTGTTTAAACCAATAAAAATGCATTAAAATGTGTGGAAATAATAAAAAAACTAGATGAATGGCCCCGAAATTACACTGTATGGTGAAATTCACCATTCCATGATCTTCGGGGGCAAGTTCGGTGCTAAGTGAATAACCCTTACAAAGGGGCTGGTAGTGGGGATATTGTGACACAGAAAAGCTGGTGGTGGCCTTGGGGAGAATGAGACACAGAGAAGCTGGTGGTGGGGAGAATGAGACACAGAGAAGCTGGTGGTGGGGAGAATGAGACACAGAGAAGCTGGTGGTGGGGAGAATGAGACACTTATAAGCTGGTGGTGGGGATAATGAGACACAGAGGAGCTGGTGGTGGGGATAATGAGACACAGAGAAGCTGGTGGTGGGGAGAATGAGACACAGAGAAGCTGGTGGTGGGGAGAATGAGACACTTATAAGCTGGTGGTGGGGATAATGAGACACAGAGAAGCTGGTGGTGGGGAGAATGAGACACAGAGAAGCTGGTGGTGGGGAGAATGAGACACAGAGAAGCTGGTGGTGGGGAGAATGAGACACTTATAAGCTGGTGGTGGGGATAATGAGACACAGAGGAGCTGGTGGTGGGGATAATGAGACACAGAGAAGCTGGTGGTGGGGAGAATGAGACACAGAGAAGCTGGTGGTGGGGAGAATGAGACACTTATAAGCTGGTGGTGGGGATAATGAGACACAGAGAAGCTGGTGGTGGGGAGAATGAGACACAGAGAAGCTGGTGGTGGGGAGAATGAGACACAGAGAAGCTGGTGGTGGCCTTGGGGAGAATGAGACACAGAGAAGCTGGTGGTGGGGAGAATGAGACACAGAGAAGCTGTTAGTGGGGATAATGAGACACAGAGAAGCTGGTGGTGGGGTTAATGAGACACAGAGAAGCTGGTGGTGGGGAGAATGAGACACAGAGAAGCTGGTGGTGCGGAGAATGAGACACTTAGAAGCTGGTGGTGGGGATAATGAGACACAGAGAAGCTGGTGGTGGGGAGAATGAGACACAGAGAAGCTGGTGGTGGGGAGAATGAGACACAGAGAAGCTGGTGGTGGGTAGAATGAGACACAGAGAAGCTGGTGGTGGGGATAATGAGACACAGAGAAGCTGGTGGTGGGGAGAATGAGACACAGAGAAGCTGGTGGTGGGGAGAATGAGACACTTAGAAGCTGGTGGTGGGGATAATGAGACACAGAGAAGCTGGTGGTGGGGAGAATGAGACACAGAGAAGCTGGTGGTGGGGAGAATGAGACACAGAAGCTGGTGGTGGGTAGAATGAGACACAGAGAAGCTGGTGGTGGGGAGAATGAGACACAGAGAAGCTGGTGGTGGGGAGAATGAGACACAGAGAAGCTGGTGGTGGGGATAATGAGACACAGAGAAGCTGGTGGTGGGGATAATGAGACACAGAAGCTGGTGGTGGGAAGGATGAGACACAGAGAAGTTGGTGGTGGGGAGAATGAGACACTGAGAAGTTGGTGGTGAGTAGAATGAGACACAGGGAAGCTGGTGGTGGGGATAATGAGACACAGAGAAGCAGGTGGTGGGAAGAATGAGACACAGAGAAGCTGGTGGTGGGGAGAATGAGACACAGAGAAGCTGGTGGTGGGGAGAATGAGACACAGAGAAGTTGGGGGTGGGAGAGAATGAGACACAGAGAAGCTGGTGGTGGGGAGAAAGAGACACAGAGAAGCTGGTGGTGCGGAGAATAAGACCCAGAGAAGCTGGTGGTGGGGAGAATGAGACACGGAGAAGTTGGTGGTGAGTAGAATGAGATACAGAGAAGCTGGTGGTGGGGATAATGAGACACAGAGAAGCAGGTGGTGGGAAGAATGAGACACAGAGAAGTTGGTGGTGGGGAGAATGAGACACAGAGAAGCTGGTGGTGGGGAGAATGAGACACAGAGAAGTTGGTGGTGGGGAGAATGAGACACAGAGAAGCTGGTGGTGGGGAGAATGAAACACAGAGAAGTTGGGGGTGGGGAGAATGAGACACAGAGAAGCTGGTGGTGGGGAGAAAGAGACACAGAGAAACTGGTGGTGGGGAGAATAAGACCCAGAGAAGCTGGTGGGTGGCATAATGAGACATGGAGGGGTTTATAGGGCTATCAGATTTAGCAATTCTGTCCATCGATAATGACGTCGCCAGGGTCATAAATTATTCTAATTTAATTAATAAGTTTGCCCAGGTTAAAGTGAAAAAATATGCCAATCTAATAAATGCAATCTGGAGCTCTCGCACCACCTAGGACCATGTGTTATGGATGCATTTCCAGTTTAAGCTCCCATGCGTTTGGTGCTTAGCAGGTTTAATCATTTCTCCATGTTGCTTTTTATGTAAAACGCTTTGACGTTCCTCCTGTTCTCTCAGTCTTCTAATTCGTAGAGTATGGGGTTCTAGCAGTAGATTGAGAAAGGTTGATTCATCTCAGTGGTCATGCCCCTCTTCCTTTCCAGCATTTATGTTCATTTTCAGACAGTTTGCGCGTTTGAAATACATGCTTTAACTAATAACTAATCTTCTCCTAAGCAGAGGCTGCACGATAATTAGGCAAAATAGGCAGTCGCACAAGGCCTCATTCATACAGGGCCTCACGTGATGGAATTTGTGTGTCGTCCATTTAAGAGAACTGTGTGAGCCTTGAATGTTTAAGATGTGTTCGATTCATTTTGCATAATTAGAGGGGGCTCTGGTTTGAGCCTTGCCTAAGACCCTCTGACTCTACAGACACCCCCGGCTCCTGGGTCATTGTGAAAAAACATTTATTATCCTCGTATGCGCATGTATTATTGTTCTTGCCAGGAACCATAATTCTCGTAGCTGTTATATGTTGTTTTTTTCTTCCTCTTATACACTGTTATTATTTATTTATTTATTTTTTATTTTCTCTTTCTCTTTGACCCATTCTATTGACTTCTTAGGAACACTGGAAGGCGCCATTGCTGATAGGCTCTAACCAGGGGCTGACTGGCAACTTTTGGCCCAGGGGGCAAGTACAATCCAGAGGCCCGTAGTACAGCAACTCGGGCCCTTGTTTAAATAAAACCAAACACGGGAAGCAAATTTAGTAATAAATACCATTGGGCCATCCCATTCTTTTTTTACAACCCCACAGCAGACAGGCCCCTCAATTTATTGTCCACAGCAGGCCCCTCATTTATTGTCCCACACAGCAGGCAGATCCCTCAATTTATTGTCCCCACAGCAAACAGGCTCCTCAATCTATTGTCCCCACAGCGAGCAGGCCCCTCAATTTATTGTCCCCACAGCGAGCAGGCCCCTCAATTTATTGTCCCCACAGCAGACAGGCCCCTCAATTTATTGTCCCACAGCAAACAGGCTCCTCAATCTATTGTCCCCACAGCGAGCAGGCCCCTCAATTTATTGTCCCCACAGCGAGCAGGCCCCTCAATTTATTGTCCCCACAGCAGACAGGCCCCTCAATTTATTGTCCCCACAGCAAACAGGCCCCTCAATTTATTGTACCCATACAGCAGACAGGCCCCTCAATTTATTGTCCCCACAGCGAGCAGGCCCCTCAATTTATTGTCCCCACAGCAGACAGGCCCTTCAATTTATTGTCCCCATACAGCAGCTGACCCCCTCTAGGCACCTCAAGCAAGTTTATACAGATTACCCGGCTTTCTGTGCAGTATACTAAAAGACTTTCTAATTGAGATGTTATGATTATACATGTTCCCTGGCTTTACATGACAGGTTCACTTTAGGAAACCTCTGCCAGGGAGATGGAACGTGAGGAATCTGAGATACTGATACATTTAAAGCATGAACTCTGCAAAGTTGGGTAAACAGGGATGAACAAGAACATATGTTATCTTGATTTTATCAGCCTCCCCTCAACTATTGCTTACATTGGTAGAAGTTCTCTGTCAAGAGTATTTCCCATAATTCACTGCTGTCAAGCCACCAAAGCTCACCACGGAAGACACACTGTTGTTGAGCTGAAACACCAGTACCAAGTGAATAAGCTCTTTAGCTTCTGGGGCTCTATAGATCCCAATAAGATGGTGTTATGTTTACAATGGAAGAAGATGCGACTTTGAACATTGGTTCCACACCAAATGAGGAGATTGTCAACACATGATGTTCAGCTTGAGGAGCAGAACCTCTTTGGTGAACCTAAACAACTCACACGGTACCAAAAGTGCAAGCATGTAGCTGCTTACTGCAACATTATTGATGTTCTTCAACTGAATCCTAATCAGGATGGTCCATTGGTGTTCACATGGGTCTGACATGGGTTGTTGAGGCTTCATGGCTCATGATCTATCACAGTAGCAAGAGTATTGGAAGGTGATGTCTTCAGTAGAGGGTCAGTGGAAGCACATCTTACAGTTGTGATGTCTATCATGGAACGTGTGAACTTATTATTTTGATTTGAGCAAATCTCTAGCAATGTATGTTTGTACGGAGACATGGCCAGGGGACTCCTTGTTCGTGACATATATTATGACATGACCCTTTAGGCAATCTCGCAACTCCCGGAGAGACGGCAAAACAGATCATTCAACCTGTTTTTGATTTCTTGCCTTTTTCTATCAAAGTCACACGGCCTCGTGCAGACAGGGCTTGTCTTGTTGGGCTTTATTAAGCTGACTTTTATTGCTAACCGGCTGCTTTATATTGTTCTCAAGCCCCAGACTGACCCTCATTAGTTCCCACATAAAATCGTTTTGCCTAAACAGGTTTATAGGGCCTCTTGAACCTCCCGAGCCAGCCGCCCGCCTGCCACAATTTCGACTTTATCGTCCCCGTTATTTTTTTTTCTGACTAATTTGCAAAGCACATTAATTACTTCCATGTCTAGATTTTATTAGCAATAACTCCAAACAAATAGGATTCTTGTTCAAGAAAACCACAGACACCCATTAGACAGACCTTTCCACCGGGGAGAAGAAAGCTGGGTTACCATTCCTTCAGCTTGAGTCTGAAGGTGATAACTACCAAAAGATTAAGAATCTAGGTCAGGGTATTGACTGCATTTAATGCATATTGTTTCCCTTCTATCATGCTTTATATTAAAACAGAAATCTCACCTCGTAGGACGTACACTCACCGGCCACTTTATTAGGTACACCTTACCAGTACCGGGTTGGACCCCCCTTTACCTTCAGAACTGCCTTAACTCCTCATGGCATAGATTTAACAAGGTGTTGGAAATTCTTCAGAGATTTTGGTCCATATTGACATAACGTCACGCAGTTGCTGCAGATTTGTCAACTGCACATCCATGATGCAAATATCCCGTCCCATCACATCCCAAAGGTGCTCTATTGGGTTGAGATTGTAACGTTGGGGGCTTCCAGCCCTACCTGTGTGCTTGAGGACAGCAAGTCTGATGCTGCTCGCTGACCAACACCCGGTTTAAATGGAGACAGGCAGGGAGGTGGCTGCATGAGGCGCGGCTTGAGTGGGGGGCGTGGTCTGGTGAAGGTCTTTAAAAACCCTCAGTTAATTCTCAGCAGTGCCAGATCGTGGTTATCCATACCTGAGCTCCTTGAACCTGAATGCTATTATGATTTAACCTGTTATTGACCTCTGCTTGTTTTATGACTATTCTGCCTTCCGTTGCCCTAGACTATTTTCTTGAACTACACTACTGCACTGATATCGACCCGGCTATTCCATTTGACTATTCTATATTCTGTATTCCTGATTCTGGCTCGTCTGACTACCTCCCGTGTTGCTAACCTGGTTTTGTTACAACATTGTCTTTGATTAACCCTTTCTGTCTAGCTAGTTTACCTGGCCAATTCTGAGGACCAGACAGTTAGGGATTCTTCACGGCTACCCTGTTGGTAGCTTTTGGGCTCTGTGGAGTGTTGGGCGCTAAGTACTGCGTGGTGGGATCCGGGAACCGTGACAGAGATCTGGCCAATATGGATCCCGCAGACTTAACACAGCATTTGAGTAATTTTGTATCCAGACAGGATGAGCAGGACCTTAGGATGGATCAGTTTGCTCTTGCCTTACAAACTATCCTGACTCGCACTGCTCACCTTGAACCAGCTGGGGTTGCACCCCCACTTGCTATACCTGTGTCCCCTGTCGTTCAGACATCCCAGGTACACATGACCGCTCCTATGAGGTTTGACGGTACACCCTCGGAGTGCCGGGGATTTTTGGTCCATGTGGATATTCATTTTAAATTAAATCCACAAATGTTTTTCACTGACATTGCCAAAGTGGGGTTCATTATTAACCATCTGTCTGGCAGAGCGTTGACATGGGCGAATCCTTTATGGGAGGCAGAGAAGCCTATCGTACGGGATTATAAAGAATTCATAGCCGAGTTAAAACGTACATTTAATCCTACCAGAAAGGCCAAGGTAGCTGGCAAATCCTTGTTCCGCATACGTCAAGGGAACAGGACTGTGTCTGATTACGCTATAGAATTTAAAACGTTGGTTTCTGACGTGAACTGGACAAATGAGACTTTGGTTCTGGCTTTTATGGAGGGGTTATCAGAATCATTGATGCATGAATTGGCTCCATGTAAACTACCTGAGGTATTGTGTGAACTCATTGATTATTGTATAGATCTGGATGATCAGATAAGGACAGAAGAACTCCAAGAGAGAAACCTAAGCGACCGTTACCTAGGTTGGCCCCTGTCTTTCAGGCACCACCCAGAGAGTTATCTCCTCCCTCTGAGCCTATGCAACTAGGCCATACTAGGCTTACAGAGGAAGAGAGAACAAGGCGTTTTCGTGAGGGATTGTGCCTGTATTGTGGTTTAGAAGGACATTTACGATTTCAATGTCCCACTCGCCCTAGAATGCATGATAAGTCGGAAAACTACCGCACCTAAGGCAGCTGAGGAGACAGGCCTTGGGTGTGACGTGCATGTCTCCTGTCAAAGACACTAAACTTTTGTTACCAGTATCCATGGCTTGGGAGACCAAAACCACGCATACTACCGCTTTTGTTGATTCTGGGGCTGCTGGTAACTTTATCGATGTTGAATACGCTTCTTCCATTTCTCTACCTCTGGTTGTAAGAGAGACGCCCTTAGCCATCGAAGCCATAGACGGTAGACCGTTATCCTGCCCTAGGATTACTCACGATACGGTTACAGTGGTTCTTACCACTCTTCTCTTGCATAAAGAAGAAATCATATTTCAGGTTATCCGTTCACCTTCCAATCATGTTGTGCTTGGTTTCCCTTGGTTGGTGGAACATAATCCTGTTATTGATTGGGCTAAGGGAGAGATACTGTCTTGGAGTCCTGCTTGTTTTGGGACTTGTTTAATACCCATTCAGCATGTTGGTTCCCTGAACACACCTACAGCTCCTCCATTGTCTACAGAGGTTCCTGACCAGTATGCCGACCTAAGGGCTGTATTTGATAAAAGAGAGGCAGAGAAATTACCTCCACATAGACCGTATGATTGCGCCATAGATATTCATCCAGGTACCATGCCTCCTCGAGGCAAAGTATATCCTCTTTCCATAAAGGAGAACCAAATCATGGAAGAGTACATAAAGGAGAATTTGGAGAGAGGTTTTATCCGACGTTCCTCTTCTCCAGCAGGGGCTGGGTTCTTTTTTGTGTCTAAAAAAGAGGGAGATTTATGCCCGTGTATCGATTATAGGGGGCTTAACAAGATCACCATCAAGAATGTGTACCCTATCCCTCTCATATCAGAACTGTTCGACAGGTTAAGGGGTCAGCAGTATACACTAAACTCGATTTAAGAGGGGCTTACAACCTGATACGTATAAAAGAAGGGCATGAGTGGAAAACAGCATTTAACACCAGGAGTGGGCATTATGAATATTTGGTCATGCCTTTCGGTCTTTGTAATGCTCCAGCGGTATTCCAAGATTTTATTAATGATTTGCTCAGAGATTTCTTGCAAACCTTTGTTATAGTATACCTAGACGATATATTGATTTACTCTCCCGATCTGAAAACCCACCATGAACATGTCAGACAGGTATTAGCAGAATTACTGGACAATGGTCTTTATTGCAAACTGGAGAAGTGTTTATTCGACATTACTACTGTAAAATTTCTTGGGTACATTATCACTCCAGAAGGTTTTGAGATGGATCCTTCCAAACTCACGGCCATCTCAGAATGGCCTCTCCCTCAAGGTCTCAAAGCCATACAGAGGTTTCTGGGGTTTTTCAACTATTATAGGAGATTTATCAAGAATTATTCCACTGTAGCCTCTCCTATCATTAATATGACACGTAAAGGTCTGAAGAACCAGGTCTGGTCTTCACAATCCAAACAGGCATTTGAAGCTCTCAAACAGGCTTTCACTTCCGCTCCCGTGTTACGGCATCCTGATCCCAGGATTCCGTTTGTTCTTGAGGTTGATGCTTCCGAGATAGGCATTGGGGCTGTCCTGTCTCAAAGAGAGTCTCCAGGGAAACCTCTACATCCTTGTGGGTTCTTTTCAAGAAAATTATCACCAGCAGAACGCAATTATGATATCGGTAACAGAGAATTGCTTGCTATTGTGTCTCCCCTGTCAGAATGGAGACATTTGTTGGAAGGTACTCTTGACCCTTTGTTGATAATCACTGATCATAAGAACCTTACGTACATCGGGGATGCTAAACGTTTGAACTCGAGACAGGCCAGGTGGTCATTGCTACTGTCTCGGTTTAATTTTGTATTGACTTACAGACCAGGTGAACGCAATGTAAAGGCTGATGCCTTATCTCGTCAATATGACCCGTATGAATCAAATACACAAGATCACAATCCTATAGTCCCTCCTGAACGTATTGTGGCTTCCACGGTCTTGTCTGTCTCCTCGCCTTTCCTGGAACGCCTCCAGGCAGCTCAAGTGGGGGCTCCACCTGACAAGCCTCCAGATATGTTGTTTGTACCTGAAAAGGAAAGACAAGAATTACTCATAATGTTTCATGATTCTAAACCAGCAGGTCATCCTGGTATTACTAAGACTCTTACCAGTATCTCCAGACAGTTCTGGTGGCCCACCATGCGACAGAATGTACGTCTGTTTGTTTTAGCTTGTCAAGTCTGTGGCAGAAGCAAAAACCAGTAAAACCTTGCCTGTCGGTCTATTGCAGCCTTTACCCATTCCTAAAAGGCCTTGGTCTCATCTATCTATGGATTTTATTGTGGACTTGCCGAAGTCCAAGGGTCATACTGTGGTTCTGACAGTTGTAGACCGCTTCTCCAAAATGGCTCATTTTGTTCCTTTACCTAAGCTTCCTACAGCCAAAGAACTGGCGGTTGTCTTTGCTAGAGAGATTGTACGAATACATGGGGTTCCGTCTGATAGTCTCTGACAGAGGAGCTCAGTTCGTCTCTCGTTTCTGGAGGGATTTCTGTGCGGAGATGGGGGTGCGATTGGCCTTCTCTTCAGCATATCATCCACAAACCAATGGGGCAGCAGAGAGGGCAAATCAGGGTCTTGAGCAGTACATACGTTGCTTTACCACACAACAACAAGACAATTGGTTGGAGTTGTTGCCCTGGGCTGAGTATGCAAGTAATAACGCCGTTAACGAGACCACTGGCCACTCTCCTTTTTCTGCTATCTATGGTTTTTTCCCTCCGGCTCTACCGCTTCAGTTTCCTGAACAGGCCATTCCGGCTCTCGATGAACATCTCACTCAACTACAAGAGATTTGGAGACAGATTCGCGACAACATGGAGCGCAATGTTGCCGTCCAGAAATGCAAGGCTGACAGGCATAGGTTACAAGCTCCTTCCTATAACGTGGGGGATAGAGTTTGGTTGTCCACTAGGAACGTGAAGTTGCGGGTGCCTTCTATGAAAATGGCACCTCGGTTTATAGGTCCATACAAGATCATTCACAGGGGGTGTTAACCCTGTGGCTTATGCTCTTGCCCTTCCTAAACATCTTCGCTTGCACAACGTCTTCCACACCTCCCTACTGAAGCCTTTGTTGTGTAACAGGTACACGTGGGTCATTCCTCCTCCTCCACCTGTTCAGGTTGATGGAGAATCAGCGTATGAGGTTAGGAAGGTTCTGGATTCTAGGCTGTGCAGGGGTGCTCTGCAGTACTTGGTCGATTGGGTGGGTTATGGTCCGGAAGACCGGTCCTGGATTCTGGCTTCCAACATGTCTGCCTCTAGGTTGGTCAGAGCGTTCCATGCCTCGCACCCTGATCGCCCTGGTGGTCGTTCTGTCGTTCGCCCTGGTGGTCGTCCTGTCGCTCGCCCTGGTGGTCGTCCTGTCGCTCGCCCTGGTGGTCGTCCTGTCGCTCGCCCTGGTGGTCATCCTGTCGCTCGCCCTGGTGGTCGTCCTGCTGCTCGCCCTGTTGGTCGTCCTGCCTCTTGTCCTATTGGTCGTCCGGTGGCCTCCAGTGGAGAGGGGCGTACTGTAACGTTGGGGGCTTCCAGCCTTACCTGTGTGCTTGAGGGCAGCATGTCTGATGCTGCTCGCTGACCAACACCTGGTTTAAATGGAGACAGGCAGGGAGGTGGCTGTATGAGGCGCGGCTTGAGTGGGGGGCGCGTTCTGGTGAAGGTCTTTAAAAACCCTCAGTTAATTCTCAGCAGTGCCAGATCGTGGTTATCCATACCTGAGCTCCTTGAACCTGAATGCTATTGTGATTTAACCTGTTATTGACCTCTGTTTGTTTTATGACTATTCTGCCTTCCGTTGCCCTAGACTATTTTCTTGTACTACGCTACTGCACTGATATCGACCCGGCTATTCCATTTGAATATTCTATACTCTGTATTCCTGATTCTGGCTCGTCTGACTACCTCCCGTGTTGCTAACCTGGTTTTGTTACAACATTGTCTTTTGCTTAACCCTTTTCTGTCTAGCTAGTTTACCTGGCCAATTCTAAGGACCAGACAGTTAGGGATTCTTCACGGCTACTCTGTTGGTAGCTTTTGGGCTCTGTGGAGTGTTGGGCGTTAAGTACTGCGTGGTGGGATCCAGGAACCGTGACAGAGATCTGGTGACTGGAGGCCATTGGAGTACAGTGAACTCATTGTCATGTTCAAGAAACCAGTTTGAGATGATTTAAGCTTTGTGACATGGTGCATTATCCTGCTGGATGTAGCCATCAGAGGAGGGGTACATTGTGGTCATAAAGGGATAGACATGGTCTGCCACAATACTCTAGGTAGACTGGGGCCCAAAGTGGGCCAAGAAAATATCCCGCACACCATTACACCAGCACCACCAGCCTGAACTGATGATACAAAGCAGGATGGATCCATGCTTTCATGTTGTTACGCAAAATTCTGACCCTACCATCTGAATGTCGCAGCTGAAATCAGGACTCATCAGACCAGGCAACATTTTTCCCATCTTCTATTGTCCAATTTTGGTGAGCCTGTGTGAATCATAGCCTCAGTTTCCGGTTCTTAGCTGACAGGAGTGGCACCTGGTGTGGTGTGCTGCTGCTGTAGCCCATCTGCTTCAAGGTTCGATGTGTTGTGTGGTCAGAGATGGTATTCTGCTTTCCTTGGTTGCAACGAGTGGCTAGTTGACTTACTGTTGCCTTTCTATCATTTCATCACATCTAGATGCCGAAATGCATTGAGTTGCTTCCCTGTGATTGGCTGATTAGCAATTTGTGTTAAAAAGGGATTGGACAGCTGTGCCTAATAAAGTTCCCTGCGAGTGTATACTACAGTTGTGATGACATATTACCAAGGTTATGGGTCATCCACCAGAGAAGGATCTTTGCAGATACCTGGCTGTAAAAGGGGTCAGTACCCAGGATGGGTATCCTCGTGCAGAAATGCACCCCTTGCTTTCAGTATCCTGAAGGAATAATGATTCTGGCCCAATCCCACCCAGTCAATAGTCAAAGCTTTGTAGGGTGAACACATAACTTAGAGTTATTGAGAGTTTACAATGGGATAACACACAAAGGGGATAGGCAGACCAACAAAGGTAAAACATGCCTCAGCATTAACGTACTCAATAACCTCCCACACTCATGCCCTGGTGTAACAGACAAAGGATGGGGAAAGTGGCATGGTGATATGGCCTAAGACAGGTCTCTGGAATTGTATAGGAGCATGGAGGAACATCCATGACAACAATAGAACCATCAAGTACTCTTTACACATCAAGGAAACAGCACAGCACATACAACAAAACATTCTATAACAAATACATCAGGGAATAATACAACACAGACAAGAAACAACAAACACTCTGTTCCTACAATTGTAGGTACAGTGTGACCTTAACGTAGGAGAAATCTGGGGATCAATATGGACCAATCAAACTCACCAGAAACTGCAGTCATACATCTCCCAAAATAATTTCCATCACAATGGGGTCAGGCCAGTGGTTACATATCTGCCAACTGGGGTTTCATGGTAGCTTTGAAAGTAAGTAACAGTCCCTCAGCCAACTTCTCTCCTAGAAGAGTACCAATCCCTCTGCATTATCTATTTATTTATTTGCTAAGTATTTTTAGCAGGAAGGATACATTGAGATTTCTCTCGTTTTCAGTATGTCCTGGGTTCAAGAACATTGAATTGTTGCAGTCGTTACAGAAATACAAAGTAATAAAATGCAAGATATTAAAAAAACAAAGCACAAATATACAGATTAACAGAAATTAAGTAGGAAATATAGTCACTGTGTTACATGTTTACAGGTGCATTCTGTATATAGTCACTGTGTTACATGTTTACAGGTGCATTCTGTATATAGTTACTATGTTACATGTTTACAGGTGCATTCTGTATATAGTTACTATGTTACATGTTTACAGGTGCATTCTGAATATAGTCACTGTGTTACATGTCTACAGGTGCATTCTGTATATAGTCACTATGTTACATGTTTACAGGTGCATTCTGTATATAGTCATTATGTTACATGTTTACAGGCGCATTCTGTATATAGTCACTGTGTTACATGTTTACAGGTGCATTCTGTATATAGTCACTATGTTACATGTTTACAGGTGCATTCTGTATATAGTCACTATGTTACATGTTTTTCAGGTGCATTCTGTAAATAGTCACTATGTTACATGTTTACTGGTGCATTCTGTATATTGTCACAATGTTACATGTTTACAGGTGCATTCTGTATATAGTCACTGTTACATGTTTACAGGTGCATTCTGTATATAGTCACTGTTACATGTTTACAGGTGCATTCTGTATATAGTCACTGTTACATGTTTACAGGCGCATTCTGTACATAGTCATTATGTTACATGTTTACAGGCACATTCTGTATATAGTCACTGTGTTACATGTTTACAGGTGCATTCTGTATATAGTCAGTGTCACTATGTTACATGTTTACAGGTGCATTCTGTATATAGTCATTGTGTTACATTTTTACAGGTGCATTCTGTATATAGTCACTGTTACATGTTTACAGGTGCATTCTGTATATAGTCACTATGTTACATGTTTACAGGTGCATTCTGTATATAGTCATTGTGTTACATTTTTACAGGTGCATTCTGTATATAGTCACTGTTACATGTTTACAGGTGCATTCTGTATATAGTGAGAGAAAGGGTGTGTGTGAGGATCCTGAGGATGAGCAACAGCACTAATGGCCTGCTCTACGGTGGGGGCCCGCTCAGGTCTCACGAGGTTTTAGCTTACTTGTGCCATTACAGGGATGAATGCTCCATATGCAAATCAGTCTGCTCTCACCCAATGAAGGTGGCAAGTACTGACTGCCAAGGACGTCATCCCTGCACGAGAAGTGCAGCAACCCCCGACGATCGTTTCGGCCTTGTTAGGCCTCGTCAGGAGGGTATAGCTGACACCCCTCTAGGCACCCCTCTCTCACTATAAGTATACAGGGTAATCCAGACGTGGACCCCTTGCTTGATGTGCCTAGAGGGGTGTCAGCTATACCCTCCTGACGAGGCCTAACAAGGCCGAAACGATCATCGGGGGTTGTTGCACCTCTCGTGCAGGGATGACGTCCTTGGCAATCAGTACTGGCCAGCCTCATTGGGTGAGAGCAGACTGATTTGCATATGGAGCATTCATCCCTGTAATGGCACAAGCAAGCTAAAACCTTGTGAGACCTGAGCGGGCACCCACCGTAGAGCAGGCCACTAGTGCTGTTGCTCGTCCTCAGGATCCTCACACCCCCTTTCTCGCATTCTGAATATAGTCACTGTATTACATGTTTACAGGTGCATTCTGTATATAGTCACTGTGTTACTTGTTTACAGATGCATTCTGTATATAGTCACTATGTTACATGTTTAAAGGTGCATTCTGTATATAGTCACTGTTACATGTTTACAGGTGCATTCTGTATATAGTCACTGTATTACATGTTTACAGGTGCATTCTGTATATAGTCACTATGTTACATGTTTACAGGTGCATTCTGTATATAGTCACTGTGTTACATGTTTACAGGTGCATTCTGTATCGAGGTATGTTAATAGAGATCTCTTAAGAGACTTTAGACTGGGGGAGGATTTGATGCCTTTTCATAGTCTCATATGGTTAGCAAGCCAAATGAGTCTGCTCTTCCCACCTGTAGGTACTCAGACACTGTAGACGTCTCCCTCCTATAATACTAAAGACTTCACTAACAGGAAATAACTTCAAATAACATATTTGTTTTTAACCAAGGACCAGCCTTTATCAGCTAATCATTAAACATGGGGTGAATAATAATTTTCCTGTCAGCATACATAGCATTGATGAAGAGGCGACCATGATAACATAATGACTGTATAACGCAAAGACAGCTTTGTATAATAAACAGAAACAAATTTAACTACTACGTTGATGCCGGCACTTGCAATTCCCTAATTTGCATTATGCAAATCAATCCTTTTCTTGTTGACCAACAGAGGGCAGCGAGGAGTCATCACATAAGGGCCATTCTAGTTAATCAATACAGGGTAGTGTAAATTCTTCACAAAGCGCTTTCACACAGTTTTTTGTTTTATTTGTTCAAAATGTGTCTTCCTCTGCAGCTCCTGTTGTGTAAAATGGCTTTTTCTTGTTATTTTCACTTATTATTTCTTTTAATTGTTTGGTGGGCCTGATCTTTTCGTATCAGGAGGATCACTCGACTTTCCCCATTTCGGACCCTATAAATATTTTATATTAACAGTGATTACCATTAGGGATGAGCCGAACACTCCCCGAGTTCGGTTCGAAGCCGAACCCGAACTTTCCAAATGTTCTGGTCCGAACCCAAACTCGGACCCCATACAAGTCAATGGGGCTGAAAATTCGGTTTTTAGAGTGCCCTCCAAGAGGGCATATATGCTAGATATTTGCCATAAAAGGTGTATGGGGGTCTGGGTAGTGCCCTGGGGGACAGGAAACAAGGACAAAAAGTTTAAAAAAAAAAGTTTTTAAAGGGACAGTGAGTTTTCCATGAAATAAGGGTTAAAAATAAAAACGAAAAATTCCTTAAAATATCGTGCCTAGGAGGTCCCCATAACCTGCCCGTGAAGTGGCGGATTTCTAGGATGCATAGAAATGTGTAAAAACCAAAAAATGACATTTCAAATGACGGTAAATGCTTTTCCTTTAATCTATCCAAAAACAACTGCATGGGGCGGCAGTCTGTATGAAAAGAGGAGACATTTTCAGACACGCAGAAAAAGTTTACTGATTTTTTTGGCGGTGAAAAGCAGGAGAATAACTGGAGAATGGAAATTTCTAGACCAAATAGCCGATTTGGAAAGTGAGAAAAATGGAAGAATTTTTCTGGTTTGGCTATTTTGACCTAGAATTTTATCTTCAGTCATTCTCCTGAGTTTCACCTTTCTCTGAATAACCCTGTCAGGGTTATTCAGAGAGCGGTGTAGAGCAGGAGAATGACTGGAGAATGGAAAATTCTAGGTCAAAATAGCCAAACCAGAAAAATTCTCCCATTTAGGCTAGGGTCAGAATAGCGAACTTTTAACATGCGTTTAGGCGCACTTAATCACGGCCGCACTAGCAGCAAATGATGGGCAATGACGGCCAATATACGAAGTACGGTCGCACGAAAAGTCCGGCTGCGCAACGCAAGTGGAAAATGAACGCATTTTTTTGAGAACGCAGAACCGCTAGTACGGACATACAGAGTGCGCTGCGTCCACTAGCGGCGTGTGTGCGTGATTTGGAGACGTCAGACCCTGCTCATGTCCGGCCAACATAACGTCCAGACACCCAAAGTTTCCTGGTTTGGATCCGTAAAAAATCACACACAAAAATGCGCATTGTATGACCGTTTTCGCGCATTCCGTGAAAAAATAAGGCAATGCGTTCGGACGCACTTTTTGACGGTCGCTGTGAAAAATGCGTTAGTCTGACCCTAGCCTTATCTCACTTTCCAAATCGTCTATTTGTTCCAGATTGTTCTCTTTTCCTGCCATTCTCCTGGTTTTTACCTTTCTCTGAACAACCCTGAGAGAGAGGTGAAAGCCAGGAGAACTGGCAGGAGAAGAGAACGATCTAGACCAAATAGCCAATTTGGAAAGTGAGTTAAATGGGAGAATTTTTCTGGTTTGTCTATTTTGACCTAGAATTTTCACTTTTCCAGTTATTCTCCTGCTTTTCACCGCTCTCTGAATAACCCTGTGAATGTTTAATCCCGAGGTGAAAAATAACATTGCTTAAGGCTGGGGTCAGACAAGCGCAGTTATCACGTCCATATTCGCAGTTATCATGTCCATATTCGCAGTTATCACGTCCATACACGTCCAGCATTCTGACCAATGGAGCCCCACACACGAAGTACGTCCACACGGAAGTGCGGATGCATGGCGGATGCAGCAAACGGACGCAGGTTAGGCAAGAACGTAATACTGCTAGAACGGACGTGCGGAGTGCGCCACATCCGCAACATCCGTGTAGCTTTGTATGTGAGTGATGAAACGAGGTCAGATGGACTGCATTTATACGTCCAGCATTTTTGATGGACAGAATGTTTTTTCATTTTAATTTATTTTCCCTGCTACATCAGTCAAAAAAAACAGACTGTTTGGCCACTACCTTGTTGTCAGTCAGTAAGTACGTCCGTACTGCACGGAGGCACATCCGTACAAAATGCGCTCATCTAACCCTAGCCTTAGATGTTATTTTGAATTTTTTTCAAACATAAGTTAACCACTTGGCTGCTATGGACGCGCTCAGCGCGTCCAGCCAAGTGGTTCTCCTGTGCTATGGACGCGCTGAGCGCATCCATGCACAGGAGGCAGCAATCCGCCGGATTCCGGCTGATTGCTGCGCCACCCGGTGCGGGCTGACATCTTGGATGTCAGCCCAGCACTCCGGGACCCCGGCGGAGCAATTAGATGTCATTGCGGCGGCGCGATGACATCTAATTCAGGCGCCCCCCCCCGCATGTGCGGAGGAAGCGCCTGAAAGGGAGGGGGAGGTCCTTTGGACCTCTCTCCCTCCCAATCGCCAGGGGCAGAGGGTTAATCCAGGCACCGTTTGGATGGGCACAGCCTGCCCTTCCAAACGGTGGCTGTGATTAACCCCTGGGGAGCCGGATCACGAATCGGCGCTGAAAAGCGCCGGATCGTGATCCTCTCCTGGAGCTGGCCGACATCTTGGATGTCGGCCAAGCCTCCAGGAACTCCCCCTGAGGACTGGCGTCATCGTGCATAGCACAATGACGCCAGTCCTGGTGTTAACCCCTAGCTGCCACCAATGGTGGAGATAGGGGGTTCCAATGAACCCCCTATCTCCCGATCCGTGGCAGCTAGGGGTTAATGTTTGATATCGTTGGATCAGCCAGAGCATGGCCTTTCCAAGGATACAAAACATGAGCATGAAAAATGTTTTAAAAATAAAAAAAAATAATAAAAAAATTAAATATTTTTTAAAAAAAATAAACAAGTTTTTTTTTTGGTTTTTGTTTTGTTAATGCAGCAATATTGGTCCCATTTCAAGTATAATGTGAACAATAATGCTGCACTAACGATTTTTGTATGCGGTGCGTTTGTTAAAAAAAGCAAAATTTTCCCCCAAAAAAAATGTAACGAGACCCCATTTCTAATTTTTTTAACAAGCGCACCCCATACAAAATATAACCGCAAACGATCGCATGTTAAAATGTGAAAAAAAACATTTTACACATAATAAATTATTGAAAATTCAACTTGTATTGCATTTTTGTTATAATATACAGACATGACATAATGTATACAAATAATAATGACATATTATGAATCTGCCAAGTCTGCCGGAAAGAACGATATATAATATGTCTGGGTCATATATCAAAATATGGCTACAAAACGCGGTTAATCATGATGAGCGAAAGCGGTAAAAATGACCTCAGCACAGAGGGGTGAAAAGCCTCAGCAGTGAAAGGGTTAAATGCAGCATATTAGGATGTTTTAGGGAAATTAATTCTCAAGTCTCAATCAGAAGCAGACACCACCCCACCCTCAGTATGGTGTACAATGTATCAAATTGATTACCAGACTAAAAACACCTGGTGTTATGCCAGTTTGTGAACAGAGGTCATTTAGAGTTGATAATCTTTCCACGTACACATTAGTTTTTAATTCAATATCTAATAAACCGTTGCTTATAATATTCTGCAGTAAAGAGTCTCTTTATTTCTAGATTTTTTTAGTATTTTTTTAAGCATTTTCTATACTTTTTTCAAAATTTCTTTTTTTTTTCGAACTCGAACCAAACAGACCCAAAAAGTTCGAAATTCGAGAACTTTCTAACTGCCAAAGTTCGGGTCGAACTCCGAACCGTCCGAACCCGAACAGCTCATCCCTAATTACCATACTGCATTTCTGGAATCTCACAAAGGGCTACTAGATAAATTTATGGAAA
The DNA here is from genome assembly GCA_009667805.1 of Leptobrachium leishanense. Classification (NCBI taxonomy): domain Eukaryota; kingdom Metazoa; phylum Chordata; class Amphibia; order Anura; family Megophryidae; genus Leptobrachium; species Leptobrachium leishanense. The sequence continues at coordinate 546,286,597 of CM019063.1, forward strand.
ATCATTTATTCTGTATATAGATTTCAGCTGCTGCGAAGAAAATGTGTATTTATGAGGAAATTTTGCAAAATCTTATTTTTGTCTATTAAATCATTCTGGACGTTTGATTAATAACGATGGTCAGTGAAAGATGCCTTAAGAGTGAACCTGGTTCTCACTACTGTAGAAAAACTCTCCCTTCTTCAGGTCTCAATATATGACAGCTTGTCATTTGTACAGTCCTGTTAATGAATGGGTTACCACAACAGCCTTACTACATAACGTATTCAGCATTGTTATTGATTGCAATGCTAAGGACACTTCACTCTACTGTAGGAGTAATTTCTAGGGATGTGCATGGCTGAAAAATTCATTTTGTTTAGTTTCGTTTCATTAAGTTTTTAAATCATTTCGTTTTTGGAATTTCGTAACTAATTTAGTTTCGTATTTCATTTAGTTTTGGATCGATTCAAATTTCGATTCGATTTGAAATTTCGAATCGATTCAAATATCATATATCAATTCGATAGTTGATATCCATTTGAATTTTGGATCACTAAATAAAATCACATTTAATAAAATTTTGCTGTTAAAATAAAAGCTAGGGTTAAATTTTAAGCTGTGTCACAGATTTAGTATTTAAGTCAAATTAAACAGTGAAACAAAATTAATTTGTTTCATAAAGTCCTTTGCTGACTATTACTTGTATTTTAATTTAAGATCAATTCGATAGTTGATATTAATTTGATAGTTCATTTCGAATTCAATAGTTTATCAATTTGATAGTTCATTTCAAATTCGATTGTTGATATCAATTTGATAGTTCATTTCAAATTCCATCGTTGATATCAATTTCATAGTTCATTTCAAATTCAATAGTTGATATCAATTTCATAGTTATTTCAAATTCAATAGTTGATATCAATTTCATAGTTCATTTCAAATTCAATAGTTGATATCAGTTATTCAAATATTTCTTTTATGATAATGACACAGTGTAAAACGAAATAAATTCGTTATATACCAGTTTGTTTTGTTTCGAATTCGTATCGTATCGATTCGTTATTCAGAAGTACTTCCGAAATACGAATTATCCCATTTCGTTCCAAATTCCGAATTTTTCCGAAACAAATGCACATCTCTAGTAATTTCCCTTCTTCAAGTCTCAATAGGCGACTGCTTGTCATTTGTACAGTGCTGTTAGTGAATGGGAACCGGAACAGACTCACCAGATGGAGTAGTCAACCTTTTTAATTGATTTCAATGATACAAATACTTCACCCTACTGTAGAAGAACTAGAGGTGTGCACAGCTGAAAAATTTGTCTCGTTTCATTTGAAAATAATTTCTCCTGAAACAGAATTTGTTTAAATACTGATTTGTTTCGTAATTTTGTTTGTAATTTGGGATTGATTCGAAATCGATTCGGATCTCAAAAAAACAAATCCTGCTCAATTACTCTTACATTAGGGTTAAACATGAGGGTTAAAAGGCAAGCTAGGGTTAAATATTAAGCTGTCTATTGGCCTGTGGTGCTGAATACGAATACAATAGATTCAGCACCACAGCCTATTGACAGGGACGGGGTGCTTTCTGAAACCGTAAAACAAAACTGATTTGTTTTCATAATTTCTTTTGGGATCTATTCAAATTCGATTTGAAATCGATTCGGATAACAGTATAACAAATCAATTTCGCTATATACTGTTTTGTTTTTATTTTCATTTCGGATGAAACAAATTCTTTATTTTGGAAGTACTTCCGAAATAATGAATTTTCAAATGAATTGAGATACGTTACGAAACGAATGCACACCTCTAAGAAGAAATCTCCTGTCTTCAAGTCTCAGTATGTGCTTTTCATTTATACAGTACTGTTAATGAATGGGTTACCACAACAATGTTACAAGATGGAGTATTCAACATTTTTGTTGATTTTTAATGCCAAGGACACTTCACTCTACTGTAGGAGTAATTTCCCTTCTTCAAGTCTCAATATAAGACTGCTTGTCATTTGTAAAGTACTGTTAATGAACGGGTTACCAGAACAAACTCACTAGATAGAATATACAACATTTTTATTGATTTCAAATCTAAGAAGACTTCATAGTACTGCAGGAGAAATCTCCCTTCTTCGAGTCGCAATATGTGACTTCATATAATTTGTACAGTTCTGTTAATGAATGTGTTACCAGAACACGTTCACTAGATCGAGTATTCAACAACCTTTTTATTGATTTCAATGCTAAGAACAGTTCACTCTACTGAAGGAGAAATCTCCCTTCTTCAAATCACAATATATGGCTATTTGTCACCTTTGCAGTCCTGATAATGAATTGGGTTACCAAAAATATTCACTAGATGGAGCATTTAACATTTTTATTGATTTCAAAGCTAAGAAGACATCATTCTACTGTAGGAGAAATCTCCCATCGTCAAATCCCAATTTTATGACTACTTGTCCTTTGTACAGTTCTGTAAATGAATGGACTACAAGAGATCTGTTTCCATGGGCTTGTAGTTCTTTTTATAATGTTATTACAGATATTTACTATATGTATTTACAACTTGATTACTGCAACTCGCTCCTTATTGACCTCCCCAACTCCCGTATTGCCCTTTTGAAATCTGCAATGAATGCAGGTGCCAGGGTTATTTTTTTCACCAGAAGCACCTCTCGTACCTCCCCCCTCTGCCGGTCCCTCCGTTGGCTTCCTGTACGTTTCAGGATACAGTTTAAAATACTGACGCTCACGTTCAAATCACTCAATAACTCAACCCCTCCCTACATGTCTTTGTTACTGTCAGGCGGACACACGTACCCGTAGGTAGCTATGGTCAGCCCTAAGGCGGAACAGGAGGTAGGAACCCTAAATGCGATACCAGTCCTTAATCTTGGCTGGGTTACGCAGTAGCTAGAAGTGAACCTATAAGGCAGGGACGTAAGCCAGGAGGATAGAAACCAGTCCTTAGGGTGGCTGGTATAGAAACAGGACAGTAAGCAGCACCAGAGAGTGTACGTCAAGCTTGTACACATAAGTCAAATAATAAGCAAGGTAGATACACAGGTAACCAGGAAAACCCCGAACACTAGTCACAATACCAGTCCTTGAGGTGGCTGGGTTAAGTGATAGCGAGTAGTAAATCAGTTCAGTACACAGGGAAAAACCAAATGCAGCGTCAAACACAATAGCCGGGTCAGAGGGATACGGAGATACTCAGAGTCGGTCGCCAAAAGCCAGGTCATGCACAGAAAGTCAAATAGGAATCACAGAAAATAGCACCAAACGGTCTAGCAAGCTAAAACCACGAAAGGGCACTGAGAAATGGGGAAAGCAGGTTTAAATCTAGCGCCCTGCTTGCTGATTGGTTCATGGAGGTCACATGGGGAGCTGTGACGTCGCGCCGCCGGGAGAGGTAACTGGGGAACGCCGGCCGCGCGCGCATACAGCGCAGAGACGGAGGTGAAGGAGACGCCGACCCCGGAGCCGCAAGGGGGAGCGCCGGGCCGGCCAGCGGCGGTGAGGCATGACAGTTACTTCACAAGCAACTTCGGTTGGCGGGCAAACTCCAACTGTCCTCTGTCTACACCCGCACTGCCAACTCTCGCCTCCAAGACTTCAAGGACAGCTCCGGTCCTGTGGATTGACTTGCCTCGCCCTATCAAACTCTCCCCTGATCTTCAGTCCGTCAAGAAATCCCTCAAAACCCATCTCTTCAGATTCTCGTACCACATCACTGATACAACTCATTCCTCTGCTCACCTACTCACACATGATTGAAGCTGCTTCTATGGCCCCACCATTCCCGAACCTCTGCCACTAATGATTCTGCGGTCCAGTAAAACTCCCCTTGTCAACCCCAATCCCTCTAGACTGTAAGCTCCTATGAGCAGGGCCCTCTACACCTCTTGTTTCCATCCTATGTCAAGTTTATCTCGTTCCTTTTGGTTATTGTAAAGCGCTACAGAAACTGTTGGCGCTATATAAATGATGATAATAATAACTTGCTGTCCTATTCCTAAATCGACTTATTTCTATACAGAGTGGGTTTGGGTCTCATATGCATTTAAGACACGGAAAAAAGAGAGATAAACACAGAATGCATGCAATTCATGCTAAACCACCATGCGACTGAGCTCAGCCGTACCTCTGGGTGTGTTGCCCGATAAAATAATATTTACATACTTAGCCTTCATTTTGAGGGCAGATCATTTATAGACTGTGTTATATAGTTTTATTACCTGGATTACTTCAGCTGATGCTTTTCCAGAATTTTTGTTGTAAAAGTTTTTTTTTAAAAAAACAACAAAATCTGTTAATTTTTTATTTTTTTTATTTTTTCACGCTAACTCGACCCAGATGTGGCTCGCTCGCAGATTAATTTGTTTGCTTTATCCATTCGGGAATGAGACTGTAACAAAAAATATTTTCAGCCATAAAATATGTCATTCTACTAAAATAAAAAAAATAAAAAAATGTAAAAAAATAAAACGTTTGAACACTGTAATCATTTGGTGGATTAAAAAGGTCATCGTCTATTTAAAATATCCAGTTCCAGCAGGCAAAATGCTGAGGTTGCGGATCTCCATTGCAGAGCACGATGGTGCTCACCCAACCATTGAGGGCTCTCTCTTATGGTGCCATGCATTCGTGTGATTATTATCTATTTAAAGGGTTAATGTAGGGTTAAAATAGGAGGGGGGACAGAAGGGTTGAACATTAACCCCTCCTGACCCACTCACCTCTCCTGTTTCAACCCTTTAGTATAGTTCTAAACTCACCTTTATTCCACCCCTGGGCTCCCTCGTCACTGGCCAGATGTGAAATACTGTGGCTTCCTCTCAAGCCACAATATCTTGAGTGACTATGTCGCCACTCCAATGGCTTTCAGTCCTAACGTATTGAGAGCCATTGGCCCAAAAGAGACCTGGTTCCAAGGACCTCAAATCATTGATCTCGGCTTTTGGCCAGAGCTACACCACTGCACTGGAAGGGCTGAATCAGGGGAAGAGTTGGCTTGGTGCGGTCAACCAACCAATGCAAAACATTGAGAGGGATTTTACTGGCTTTTTCTTTCCTGTAGCTGGAAGGCCAGACACTTAGGCTGTCGGAGCATCACGGGACATAGTTTCAAAACATCTAGGTAGCCAAGGTTCGCCATATCTGGTTTAGGGTCAACAGCCCTAACATGGACAACAGAAGGTGAAAAAGGTCTGGTCACACAAGACTTAGCTTGCGGAAAGACCTGAAACGTTCCATCTCCTACAATAACAATCCTACTAACGCCAAGCCTTGTGTGATTGGTTCTTTTTCTTATCCCTCCCAAAACAAAACCGGGTGAGGGTCATCAGGGGCTAGTAGTTAACTCTTCAATTTTGTTGAGAGGTTTGTTGCACCTACAATAAAGCTCCTACTAAAGCCAATCCTTGTTTGACTGGTTTCTTCTACTTCTGTTATCCTCCCAAAATAAAACAGGATGGGGTCAGCAGGGGTCAATGTTTTTGAAAGGGATGGAAATTGTTTGGATCTAGCAGAAGAGACCACATAAGCTTTGATCGCATCTATAAGTCTGAAATAATCCTCACATACTCCGTGGCAAAAGGGCCACCAAGATCTAACCAATTCAGTGTACGATATATTTAATTTTTTGCTACAATATATGGAATCGTGCGTCGCGCATCTTCTCGTACAACTTATTGCACTTAGTAAAGTTACCTGTAGGGGGTATTTCCCATATAACCAGCTTCTCTAGAAAAGCCCACGTACGGCCGAATTCCTGCCAAGGAAAATGAAAGGGGAACGTTAAAGGAATACCGTAAAGGTCCTTCTAATTATCCACATGCCTTACTGAAGCAGCGTCTGCACAATGTCTCTGGAATCAAACCACACAGAAGACCTCAAATCGCATTATATTGAAACAAGACTTGTGTAAAGTTTGACACATCACAATTATACAATTAGACTCGGCTTCGGTTCCAATTGAGTTTTATCCAAAGTACATAAAATTGGTCATAATTTTACCTGCAGCTAACCCGCCGAGCATTGAAAACCCACCCAGGTTAGATAACCTCTCCGGCGAACCAGAAATAGACGTTTTTTTAAAAATGCGTTATGAAAGATACAGAGGAAAAACAAAAGATGGCGGATACGAGCAATGAAAGGGCTGTTACAGCACATTATGTCAGCGTGCAAAAAAATGAAACCTTCAGAATGATACTATCAGGGTAATTCAAAGAGATCCGAATTGCTTGAGAAAGGTAACCGAACGCTGAATTTCAACGCTTTCTTGGCCAGTCGGCTATCCAGAGAGCAGGCAATTCGCCAAATCCTGGCGAATAGCCTGTACATACGGTGCCTGTTTGAGGGCAGTGAAATCCCCATGAAAAAGCACTGCTTCGGCTATTCAGAGAACACAAACCAGCAGTGAAAGGTTCCCCTAATGCCCTGCCATTCGGTGGTTTAATTCGGCAAGTTTATTCAGGCGAATCCCATAGGCTTCAATGTTAAAAATATTCCCCTTTTAATTAAATATCTAATAAACCGTTTATTATAATATTCTGCAGTAAAGAGTCTCTTTATTTATAGATTTTTTAGGATATTTTAAGCATTTTTTTGGATTTTTTTTTAAAGTCTTATTTTTTTATTTTTTTTTAACCTTTCTTATTTTTTCTGTAACAGCCCTTTTTATTATCATTCATTGGATCTTATATGTAAATTTCAGACATTTTCGCTCAGTAGTTTCTTTGCAAACAGCGATTCACTTTTCAAACATTCAAGCAAACTCTTTTTCTAATTTATTCACTCCATTCGTCTGCGGTGTCGGGTTTTTCCGGGGGCCTCGCTGCGGGTGATCGGCTCCTGCTCGGGTTTTTCCATGGTTTTCGGTGGGTTAATCCAGATGTTTTTGCGGGATTTCGGCGTGCATTCGCCGGGTTTTGCGGTGAGTTTTCGTTGGGTTTGCGGAGACCTTTCCCTGCAATTCGGGGACCCTGTGGTGCTTGCTGAATACACCGCAGGGTCGCCGAAATGGGATCGCCAAATCTCACCGAATTGAAGAGAATGAAAAGTCACCGAACATGCGGTGACTTTTCGAATCTCTTTGAATAACCCTGAATGTGTTTACTACATATATTGATTATATAAATTTTTCCGAATTTTGCAAGATTTAAAAAATAGTCCAGTAATCCATAAAACAAACAAAAAACACTTAAGGGAAGTTATTCATTTCGGTGCAGTTCGGCGTCTTTGAATAGATTAACCATTACTTCTCTATGGGACAATTTCGCTGGCGCTGAAGGTTGACGAATTGCGGCGTACTGCACCATATTTCGCTGTCAATTCGCCACAGTTTGGCGAAATGCCAGCTTTCTGAATAGGCAAACTGCCATGAAATTGCACCGTATGGTTCATTAAGGAGGCAAGTTCGGGGCTCTTTCATTAACCCTTTAAGAGTTTTTTACTTCAAATATTTACAACACTATCAGGGTTATTCAAAGAGCACCGAATTGACCACGGAATTGCACCGAACAGTGAGTTTCCCCATACGGTGCAATTTGGTGGCCATTCAGAAAGCAGGCAGTTTGCAAATATTGGCGAATTACCAGCAAGTACAGTGATCTCCAGCGGCAGTGAAATCCTCCATAGAGAGGCAATGGTTAATCTATTCACAGACACCGAACAGCAGTGAAATGTCAGTGAATTAGTGATATTCGGTGGTTTCATTCAACAGATTTAATCAGGCGAATCCCATAGGTTTCAATGTTAAAAAAATAATCTGTTTTTATCAAATATTTATTTAACCGTTTATCCTTTTCAATTGCAACAAACAGTCTATATTTATAAAAAAAAAATAGGATTATTTAGGCATTTTTGGGTGAATTTTTTTTCAGCTTTTTTTTTTAAATGCTTCTTATTTTTCTGTAACAGATCATTTTATTATTATTCATAGGATCTTAGATATTATTCCCAGGCATTTTCATGCAGTACTTTTGTTTGAAAATGCCTTTTAAAAGTTGCAGGGCTTTTTTTTTTTTTTTTTAACCCTGTTCGGCGGCTTGTTGGCTTTTTCAGGTGGCTGGTCAGCGGTTTGTTCTGCGGGTCGACTGCGTTTATTTGGATTGATTCGACGGTTTTTCGATTCTTTCGGCAGGTCGATTCACCCCACTTCGGGGACCCTGCAGTGAATGCTGAGTTCACTGCTGGGCTGGTGAATCGAATTCGCCAAAGTGCGGGGAACGGTAGAGCACTGAAATGTCAGTGACATTTTGCCGTTCTCTGAATAACCCTGTAAACATAAATTTATATATCTTTTTATTTTTAACTTACAATTTTCTTTCTATTTTTCTGGAATAGTAAACCAGTTTCCTGCCAACGTTTAGAAAGGGATTTTAATAGAATAAACAGTAACGCTCACTGTACATGTATCTCGTTTGTTTCATCGCATGGAGCAGCTCCTACGTAACAGCAGTTATATTGATATGAGCTAAACTTTTTTTCTATTCGAGAGCCTGCCAACTGACATATACATTACGTCTCTCAGCCCTGTAAGTTGCAGGATCATTATACTATAAATGATTTATTGTTTGCAGTTAGGGTTTCAATGTTATTATTATTCTCTATTTTTCTAGCGCCAGCATATTCCGCAGCGCTGAACAATGGACAGTGTTACAATACATTGAGACTGAACAGCATTCGACAAACCAGGACAGGAGGAAACAAGGCTCTATTCCAGTGGGAACTCACAATCTAGAAGGGTTGAGGGTGGAAACAGGAGGAGAGGACTGCAAGGTGAGAGTGATGGACTGCAAGGTGAGAGAGATGGACTGCAAGGTGAGAGTGATGGGCTGCAAGGTGAGAGTGATGGGCTGCAAGGTGAGAGTGATGGACTGCAAGGTGAGAGAGATGGACTGCAAGGTGAGAGAGATGGAATGCAAGGTGAGAGTGATGGACTGCAAGGTGAGGTGATGGACTGCAAGGTGAGAGAGATGGACTGGTAAGGTGAGAGTGATGGACTGCAAGGTGAGAGAGATGGACTGCAAGTTGAGAGTGATGGACTGCAAGATGAGAGTGATGGACTGCAAGGTAAGAGAGATGGACTGCAAGGTGAGAGTGATGGACTGCAAGATGAGGTGATGGACTGCAAGGTGAGAGAGATGGACTGCAAGGTGAAAGAGATGGACTGCAAGGTGAGAGTGAAGGGCTGCAAGGTGAGAGTGATGGGCTGCAAGGTGAGAGTGATGGACTGCAAGGTGAGAGAGATGGACTGCAAGGTGAGAGTGATGGACTGCAAGGTGAGGTGATGGACTGCAAGGTGAGAGAGATGGACTGCAAGGTGAGAGAGATGGACTGCAAGGTGAGAGAGATGGACTGCAAGGTGAGAGTGAAGGGCTGCAAGGTGAGAGTGATGGGCTGCAAGGTTAGAGTGATGGACTGCAAGGTGAGAGAGATGGACTGCAAGGTGAGAGTGATGGACTGCAAGGTGAGGTGATGGACTGCAAGGTGAGAGAGATGGACTGCAAGGTGAGAGAGATGGACTGCAAGGTGAGAGAGATGGACTGCAAGGTGAGAGTGATGGGCTGCAAGATGAGAGTGAAGGACTGCAAGGTGAAAGTGACAGGCTGCAAGGTGAGAGTGACGGGCTGCAAGGTGAGAGTGACGGGCTGCAAGGTGAGAGTGACAGGCTGCAAGGTGAGAGTGATGGACTTGTGGGAGTAATGGACTGCAAGGTGAGAGTGATGGACTGCAAGGTGGGAGTGATGGGCTGCAAGATGAGAGTAATGGGCTGCAAGGTGAGAGTGATGGACTGCAAGGTGGGAATGATGGGCTGCAAGATGAGAGTGATGGGCTACAAGGTGAGAGCAATGGGCTGGTTGGGGCAGTGAGGTGTATCAGTGAGTCGGGTGGTCGGCTTGCCTGTATAGGAATGTCTTAACCCTTTCGCTGCTGAGGCTTTTCCCGCCCCTGTGCTGAGGTCATTTTTTACCTGTTTTGCGCATCATGTTTAAACGTGTTTTTAAGGCTTATTTTAGTATATGACCCAGACATATTATATATCGTTCTTTCCGTCAGACTCGGTAGATTCATAATATGTCATTATTATATGTATACGTTATGTCATGTCTGTATATTATAACAAAAAATGCAATAAAATATGAATTTTTAATAATTTACAATGTGTAAAGTGTTTTTTTCCACATTTTAACATGCGAGCAATTGCGGTTATATTTTGTATGGGGTGCGCTTGTTAAAAAAATTAGAGATGGGGTCTCGTTACATTTTTTTTGGGGAAAATTACACTATTTTTAACAAACGCACCGCATACAAAAATCGTTAGTGCAGCATCATTGTTCACATTATAATTGAAATGGGAACAATATTGCTACACTAACAAACCAAAAAAAAAAAAAAAAATGTGTTTATTTTTTTTTTTTTTAATTTTTTTTTTAATTTTTTTTATTTTTATTTTTAAATTTTTTTTTTTTTTTTACAATTTTTTTAACTTTCATGTTTGGTATCGTTGGAACGGCCATGCTCTGGCCGATCCAACGATATCAAAATTTAACCCCTAGCTGCCACGGATCGGGAGATAGGGAGTTCATTGGAACTCCCTATCTCCACACTTGGTGGCAGTTAGGGGTTAACGCTAGGACTGGCGTCATCGTGCTGCGCACGATGACGCCAGTCCTCTGGGGGAGTTCCCGGAAGCTTGGCCGACATCCAAGATGTCGGCCAGCCCGGGAAGGATCGCGAATCGGCGCTTTTCAGCGCCGATTTGCGATCCAGCTCCCCAGGGGTTAATGCCAGGCATCATTTGGAAGGGCAGGCTGTGCCCTTCCAAATGATGCCTGGGTTAAGCCCCTGTGCGCCGCCGATCGGGAGGGAGAGAGGTCTGAAGGACCTCCCCCCCCTCCCTTTCAGGCGCCTCCTCCGCACATGCGGGGGGGGCGCCTGAATTAGGTGTCATCGCGCCCCCGCGATGACACCTAATAATGGCGGCTGGTGGTCCGGATGCCGGGCTGACATCCAGGATGTCAGCCCGCACCGGAGGGGCCAGCGATCGGCCGGAACCCGGCCGAACGCTGACCCCAAGCTGAGGACGCGCTCAGCGCGTCCTCAGCACACCAGCGGTAATGCTGAGGACGCGCTGAGCGCGTCCTTAGCATTGAAGTGGTTAAGGGAGCGTTTGAAGGAAGAGAAAATAGGGGAAAGTCTGACAGTATGAGGGAGAGCGTTCCAGAGGATGGGGGCTGTGCGTGAGAAATCCTGCAGTCTATCATGGGAAGAAGTGATGCGGGGAGAAGCTAGGCGAAGGTCACTGTTGGATCTCAGGGAGCGGGCTGGGGAGTATTTGGTGATTAGTGAGGACAGGTAGTGGGGAACTGAGTTAGTGAGAGCTTTGTAGGTCAGGGTAAGGATTTTGAATTTATTTCTGCAGTGGATGGGGAGCCATTGAAGGGACTCGCAGAGAGGAGCGGCAGAGACAGAGCGGCAGGTGAGGTGGATGGGGAGCCAGTGAAGGGACTCGCAGAGAGGAGCGGCAGAGACAGAGCGGTGGGTGAGGTGGATGAGCCTGGCAGAGGCATTCAGATTGGATTCTAGGGTGCGAGGTGGGAGAGTGGGAGGCCAGATAAGAGATTATTACAATAGTCAAGTTGGGAGATTATAAAGCCGTGGATGAGTTGCTTTGTGATGTCAGCGGTAAGAAATGGCCGAATTCTGATGAATGTTATGTTATTATTTTTATAGATACATATGTATTATTGTTCTCTACTCTGGAGGCCAATAGATTCTTATGTTGCACAATTCTCTGACACTTTGCTCATTAAATGAACGTACAGATGATGCTCAAATGTTACTATGGTGTACTCAGCAAATCGTGTTGTCCCGGCATCAGCTATTGCACCCAGCTCAAGATTCATAGGGTCAACTTGTCAATTCTGCAAAGAAACATGGTGCTGAATGATTAGGCTCTCAGAGGGTTAAAATGCCAATCAATCAATCAGTACAACATACTAGGGGTTATTCAGAGAGCACTGACATTTTGGTGCCCTCTCCTTCCCCGCACTTCCCTCACTTCACGTAACGCTGAATTTCAGTGTCCGGTAACATTTCGGGGCCAGATCGTCTCTCTCTCTCTGAATAACCCCTACTGTTTATAGCATGATAAGTGGTGATGTCATAATAAATGCTTAACCAGTGTCTTTATACACTGGTTACTACTCATCCACTCAAGGGGTTAAATTAGTTTTTTCATGCCAGATAGCATACTTTTAGGTATTACAAGACCTTTAAAATGTGCTGCTCTGCACTGTGGGACCTGTAGAGTTAACGACTCGCTTAAAGTAAAGGGTTGTATCTCCTTTTGGCTCATGTTGGACATTCCTTGCAGCTATTATACGGGTTACTCAAAGAGCACCAAAATTTCGGGGGTTCTTTCGCTTGGCGCATTTCGTTGCGATTCAGTGAGTTAAATTCGCCGACCTTATGGTGAATTCAGCATCCACCCTAGGGTCCCCAAAAGTGCACCGAATGGATCCACCAAACACCGCCGATAAATCGCTGCACTCAGCTGACGATCCGCCGAACAGAACGCCGAATGCAGCCGACGATTCGACAAAGGCAGTTGACGATCCGCTGAACGCAGCAGAACAGACTGTCGAACGCTGCCAAAAAAAGCCCAACAGCCGACGACAAAAGCCAATCGTGCCCAACGGGGTAAAAAAAAAAATAACGAAAAAGTGTTTTAAACAAAAATAATGTATGGAAATAATATAGAAGGTCTGAAGAATAACAATAAAAAGATCTGTTACAGAATTTAAAAAAAAAAACCATCATTTAAAAAAAAAACGGAATCAAAAACGTTGCCGAAAAAAATCCAGAAAGACTGCCTAAAAATTTCTAAGAAAATAATCAATAAAAATACATTTTGCTGCAAATGAAAAGAATAAACAGTTGAATAAAAAAATTCATAAAAACTGGATTTTTTTTACATTGAAACCTATGGGATTCGCCTGTTTAAACCTGTCGAACGAAAGCAACGAAAATCTTGGCATTGCGCCAACTTTTCTCTGCTGTTTGGCGTTCTCTGAATATATTAACCATTACTTCTCTATGGAGAATCTCACTGCCACCAAATTGCACCATATTTCGCTGGCATTTTGCCAATATTTGGGGAATTGCCAGCTTTCTGAATAGAGGAACTGCCGCCATTTTGCACCGTACAGTAAAATTTGACTCTCTTTGAATAACCTGGCTGGATGGAGTAGAGGTGACATCACAGCTCTATAACCGTGGAGACCCAGGGTGGAATTCCTGCCAGAGCACCTCTCCAGTAAGCGTCCTTGGGCGAGACACCTAACGGTACATACTTGCTATCACACAATATCAGTTGTGGAGTCCAGTGGTGGTAATGTCTCTGCTCTTCGACCGTGGAGAAGCAAGTCAAAATCCCGTTCAGCACATCCCTCCAATACAACTGTGGAGAAGCAAATCTCAACTTTACAAGAAGCGGGTTCAACCTAACCACCAGGTCGCTGGTCTACAATCATGGAAAGCCGACTCGATCCCACTCAGAAGACGCCACCAGCGAGTGTCCTTGGGCAAGACACCTAATGATATGGATGCGCCTACCTCACAACATACTTGTACATCTCATGGATTGTAAATTCCCTTGGGACCAGGGTCCCCCTGAATCAGGTCGTATCATCCATGTGTGGTATTCCAATGTATTAACCCCTTGTACACTGATCTTGTAAAGTGCTGCGGAATTTATATAAATGAAGATTAATAATAGCAATCATGATTGCGTCAGCACATCAATGACGGGGTTAAACCATGCTCAACATAATCCTGACACTCAGAAAAACTGACGGAGAGAACATGCTGAACTAAATGCAAGGTACAATTTGGTGAGTGATACCAGTGTGGACTGGAGAGGATCCAGTACTCTCTCCTCCATCCAGGAAGCTCAGCTTAGAGGTTGGGGTTGGCCTGATTGTCATCTTGGACTGGATGGCTTTCATAACATGACTTCTGGAACAAGAATGTGACAGAACGATGTTCTAACAGGAGACGGGGAAGAAACAAAGAGACGTGTCTTCATTATTGCTTGCTCAGCAACATATGAACCAGTTTCAGAAGCTCGGCAGGAGGCCGGCGTTAAGTGGCCAGAGGTTCCCAAATTCCACAGCTCAGAAGCTCTCCTGACAGCTCACATTAATTGGCCTTGTCCTCAACGTCTTTGGAAAACATTGTGTTTTTCTTTGCTCAGAGCAGATATCATTTTTTTTGGATGAGGAATCTGTAGCAAATATAGTGTGAAGAAACCTCGAACGCTGGAATCGACTCCCCCAGCCATTGGTTTTGTAGAATGTGAACATTTCACTGGGTGTATGTAGCCCCTCCTAACACTCACAAACATCAGCTTCTTGTAGATGACCTCAAGTAATCATCATCCACATACTGACAACAGCCGAGCCCAAAAAACTGGGAATAGAAATGCAGGGGACATGAGGACCAGAGTTGGGAACCACTGAGGCAGACGATCAACTGTCAAGTGAATGGGAGACAGTTTGCGCACTGGACCGAAATATTGTTATGGCTGCCGAATGATATGTCTTTAGTTTTACGGCACAGACAAACAAAGAACTGTTACTGGATTATAAATAATCTGGTGTCCACTATACGAAAATCTGTCTTTATTTCGTTGTATTAACTCATTGCAAGAGGACAACACCCTGTCAACAAAAGTGCGTGTAGACAAGGCTATGGTTTTCCCAGTTGCAATGTATGGGTGTGAAAGTTGGACCATAAGAAAGGCTGAGCACCAAAGAATTGAGGCCTTTGAACTCTGGTGCTGGAGAGACATATCTGAGTCCAGAATCATCGTGATGTGGTTCAGGAGGAGTGTAGGCATGTTTGATGATGGGATAAGGGCTGGGGTCAAGTTGAGTGCGAATGCATGGGAACTCAGTTCCTCCACTATTTTTTCAGTGGAAACTGAGTTCCCATTGGTCCCACACACAATAAAATTTGTATTCAGGTGTCCAATCATATCTTTCCCTGTTAAGTCACAATAAATATAGGAATTATTATATATTTTTGCTAAAATAAACATATTTTCATAAATATATAAAAGTTGAGTGAGTCCCCACACTTCTTTTTTTTAGGACTTGACCCCTGGATCAGTTTATGACCATGTCTTCATGAATCAGAGGATGTGGCACCATGATTTTAAAGGAAAAGATATCTTGACGTCTCGCCAAATAACAGACAGCTATCATTGGCCTTATATGGTCTTGCTTGGCCAATTTTTGTAATGCAAAATTGAAGAGCCGGTCATACCATGGTTCCAAAAAAACGAGAAGCTGTTTTATTCAGAGCAATGTTTCAGCTCCTATAGGGGCCTTTGTCAAGCATACTATTTTTTTGGGACTGGCTGCATGAACGACCTGGAACCCACGGGTTGACCCTTTGTGGATGGGTAAATACAGTGTGTTATAACAAATATAAATTTCCAATTGCTTGGCCAGTTCGCCATGCCCAAAAAAACAGACCCGGCCTAGTTCCAGAGTGATAAATGTTAGGAATGTTTTAAATGTGATGCTTTAGCCTAATGGCCTAGCAGCTTTTATGACCATAAACTCCTTAAGAAGTTTCAGGATCCAGATCTGCCATATTTCATCAAATGATATAGTGGCGATGAGTTGCAGGTAGACTTCGTCAAAAAAGTCTAGGGTCTTGCAGGCATCAAGGAACACGAGGGGAACATGTACTAGGGCTACATGCACATTTCCACATTCTACAATGTTGGGTAATATATTGACCATTAACACTTGTTGTGGTGGTCCAGGTAAATGCCCTGCAGGCAGATGGTTGTGACAGGGACACACAGGAATTCCCGTACCTCTATGCATCCATTTTATTTGTGCTAAGTAGCACCTGCTTGTACATACACTTCCATACACAGTGTTCCGCCCCTGCGGGGCGGCCATCAGAATTTACGGCCCCTTACTAAACCACTGGTCGGGCCCCCTTTCCCTCAGCTGCCTATTTCAGTAAACTAATTGAAAAACATATTTTGCCTCCTCTTCTGCTTAATTGATGCTACATTGAGTGTGATAAACCCCTAGTGGTCCACCTCGGCCATAGAAATTGTCCCATGGTGGGAGGGCATTCAGTCTGCACCTCTGCTTTGTGCAGGCCATTCTAATAGTGATGAGTCAGAGTGATCATACTGGCCCCGAATGCCATGGACCAAGGGGAAAATTTGTTTGTATCTTGGTGGACCAGTCCTGGGTGGCATGGAGGAACCCTTGCATTTGTGGCAGTTGGACAAAATGCACAAGGTTTGGCAAAGGCCCGGGGCCCCTGGAGCCAAAGGGCCACTGAACACATCAATGTCTATCACCCCCCCCCCCAATGACAGCCCTGATCCAACTTCCGACCTAGTGACTCGACTAAAAAGAAGAAAAAGAAGACATAAGACAGCAGAGATACATGAAGTATATATATATACTAGCTTTTGCCCACGACTTCGCTCGCGTGGATTTTAGGATTTGTTAAAATTGTTTTTTAAAAGAAACTTGAGGTTTTTTTTGTAGAACCTCCCCCTTTCCCCCCCCCCCACTTGGGATTTTTGGAAAATTGTAAAACACGTGTTTTTTTATTTTTCAAGAAGAATGTAAGTGCCAGATTTCACACCTGTAACATCTTTGGTTTTTGAAATATAGGTAAACTGATAAAAGTATTCAACCCCCTTTCCCCCCCCACTTGGATTTTTGGAAAATGGTAAAACACGTGTTTCTTTTTTTTCAAAAGATTGTAATTACCAAACTTCACTCCAGTAACATCTTGGTTTTTGAACTATAGATATACTGATAAAAGTATTCAGACCCCTTTCCCTCGACCCCCCCTTATTTGTATTTGTGGAAAATGGCAAAACACATGTTTGGTTTTTTTCACGAAGATTGTAAATACCAATTTTCACATCTGCAACATCTTCTGTTTTTGAGATATAGGTATCCTGTTGAAAAGTATTCACCCCCTTTTTTCACCCACCACGTGGGATTCTTGGAAAATGGTAAAACATGTGTTGTTTTTTTATTTTTCAAGAAGATTGTAAGTGCCAGATTTCCCACCTGTAACATCTTTGGTTTTTGGAAATATAGGTATACTGATAAAAGTATTCAACCCCCCTTTTTCCCCCTCCCAATGGATTTTTGGAAATTGGTAAAATAGGTGTTCTTTTGTTTCTCAAGACAAATCTAAATACCAATTTTTACGTCTGTGACATCTTCTGTTTTTGAAATGTAGGTATCCTGTTTAAAAGTATTCATCCCCCTTTTTTTACCCCCACTTGGATTTTTGGAAAATGGTAAAACACGTGTTTCTTTTTTTTCAAAAGATTGTAATTACCAAACTTCACTCCAGTAACATCTTGGTTTTTGAACTATAGATATACTGATAAAAGTATTCAGACCCCTTTCCCTCGACCCCCCCTTATTTGTATTTGTGGAAAATGGCAAAACACATGTTTGGTTTTTTTCACGAAGATTGTAAATACCAAATTTCACACCTGTAACATCTTTGGTTTTTGAAATATAGCTATACTGATAAAAGTATTCAACACTCCCTTTTTGCCCCCCCTCCCACCGAATTTCTTGAAAATGGTAAAATAGGTGTTTTTTGTTTCTCACAACGAATCTAAATACCAATTTTCAGGTCTGTAACATCTTCTGTTTTTGAGATATAGGTATCCTGTTTAAAAGTTTTCAGCCCCCCTTTTTTTTCACCCCCCCACTTGGGATTTTTGGAAAATGGTAAAACACCTGTTTTTATTTTTCAAGAAGATTGTAAATACCAAATTTCACGTCTGTAACATCTTTGGTTTTTGAAATATAGGTATAATGATAAAAATATTCAGACCCCTTTCCCCCGACCCCCCCCCACAATTGGATTTGTTGAATTTTCAGAACATGGTAAAATAGGTGTTGTTTTATTTTTCAAGACAAATCTAAATACCAATTTTCAGGTCTGTAACATCTTCTGTTTTGGAGATACAGGTATCGTTTTCAAAATATTTAAAATATTCAACCCCCTTTTTTCGCCCCCCCCACTTGGATTTTTGAAAAACGATAAAATACCTGTTTTTTTTATTTTTCAAGACGAATCTAAATACCGATTTTCACATCTGTAGCATCTTCTGTTTTTGAGCTATAGGTATCCTGTTTAAAATATTCAACCCCCTTTTTCACCCCCTTATGGGTGGATTTTCCAAAAATCCTTCCTTAATGGGTGCCTACATAATAAAAACAGTGCACCTTCAGAATTTCACGTTCCTAGGTTAAACGGTTTCAGCTGGGCATTGATGAGTCAGTCAGTCAGGACTTTCGCGTTTATATATATACATACAGTTGTGTTCAAAATTATTCAACCCCCACTGAAATTGAGTGTTTTGGTCAGTTTGACATTGATTTTGATCATTCAGTCATCTTGCTTACAATTAAATCAAAGAGGCACGTGTAGGTCAGACAAATATAACATAACATTTATAATGAAATAACCACAAATGTCTTTTCTGTGCTCACATCATTATCAGTTTTATTCAACCCCCAACTGACATTCAATCTTAGTACTTAGTACAACATCCTTTTACAGTTATAACAGCTTTAAAACGTGAAGCATAGCTTGACACAAGTGTCTTGCAGCGATCTACGGGTATCTTCGCTCATTCGTCATGGGCAAAAGCCTCCAGTTCAGTCACATTCTTAGGCTTGCGCACTGCAACTGCTTTCTTTAAGTCCCACCAGAGGTTCTCAATTGGATTTAAGTCAGGTGACTGCGATGGCCACTCCAAAATGTTCCAGCCTTTAATCTGCAACCATGCTCTAGTGGACTTGGAGGTATGCTTGGGATCATTGTCCTGTTGAAAGGTCCAACGTCTCCCAAGCCTCAGGTTTGTGACGGACTGCATCACATTGTCATCCAATATCTCCTGGTACTGAAGAGAATTCATGGTACCTTGCACACGCTGAAGCTTCCCTGTACCTGCAGAAGCAAAACAGCCCCAAAGCATGATTGACCCCCCCGCCATGCTTCACAGTAGGCAAGGTGTTCTTTTCTTCATAGGTCTTGTTCTTTCTCCTCCAAACATAGCGTTGATCCATGGGCCCAAACTGTTCTAATTTTGTTTCATCAGTCCACAGAACACTATCCCAAAACTTCTGTGGTTTGTCCACATGACTTTTGGCATACTGCAGTCGACTCTTCTTATTCTTTGGAGACAGCAAGGGGGTGCGCCTGGGAGTTCTGGCATGGAGGCCTTCATTACGCAGTGTGCGCCGTATTGTCTGAGCTGAAACTTCAGTACCCACATCTGACAAATCTTTTCTCAGTTCCTCAGCAGTCACATGGGGACTTTTCTCCACTCTACGCTTCAGGTAGCGCACAGCAGTCGAAGTTAGCATCTTCTTTCTGCCACGACCAGGTAGCGTTTCAACAGTGCCCTTTGCTTTGAATTTGCGAATGATGCTTCCTATGGTCTCTCTTGGTGTGTTTAACATCTTTGCAATCTTCTTATAGCCATTGCCCTTCCTGTGAAGAGTAATCACCTCTTCTCTTGTCTTCCTGGACCATTCTCTTGACTTCACCATGTTTGTAACCACACCAGTAAATGTCTAGAAGGAGCTGAGTATCACAGTCATTTTAAAGCTGCCAAATTGGTGCTTATTATGCTTTATTGCTGCTCCGTGACATCCACAGGTGTTTTCAATACCTGATTGAAAACACTTGAATGAACCTCTGTTCTTCAGAGTGGTAGTCTTTAAGGGGTTGAATAATTGTGTCAATGAAGAATTCACAAAAGAAACATTTACTACTGTATTACAAAACCAATTGATGTCATTTTAGTTGCATATGGTTCTTTAAAAAGTCCTTGTAGGATTTCATTCTGAATACAATTACAAATGTACACTAAATTCCCTAAAACCCTTTACAGCATTGGGGGTTGAATAATTTTGAACACAACTGTATATATATATATAAGCTAAATGAAGAAATGTGTCTCTATCTTAGTGACACAACCTGTATATTTGAGAATCTTTGTTTTTCCTGTCCAGTAGGAGGAGCTGTTGCCTCGTTGTTGCAGAGGTCCATCCATACCATGAGGCTCGGGCGTCTCGCTCGGTCATTCGATGCGTGCGAGACTGAGATCCGTGTGCTTTCTTGCTACAAATGGATAACACTCAGATACGCCTGTAAATTTAATCCAAGAGAGGGATAAAACAGGGATTAAAAAATCATGCTTAGTTTTTTTATGCCGATTTATTCTTGTGATTTGCTTTTGCGTTTCAGTTACATTTTCCGCACCAGGTCTGGGCCAGGTCTAGGCCTTTTCCAGTGGCCGAACAGCTTTATAATGTTTTTGAATTTAAAAATGATGTGAATTTTCTCCATCATTCTCTCTTCAATAAGTGAACTCTCTATGTCAGCGCTGTCAAACTCCTCCCCCCCCCAGATGTTTCTGAACTACAATTCCCACGACACCCGGACCATCTGTTGTGGGGGGGTGGGCGTACGTGACTATACATATATATATATGAGCCCTGCTCTACGTAACAAGTAGTGTTATTTTGTTTTACTGTTATTGATATTATCATCATAATTTTTGTTATTATTCACTGGGTTTCAAATGATTAAAGGCCATAAAATGTTACCAAAGGGGTCAGCAAGCTTGGCCCTCCAGATGTTCTGGAACTGCATCTCCCATGATGCTCAGCTACTCATAAGAATGGCAGAGCCTTTCGGGAACTGTAGTTCCAAAACATCTGCAGGGCCAAGGTTGCCGGACCCTGCTTTATCACTCCGGGCAAACATTACATCATACAACGTAGACAGCAATTAGAAGAGGCCTGGACAGGAAGCACGGACAAACAGGACTTTCCTCACATTAGCCTGCACCGCCACCTGCTTTCCAGTCTTCCAAATACAGCCATTATGTATGACGAATGATGTTGAAACTTCAATTTTTTTTCCCATAAAGATGTTCAACATTATGTAACGCAGTGGTTCCCAAATCCTGGTCCTCAGGTCCCCCCTAACAGGCCAGGTTTGCAGGACATGTAAAGCACTGCACAGGTGATATGATTTGCTGCTCAGTGATTGCCGGATTCAGTCTGCATTTCTCCAATATAAACCCTTAAAACTAATTATCATCATCATTTATATAGCGCCAACAGTTTCCACAGCGCTTTACAATAGCCAAAGGGCACGAGATAAAGATAAATGGACATAGGATGGAAACAAGAGGTGTAGAGGGCCCTGCTCATAGGATTTTACAATCTAGAGGGATTGGGGTTGACAAGGGGAGTTTTACTGGACAGCAGGAACATTAGTGCCAGTGGTTCGGGAATGGTGGGGCCATAGAAGCAGCTTCAATCCTGTGTGAGTAGGTGAGCAGAGGGATGGGTTGCCCCAGTGATGTGGTGCTAATCTGAAGAGATAGGTTTTGAGGGTTTTCTTGACAGCCTGAAGATTAGGGGAGAGTTTGATAGGGCGAGGCAAGCCATTCTACAGGACGGAGCTGCCCTTGAGAAGTCTTGGAGGCGAGAGTTGGCCATGAGGTGTAGACAGAGGACAGGCGGAAATTGACCGCTGACCGGAGTTGTTTAGACGGGACGTGCTTGCGGAGCAGCGAAGACATGTAAAGAGGGGAGGGGTCAAGTTATTGAATGATTTGAAAGTGAGCATCAGTATTTTAAACTGTATCCTGGGATTTACAGGAAGCCAATGGAGGGACCGGCCGAGGGGGGAGGTACGTGAGGTGCGTCTGGTGAGAAAAATAAGCCTGGTGCCTGCATTCATTACAGATTGAAAAGGGGCATTATGGACATTGAGGCCAATGAGGAGCGTTTTTCAATAATCAAGTCGTGAAATGACAAGAGCATGAACCAGCTTGGCCTGTTAGAGGCCCTGAGGACTAGAGTTGGGAACCACTGATGAAAAGTTTGCCTTCTTGAGTAAATTCCTTTGTTGGTTCCATAAAGTACTAACGATGCCACCCAACGTGCCATCCCCAAGCTTTACTGGCATGCCCATGTGTTCCTGCATTTAAAAGGATTTACCTTCGCGGATGATATTTTGTTATTTGTTACTCACATATTGTCTTACTACGCTTCCTTTCCACATTCCAATCTATTGCAAAACCGGCAGTAAATTGGCACAAATTGGAGCCATTATATCTAAATTTCTTGACTCCTCGCCAGTCCTTGCCTCTATCGTTCCATCAGCATGGACTCCTGAGTCATTGACATAATTAGGAGTGTTTATCCTGAAAAGATTACAAAGGTTATTATTCACTAACCTCCGAATTTGCCCACGGACAGTGAATTTTACCAATCGGTTTCATTTCGGGCCAATTGGTCTATTCACTAAGCTGTCAATTTGACCAATCCTGTTCAAACCGGTCTTTGTACACCATCGATGTAAGGTACATTGAACCCATGTACATTGTTATTTGAAAACATAAGCGTACCCTTACCCTGTGCATCAGAAATCCATATTGTTACGCCCTTCATGCCAAGATAAGCTACCAACACGTTGCATGGCCTCTTAGCCCCGATGCCACATGCTTGTTTTGGCAAACCTGTTGCCTACAAGACCGTCAGATTGAAAGTAGTCTACTGGCTGAGCATCTTAGATGTCTGGGGAGTCCAAGCCTGCTTATTTCTGCAAGTCCTGCTTGTTTTAGTTAATCAAGGAGACCTCCACCAACAGCACAACAGAGGATATATTAATATTCTTGAATCATTGCCCGTATTTACCGATGAAAATGTAAATCATAACTCATTTCTTCACCCCATCTGTTCCGTATTACCCCGCAGGTACCACACATTCATAATATTGATATTACCTGAGCAGGACCCGCTGTGTCCTCTCTGACCCTACGGCTGACATCTGGTTACCCTTTACCTTCTGAAAGTCTCCGTGTCTTAATGATTAGCAGCTCTAAAGAAGCCCCTCCCCCCGATGCATCCAATGTGCCTTGAGCCTTTTATTACCCTAACACATTTAATTTTTTATGTGGCTCTCCTTTTCAGGCCACTTGTAAACTCATTATAAAAGTCTCCCTTGAGCTGTTTCTAATAAAAAAAGACTTTTTTTTTTTTCCCCACATACATGTCTGTTTTTTTCATTCGGCACAAGCGTTCTGCCCGGTTTGTGTAAAGATCGAGGGTGGGCTTGTTATTCTGTAGCGTATTTAAAATGAAAAAAGAAGAATTTAAGAAAAAATATTAAAGTTCAAAGTGTTTTGGCGGCACGCGGTGACCTCTGAGTTATCACCGCTGAGAGACCAGGAATATCGGGTATGTCAATCTGGTGCCATTATCTACTCTAACGAATTCTTGTAGTTTGCGACCCCATAAAGAAAATCAAGATAAACACATCTCCATCTGCTCCACCAATTAACACAATTTTTTTCTTAACCTTCTTAGTGTAATTTGAAAAGTGTTTCATTCTTTTTGAAGGCTTTATATGAGAAATCCTCCAGTCTGGCCTCATGTTCCTCTTTTGTGGGTTTTGGTCAAGTCAGGAATGCATAAAATGGCCACCTTGTATGATCTGCTCAGCGTACCGGTCTTCCGCGGTATATTCCAGGTGTAGGTAAATTACAAACCACCCTGACATGTGGATCCAGGCCTTCATTTCAGTACACGGTTCGGTTCCAGCACCCAGTTTTAAGGATCCTTTATAATAATTCTATTAACCCTTTTCAGCCATATTGGATACAGATCAAGCCCAGAATTGACATTTTCCAGATATATTCACTTGATCCCGAAGACTTATGGCCCAATTCCAAACAAAACGTAAGCTGATGGCTGGAGATGTTGGACATAACAGCTCTAGACATTAGCTTAAAATCTTGTGTGACTATTACAACCAAGCTGCTTGCGTCTCATAGATTTCGGCTGCATACTGTAAATTGATGTCTCCTATACTTTATATCGGAGACATTAATATGTGCAGTTCTGGAAGAGGACGAGCTGTTCCAGCCTTGCTCCTTCTCCTTTAATGTAACCGGTATTCAGAAAATGAATTCGGACTCTGAAACCCTGGTGTTAAGTGATTTCACTTTTGCAAAATCACTTAACACCTCAATAACAGGCCAGAAAAAATTCCAATGTTCACCTCAGGTCCAGATGTGCAGAGGGCAGCAAGTCCCACCACTCTTTCTTGCGGTAAGCAGTGGAAGACTGGGAACAAATAGTTCCCAGTGTTCTTCCATGGTTCCTCCCGTAGCCCTCTGCACAAATGAGCTCTTTCAGAGCTTCCGTAGGGACCTATGGACCCCAGGAGCCAATACCCTCAATGGTGTGCATCGCTGTTGCGGCTCACGATTATTCCTGCCTCAGCAGCAAATACACCAGCTGGGATGGAATATGCTCGATAACAAAGCCGATAAGGCACATCGGCTCGCACTATTTTCTCCTTTACCAGCTCCCTAAACAGCATGGTTTGCCCAAAAAAACAATAGCCTTGATCAGTAACCACAATACCAATTTCCCCTGATATAAGGGTAAGAAAATTTGACACACAATACTTGTTACATGTCTGTTTTGGGGAAAAAAACACAATGCTCGCTTCCTGGGATGTCACACCAATAAAATTCACCTGATGATCCATAAGACTCAGAAAGAGAGAGACAGATACATCACAGAATCCATGTTTACATGTCCATTTAAGTTAAAATAAATAGATAAATAAACATAATCGCTTTTTGTCGAAGAGCAGTGAATCTACCGCCCAAATGTTATATCTGATATGCCCCTGTGAGTTATTTGAAAGAAGGCAAGACCTTTCAGGGTTGTTGTAATGGGTCTCCGAGTTTGGAGAAGAACTCCCCCATTCAGGTCGTTCTCTTGGTCCACGCTTCTGCAGGGTCCACTCTTCTGGTAAGTGCCTTGCTTGGGGGGTCCTAACAAGGACCGAACTGAAGCGCTTCCATAAGGCATGGCAGCTGCCCAGTTGGAACAGAGAGTGTGATTATAGCTGTGTCCGAAACCAGAGACTGGACTCAGTGTATGGATGAAAGGAAAATGAAGCTCTATGACAGACATTCTCTCTTTTATACGCCGGTTTTGGTGGGAAAAAAGGCCACTCTAACCAGGAACAGCCCTGGTGCCACTGTCTCTCTTCCCCACACTTCCCTGCCTCAAGTGTGTATTCTCGACATTGCATCATCCTTTCCCACTGTTCTCTAGTTGACCTTGAGGGTGTAACCAAAACAGCATTATGCAACAGGGAACAATATGCTTACTTAACTACAATATTGAATAACCAAGTAATAACACACTGATGAACAGTAAGTAATTATGCAAAAAAAGTAACCTAATACATTTTAGTTAATGAATGCTCGCACAGAGCTATTGGTAGACAGGTGAATGCGAATGTAGCAGATGTCAGAATCTGTGTGAATGTTAGATGAGACCCCAGTCTAAGAGAGGCCTGAGGCAACAGCATGGTAGGTCTGCCTAATTATAGGGTCTTATCAAAGTGTCTGTATGTTTTTCAGCCTTGGGTAGTGTGCCAACATTCACCATAGTTGTCTCGAGAAAGGACAACACTCTGTTTTCAAATCGTGATGAAAAAGATCATAGTTTCAGGTAAAACATGGCCTGCAGAGCCAAACCTAAGATTGTGAATAAAGTGCAATTCAGGAAAAAATAAGCGTTTTCATAAGTCGACGTGGATCCACTTCCTCATATCAGAAGATGACTCCTTCTCTATTAATGTAATGGAACGCAGCTTCAAAGCGGAAACAATCTTGGTGTTATTATATCCTTTAGAGAAACCAATGTGCATGTGATTACTTTTATGATAGGTATATAAATAGTATAAAATAATATGGATGCCATCTGTTTCCATTTGGTAGACGGCCCTTTATTTCCTCCTCCCATTTTTTTTTCTTTTCTTCGCAACCGCAGCACAAATCGCTTTTGACAATTTGCGAATTTGCGGACAACTCTTTTCTCTGGTCATTAATTCCGAAGACAATGAGCTGTTAAGCCAGAATTTAAGGGTGCGTCTTCCCAAATTGGCAGGGAAAGCAATACAAGGGATTTATTAAAAGGGGGAGGTTGTAAAACATACACACTTTACGTAGATAGACCGAACGAGCATTTAGTGGCGGAGAGATTAGAAGGAGCCATGAATCAATAGCTCGACTGGAAGCTGATGCTTTCTTGACTTTGCGATTTCTCTCCTTTTTTATGCTGATATACGGTATATTAGAAATTATTATCTCCACCGAAATGGAAAGTGAGCTGCATGGAAGTAACGGTGAAGGCATGTCCTCAACGGCCTACGCCTCTCCGTTTCTTGCACAGTAGATATCTTGTTTTATTTATATGAGACTCTTGGTGGCCTGAAACATACGGGACGATTAAATATAATGTAGATTTACTTTTTAGAAAGTCTCCAGAAGGATTAGTTTTAGAAGGTTTCACGTTACATGTGCCTCAGCTTTGTCCGAGCGCTCCTGGTTCTCTTTCTATCGCTACTTCCTCCTTGCTCAATAGCCAGACCACCAGTAATTTTGGCTCTGGTCACTTGGCCACGTCATTTTCTTATAGTCTCAATCTCGCGAGTCATTTTCACTTGACGCTACCTGAGGCGTTGTTTCGCCAACGCTGCTCTCGTACTTTCTGGTGCTGTGATTTAATGCCAACCAATGGGAAGAAATCTAACACTATACAACCCTCCATTCACACTGTGTGCTTTGTCCTGTTGTGGTTTTTTGTTTCTCCAGAGTGCAGTTTACCATCTGTCAGCTTTACTTGAGTTCTGACCTTGGGTAGTGTTTCCCGATTTTCCCAATTTCTGTATTTTCCCTTTTCTGTTTGTTCAATTTCCCCCTCTGTTGCTGACCTCAGCTTGTTATTTGACCACGTATTTCTCCTCTGTGATTGTGTCTTTAGGTAGTTTTTACCCAGCCATTACAAAGACCGTCAGTTTAGGTTGTGGGTTCTTCTGTGTGTTGGGGTCAGGAACGTTATAGAAGGTCCTTGGTCAAATAGAATTTTGTGCAATTCAATGAAACAGATTCCAATTTAAAAGAAATTCTTACAGTTCAAAAGGTGTCCTTGTGTATCTACTTCTTATAAATATGAAGTTGTATTTCTCTAGGGACGTGCCTTGGTGGTCCTCCAAGCTGCCAATAGACATAATAGATACAAGATAATTTCATGGACAACTCACTTGACTCATTCCAGCTGTGGTATCTATTACAGGCTTACTCTTTTAATTCTCCTTCTCCAGGTTCCAAAAAGTCAAACAGACAATGGATATCCTTGAAGAACATGCACGGTTATCACCCAAACATGTGTTAAAGCCCATATCTGCACCCCACAATTAAGAGTGCTGGACTACTATCTAACCAGGGTCATTCTGGAAGATTTTCATGGACCTATGGAAAAGAAAAGCAGGAAATTGAATAATTAACGACTACTACAAGGGTCTTTATGACTACTTTTTTGATGGCCTGGCCTTCAATTCTATAATAAGGTCAACAAAGCCATAGATTTTGGTCTCGCAATGTTTTTGCTTTTATCTTATTTCTGTGGTGTACATAAATATTTTGTCTGAACTTTATTATCAGACAATAAGGCTGGAGCCACACAAGTGCACTAAGTATCTCCGTTGTGACCCCTCCTTCAAACGCCCAATGTAGCGTTAGAATGGCTCGACCGGAGGACCACACAATGTAATGTGCGTACTTTTAATGCACATTACAGTGGGTGTGCAGTTTTCCTCCCCGTTGAGCCACTACAATAGACGGCAAACAGGTCTACAAAGCACAATCCTCCATAGGAGGCTCACTCTTTGTAGAGCTGTGCACACAAACGTGCACACAGTGTGGTGGCCACACAGACATCCATGTGGAAAGAAGTCCATTCTCATTGACTTTCTTTCCGCACTTATGTAGCCCCAGCCTAGAGTAGCAAAAGGTTTTAGGCAGGATGGACACCCTGATTGTATGTTAGTTTTCATGGATGTCCAGGGGAGCCAATGGTGGACTCATTTGTATTAATGCCATCAACCACTGAAGGACCAAAGGTATAAGTTGACCCAGGACTTGATTTAATTTGGTTGGATCACCAAACGTTACAGATTTTTCTACTTCGATTTGGCTGGTTTTCAATTTGGCTGATTAATTGAGGGTTTACCAGCATTTTGATATCTGTAAAAAAATTTGGCTCACTTTGTCAGTACTCGAGCCAACACTCGCTAATGTAAATTACATCTTTAGCAATTCAATTCTAAATTATAGGCATGCAGATCTTCAAAAAATATCAAGTACTGAAAGAGGTTGATAAACAGAATTTCAAGCAGGGACCCAGAGAAAATCAGGCTGAACCACCCCCCCCTCATTAAACTTTGGATTTTCGAATGGCATGGGTTATAAAAGAAAAATCTATATGACGCTGGCCAAAAATATGCTTTTTTGGGTATTACCAGCCCTTTTTACACAACAGCATAATTTTTGTCAGTTTTTCGATTCATTTTGTAATTGAATCAGTCAAAACTTTAAAAAAATAAATATAAATAAAAAAAATTGATAATTTTTTTTCTAAAAACTAGGCGAAAGACTTAAATCAAGTTCCTGGTAAGGTATCGAACCAATTCGATATAGCAGGTGGAATTATATAATGCCTATGGGTAATAAAGCCATTGAACTCAAGGAATATACCATTTTCTTAAAAGTTTGCCGTTATACCTACGAGGTTGAATTTAAAAAAAGCATGATGTCTCTTTAAGATTATATTTCCCGTTAGAATAATAGCCATGGGGTTTACATTTCTATAAATTTTATTTATATTTGTTTCCATTTAAAAAAAAAAAAAGCATTTCAGATATTTTTTTACTGGGTTTAATCATAATGTCTAGTTTTGCAAAACGTCGTCTGATTTAACGTAAAGTCTTGACCTCAACCATCTCCAGACAGAAAGGAGGAAATTGTAGTCAAAACAGTTTCACACCACTTAAAAAGTCCAATAAAATAATTAAATTTTTTGGGGGCTGTAGATGGATAGAAAATAATGAATCTTCCCTGGGCCTTATCCTATCTGTTCTCTTTCCAATTACTCATAAATCCAGACTGATAATCCAGGGTGTCTCTCCGAAAGCTTTTCAAGATTTCCATGGCTAAATTTCCTCTCCATAAAATCAGGAAACACGGCATATTCTCGGGCTTTGCTTGCTCAGGGATTCATAACGGACGTTCATGTGATTTAGGGAGATGTTTTCTAAATGAGAAAAGGTGTCAGGAGATGGAGGAGTCTGTGTATTAATATCTATTAAGCCCCATTCTTCAACTGGTGGACTTAAAGAAAAAACAGAGAGTGAAGGTGCATCTATCAACACTGATCATTTATCCGTTACATTAGATGCCCTGCCAGGTGACGTGAATCACATTAAAAATACAGTCACAATGGCACCAGTCACGGGGTGGTATATTTTGCCACGAGGCGGAATATAGTGTGAGGAGTGTGATATACTGTCATGGAGTGGAATATACTGTCACGGGGCGGATTATGTCATTCCAGGGCCGGATATAGTGTTAGGGGTGGGATATATTGTCATGGGACATGATGTATAGTCACGGTGCAGGATAAATTGTCACAGGGTGGGATAAATTGCCACGGGCAGGATATATTCTCACGGGGTGGGATATATTGTCGTGGGGCAGGATGTATAGTCATAGTGCAGGATAAATTGTCACAGGGCTGGATAAATTGTCACAGGGCGGGATATAGTGTCACCGGGTGGGATATATTGTCACGTGGCGGGATATAATGTCACAGGGCAGAATGTATTGTCAGGGAGTGAGATAAATTGTCATGGAGCACGATATTTATTGTCACGGGGCGGCATATAGTGGTATGGGTGGGATATGTTGTCATGGGGCAGGATGTATAGTCACGTGCACGATAAATTGTCACAAGGCGGGATAAATTGTCACAGGGCAAAATATATTGTCACGGGGCAGGATATATTGTCACGGGATGGGATATAATGTCACGATGCGCAATGTATTGTCAGGGGGTGGGATATACTGTCACGGGGTGGGATATATTGTCACAGGGTGGGATAAATTTTCACAGGGCAGGATATATTCTCACGGGGCAGGATATAGTGTTAGGGGTGGTATATATTATCGTGGGGCAGGATGTATGGTCACGGTGCAGGATAAATTGTCACGAGGTGGGATATATTGTCGTGGGGCAGGATGTATAGTCACGGTGCAGGATAAATTGTTACAGGGCGGGATAAATTGACACAGGTGGGATATATTCTCACGGGGCGGGATATAGTGTAAGGGTGGGATATATTGTCGTGGGGCAGGATGTATAGTCATGGTGCAGGATAAATTGTCACAGGGCGGGATATATTATCACGGGGCGGGCTATAGTTGGGGGTGGGATATAGTGTCGTGGGGCAGGATGTATAGGCATAGTGCAGGATAAATTGTCACAGGGCGGGATATGGTGTCACTGGGTGGGATAAATTGTCACAGGACGGGATATATATTGTCACGGGGCGGCATATAGTGTTATGGGTGGGATATATTGTGATGGGCCATGATGTAGTCACTGTGCAGGATAAATTGTCACAGGGTGGGATAAATTGTTACAGGGCGAGATATATTGTCACGGGCGGGATATATTGTCACAGGGCGCGATATACTGTCACGGGACGCAATGGTTTGTCAGGGGTGGGATATATTGTCACGGGGCTGGATATAATGTCACGGGGCGCAATGTATTGTCAGAGGGTGGTATGAATTGTCACGGTATGGGATATACTGTCACGGGGTGGGATATATTGTCACAGGGCTGGATATATTGTCACGGGGCCGGATATATTGTCACGGGGCACGATATATTGTCACAGGGCGGGATATACTGTCACGAGGCGCAATGTATTGTCACAGGGCGGGATATACTGTCACGGGGTGCAATGTATTGTCATGGGGTGGGATATATTGTCACGGGGCTGGATATAATGTCACAGGCGCAATGTATTGGCAGAGGGTGGTATGTATTGTCACGGGACGGGATATAATGTCACGGGGCACAATGTATTGTCAGAGGGTGGTATGTATTGTCACGGGACAGGATATACTGTCACAGGGTGGGATATATTGTCACGGGGCGGGATATATTGTCACAAGGCTGGATATAATGTCACGGGGCGCAATGTATTGTCAGGGGGTGGGATGTATTGTCACAGGGCAGGATATACTGTCACGGGGTGGGATATATTAAAAGCAAGTGGACAGTCAGTTCTTGAATTTCACGTGCTAAAAGCAGGAAATTGGGCAAAAAGATCTGAGTGGCTGTGACAAGAGCCGAATTTTGATGGCCAGATGACTGGGGCACTGCTTCTCCAAATCAGCAAGTCTTGTGGAGTGTTCCTGGTATGCCATGGTTAGTACATACCAAACGTGTTGCAAGAAAGGACAACCGGTGAACCAGCGTCATGGTTATGGGTGCTCAAGGTTCATTGATGCATGAGGGATGGAAGGCCGAGCTCATTTGTTGGTGCGATCACAAAAAAGAGCTAGTATGGCTCAAACTGCAGAACAAACATAATGCAGGCCATTATAGAAAGTTATCAGAAAACACGAGACACGCACCACCTACCTAGAGATTGTTGCAGACCACATACAATCCTTCCTGGCCGTGGTGTTCCCTGATGGTAGTGGTCTCTTTCAGCAGATAATGCCCCCTGACACACGGCAAAAACTGCTCAGTAATGGAATGAGGAACATGATAAAGATTTCAAGGTCTTGCTTTAGCCTCCAAATTACCCAGATCTCAATCCGATTGAACATCTGTGGGATGTGCTGGAACAACAAATCCCACCCATGGAAGCCCCACCTCAGAACTTCAAGCACTTACAGGATCTGCTTCTAATGTCTTGGTGCCAGAAACCACAGGACACGTTCAGAGGCTTGTGGAGTCCATACCTCAATGCACCAGCATGAGGGGGTAACCTACACGATCTTAGGCAGGTGGTTCTAATGTTGTGGATGATCAGTGTACATCGTAAAATATTACTAAAATTTTATTTATTGTATTGGATTTAGAGGTACATGCTATTCTCTTGGTATGTAGAAATGACTCAAGAAAATGTCTACTCTACCTGTTCAAGCCTTGAGAAAGGATGATGTGCAGCTGAAACGTTTCCTGCTTCTTGACCTGATAGTGGAGTGCCTGGAGGCCTCTTTCTCTGCATTGAATCATTGTTTGGTTTCATGAGGTTGCTGTGGACTTGGTGTCTATTTTTTTTGCATAAACCACAGAAATGTTAGACATTGCTTCAATATGTTTAGAGACTGACATGTAAGGTTATTTTTTGTACGTTTTGGGGTATGACTGTCCAAATTATATATAGAAAAAGAGTAAATGAAAAATAACTTTTTATTCATTTTGTGTTCTTTTTATTTCTTTTATCACAGCTTTTTTTATTGTAGAAGGGACGAGTTGCCAGCAGACAGATTTGGAAGCAGATTGAGTTGCCAAACTCATGACTTGAGGAGTTAAGCTCTGGGGAGCGTAGCCAACATTAGTGACCTGGAGCCGGAGACTGCGGTAGTATAACTCATGCCTGTGCTAGGCATAACATTGAATATTTTGTTATTTTTTAATAAAAGGCTTGGAAATTAATAATATAAAAGGTCCAATTGCTTTAGGATTAGTGCTGCGAGAATTCTGTCACTGACACATTTATCACTAGAACATTTTACACAGTAATCACAGCTTTAAATTCAGGGACGCACAGCTTACTCCATCATATACGTCATCTCCAATGTCTCTTTTCCCAAAACATTCTAACCTTATTTATCAACATTGTCTACCCTAGTCATGTGCAAGTCAATTCAGACCAATTTGGAACTTGGCAGAATTACCGGTAATTTGACAAACCACTTCAATCCGAATTGCAAATGACTGATTTTTTTCAGTTTCCAAATAAAAGAATTCAAATCGATCCAAATTTATCCAGTTATGGTTCGGCCAGACCTGAATTTAACCAGATCTATTAAGAATTAATTGGAAAAAGAAAAAATGGTAATCCTAGCTCTAACCTTAATCATATAACACAGCAACTGCAACCCTAGTCCTAATCCTAAACCTCACAAACTTCTGTAACCCTAACCCTAAC
This sequence comes from Leptobrachium leishanense, assembly GCA_009667805.1. NCBI lineage: Eukaryota > Metazoa > Chordata > Amphibia > Anura > Megophryidae > Leptobrachium > Leptobrachium leishanense. Next base: position 546,319,802 of record CM019063.1, read on the forward strand.
CCTAAATCTAATCATAATACTCATGGAAACTGTAACCCTAGCCCTAGCTGGGGATAAAGCAGCAGTGTACACTTCATTTGGCATGCCCTCCTCTAGACATCATCAGAAGGGGCTAGGCACCAGAAGGAGAAAGGGGCCTGGAGGAGAGAGAGTGCTCAGGCTTCTATATCCAGCACCGCAGGGGAGTCTACTCTCTGACCTGGCAGATACAATGCAGCTCGCTGGGCACCGGCTGCATCTTAGAGGAGGAGCAGCAGAGACACAGCGCCAGGCAGATAGTTTAAAAATTTGGATCCCTGTCAAGGCAAGTGACCAGGGATTCAAATTTGTTTTTGCACCCCCTCCTGGTCTTGAGCTCTTAGGTGGCCACCTGTACCACCTTACAGTGTCAGCTCCTCTGATCAGGGGAGATTTTATTTAACCAGCCCCCCCTTGTCACTTACTGGGAGAAGAGGGGGGTTATCAGCCCTTACATACACTCCTGACAATCGGAAGCATTCAGGAGCAATGACCTGCTGAGGGCTTCCGATTCTCTGCCTGCCACTGCAGGAAGATGGAGGAGCAAGATCCTAGTGGTCATGTGACCCGGCAGCAGAAACCTCTATGCAGACAGCTTTAGCGCTGCCCCGAGCATCCTCGAGCCTAGTGGCCAATATGGGGCAGGCTTCTGGACTCAGCTCTGGTTTCTCAGCCACCTACAGAAACACACTCACACACATATACAATATATACACAGAAGGCACTATTCCCTAGTGTGCATTAAAATGGGGACGCTAACAGGAAAAATCTGAGCCTGCAGGTTTCCCTGTAGCTTAATTTTACCTTGATTCTTTCCAGGACAGGCGATGTATCAGCACCCTCGCCCCGGAACGCAGCGCTAACCTCTGGGATACTTGCTATTGCGCTTCCTCACCACCGTGAGTATCACCTCCTGGAGTCCATCGGACTCCATGGAGGTTTGCGCTTCCAGGCCATGAGTCCTTCGCAATTTCTCGCTGCGGAGTGATTGTGGAGGGAAACTGGGGACTATTTGTCCCCAGTCTCTCAGTGACAAGAAGCGATGACCGTTCTTGCCACAGGATGAAAGGTGAGTATCGGATTTATTGGGGGGAATAGGGGGTGCTAAAGGTTTCTGCAAATGCGGATTCAGTTAGCACCAGCTTTTAGGACTCGCTAAAATGTTGGCTTGCACATCTGTGCTGTAATTAGGATAAGTAAATACCTTACTTATCCTAATGCTAATTAACCACTTGGCTGCTAAGGAGGCGCTCAGCGCATCCAGCCAAGTGGTGCCTTGGCTGCGTAAGGACGTGCTCGGTGCATCCTATCTTTGCAGCCGGGATTGGCCGGTATTTCGGGCGATCACTCCGACCTCCCGGTGGGGGCTGACACCTTGGATGTCAGCCCAGCCTCCGGGACCCCGGCCACATGAATAGCATCATCACACTGGGCGCAATGACATCTATTCCAGGCACACACACCCTGCCAGAGCAGGGAAAGTGCCTGGAGGGGAGGGGGTCCTTTGGACCTCTCTCTCCCTCCCCAGTCCCCATCAGTAAGGGACACAAAAAAGGCAGGCACTTCTTGGAAGGGCACAGCCTGTGTTAGAATCTTGACACCTATCTGCAACACGTCTCTTTCATGGTCCGTCCGAGCCACCTGACGATCGATCGGAGAATAAAAAACACATACGAGGGGAGTTTTGTGTGTAATCTATTCTATTGATTCATTCTTGACACAGATCATTTATAGTTTTCTCGGGGGAGGATACAGGAAAAGAAGGGGGAAGGATTAGGGACACAGCTCACCAATCATGAACATACATAACATAGATTAAGTATATCAAGGTATATAAAAGGCTGGAGTTTAGGTTATTCAGCAATGAAGCCCACCACCGCACGTAAGAAGTTAGTGATTAACTGTGGTCGAGGCAACCTGAACTATTCTTTTGGGAACAAATCAATACTTATTATTTATTCTGCCAGGTTAGAGGATGTTAAGTAAACACAGCTATGTTCAGAGATGATCAAGGTACAGAATAACAGAATAACAGAATAACAGAATTAGCTGAAACAGCAGATTAGAAAACCACTATGAAAAGCAGGATCAAGTAATAGAGAGCAAGAGGCCTGCATGTAATCGAGAGACAAGACATAATTAATGGTCACTGTTATCTAGACAGTCATTAGGATAATTAGTAGTGTATAGCATTAGTTGAATTAATACCTAACAGCTCTCCCTTTTGTCACATCTGTGGCAACACGTCATATAAAACGTATTAATTCACCCTTGTTATGCTGTTGCTGGACACAGCGATTGAAGAGACAACCGATCAATTTATAAATCAGGTATATGGCAAAGATAAGAACCAAGACCACTAGTAAACCGGCAAGAATGCTCTTGCCCATGGATCCTAGCCAGGAACCAATACCTAGGGACCAATCCCAGCCATCAAATATGTCATGTGCCTTTTCTCGGATATGGGATTGTACTTCCTCTAGGGTGTCTAATTTGTGGTGGATTGCTCCTGAATTATCAGGGATAAAGGAACAGCAGGAGGAGCCTATCCTGGTGTAAACCCCACCCTCTGTGGCTAACAAGTAATCAAGGGCCATTCTATTCTGAAGTGCTACCAGTCTTATCTGTTCTTGTTCAGCCGAGATCAGCTGTAGGGCTCCTCAGGTTGCGTTGAATGCAGCATCTACCTCTGTAGCAAGCAAATTCAGTTTAGTATATAAGCGAGCAACACCAAAAGCAGGCATCATGGATAAAAAAATCATCTCAGAAGCAGTAGACTTTACCGTTAGAGCTCTCTTGCGTGTGCGTTTAGGGATTTGTATATGTGTCTTGGGTAACGTTTTAGAGATGGTGAAAGCGGGGATTATCTGTCCTATGAAACAGGGTTTCTGTAAGTGTACAGGTATGGTTTTATATGCCCATTTATCACAGAGATAATACACCCCTTCAGGTAGGGTGAGAACCAGACCTGGATTCGTCTTCTGGTGTTGTAAATACAAGGAAGTGATGTTTGGGGCTAGGAGGTATTTGGAAGCAGCCTTGGCCCAGCGAATGATAGTAACATTGACGTTTTCCTCTGGTTCTATGTGTTTGGGTATCACTTCATTCATGAGGTATGTGGTGCGTATGTATTGTGTCAGAATGAGTTGTACAGATTCTACGGGTGTGCATCGTTGAAAGAGAGTGGTCACAAGATACCAACAGAAGGTACCCATACAATCCCCATACTCTTTCCTTGTCCGTATGTGGACACACCGGGTCATTGGCCAGTCGTGGAAGCACGACAGGGACATTGTAATCAAAAACAAGGGTAGCATTTATATCAGGTATGTTAGTTCGATTATCATGGTTAAGAAAAGCAAAAGCACCAATTGTTATAGCATAAGCAAGATGCCCTTTGGTGCGTTCCATTTCGGCTCGAGCCTCAGGTGCACTGTGAAAATCGGTAATCATGGTTTGATTAGTCTTGATCATGTCTGCTAACATCTGAGCAGTCCATGTCATCCCAATGAAAGGGTAACCATATTGTTGCGAATGTGAGGCATATCCGCATATCCAACAAGACTCGTTCTTCATGTAGGATTCACTGTGCACTGCTTGCAGGGATTGTATAAAAACATTATCTATCTCATATGAGGAGTGGTGGCGGTTTCTCTGGGGTATAGCAGCAGAGGAAGTGAGACATGAAGGAGAATTAAGACAAGCACAGTCATGATAACATTCGGATAGCAGATGTATTGCTATGATTAATGGGAAGCCAACAGCACAGATCTTCATGATCATTCCGATGGTGATGATTCCTCCAGCGAAAGCCGTGGTTGAATCTTTGGTGGTGCGGCCTTTACTCGCGATGCGTGTATCCAGGCGGGTGAATCACAGTATGGGTAACAGCCACTACCGTTGTCGGAAGACCATATGGTGAATCCAGAGATTTGTTCCTATGCAGTTCCTTCACCAGGACTCAATCTCCTGTGCAGAAGGGATGCGTTGGTTCACTAGAAGGAGAAACAGAAGACAAGGATACATCACCATAGACACTATTCAATTTCTCTATCAACCGGGCCACGTAATGTTTCTGGATCTGTTCCAGATCACCAGATAACATTATAGGTGGCCCTCCTTTGGTCCACGGTGTGGGAAGCGGTCGACCCATCAGAATCTCAAATGGCGACAGCTTAGTCTTAGCCATTGGAGTCATTCTGATCTCTGCCAAAATGGCAGGCAAATAATCAGGCCAATTAGTGAAAGTGCCCTGTGTGGCCTTTCTTATCTTTGAGGGTACAATTTTGGCATTCTTTGAGGTATGAACTTTGCGGGTGGTACGGTATTTGAAACTTCCACTGTATGGACATCAAATTAACCACTTGTTGGACAAGTTTTGAGGTAAAAGCAGGTAGACATGTGCACAGCACAAAATTTTGTTTTGAACTAATGGATTAGTCCTATAATGCAATTTATTTAGTTGCTAAAGAAATTCGTTTTCAGTTCTTTAGTATGAAAACTAATTTCATTCATCCGAAAACTAGTGGATACAATTACTATTGTAGTGGCTCCTCAGAGGCTGAGATTGCTGCTTGTTACAGTATCTCTCACTCTCAGCACAATGTGTCAGGCAAAGCTGTTACAGTAACTGACTGCTGTTCATCACAGCGCTCAGAGTTTCCATAAAATTAGTAAACAATATTTTTATATATAAGAGGTTAGAACAATATTATTTCTTTGTTTTACTGAAACTCTGAGCGCTGTTACAGTCAGTTACTGTAACAGCTGAGCCTGATACATTGTACTGAGAGATAATATAACAAGCTGCTGATCTCAGTGCTCACAGCCACTGGATTTAAAGCGCTAAAAAAAAGGCTCCTCTCTGTATAATGTATACAACATCCACATGTATTAATTAATACCCCTCTCTGTATAATGTATAGAACATCCTCCTGAATTAATTAATGTCCCTCTCTGTATAGAACATCCTCCTCAATTTATACCTTTCTCTGTATAATGTATATAACATCCTCCTGCATTAATACCCCTCTCTGTATAATGTATAGAACATCCTCTTGCATTAATTAATGCCCCTCTCTGTATAGAACATCCTACTGCATTGGCATATGGAGGGTGCAGAACTTCGGAATGCAATGCTTATCCAGCACAGGAGTGAGAACTTTTACTTAAACTTTGTATCTCTATGGGGAATCACAGGAATATAAAAGCAGGGGAGAGGGAAAATATTAACGTAAATCAGTCTGAAAGCTCAGAGAAGAGATGACTGGTGCAAATTTATTTTTATAATAAAATAAAGCACTTCAAATCCAGGGAAAACATTCAAATAAATCACACTGAAGGCTCATAATGACAGAGTAACTGTGAGAGCTGGATACTAAATGTATCAGACGTAAAAAAAAAAATTATAACAAGCAGTACAGGGAGAGGAGAGGGACTTTATATAAAATGTGTATTATAGATGAGGAAAGGGAGGATAGTGCTCCTGGATAACATAAAATGTATCATACCTAAGCCCCTATTATGCAGAGCGGGAGGGGAGATAACACACGTTTTATAAAGTCCCTCTCTTCTCCCAGCGCTGCTTGTTATAAAGGGGTTTTTACTATCCAGCCCTCCTCTGTCATTAGCTTTCAGTATGATTTATTTGAAAGTTTTCCTTCTCCAGCTGCTTTTATCATCTTGTCTGCCTCATAGACATGCAAGGGTTAAGTAAAGGTTTCCTCTCCTGTGCTGGCTGTCTGTGCTGCGAGTGAGTATTCTGGAGCTCTATCACTATCTGAGTTTCGGGTAGGGGTCGGGAAGGATTACGCATACAAACCTTTTCTGTAGCTTTGCAATGTTGCACTCTTCATTGCTGGTCTCCTTCACTCATCAATGTAATATCACAAAAAGGACTGAAACTAAAATGTAATGCATTTTATTTTAGTTTCTTTCGTTTTTTGTACTGAGCAGTTTCGTATCTCTTGAGTCATACTAAAACTAAATTATCCCAAAGTTCTGACTAAATCGTTTTAGTACTAAAACGAATGCACATGTCTAAAAGCAGGGCCTTTGTCAGAATCTATTGTCACTGGACAACCAAACCTAGGAATAATCTCCTTACACAGAATCTTAGTCATTGTCCCTTGCATCCTATCTCGTAACAGCGAAGGCCTCAGGCCATTTGCTGAACCCATCTCCTATGACAAGTAGATATTTAACTCCGCCTCTAGCTGTTGGCATGTGGGGGAAATCTAGCTGTAATTCCTGAAAAGGACCCTGAGCTGGGATTAGATGTTCATGTAGTCCTACTCGTTTACCTTGTGTATTATTGCGGGCACATGTCAGGCAACGACTGATCTGGGCCTGTACCATGGATGTCATATCAGAAAACAAAAAACGTTTGGCCAGTTCTGCACATGTACGTTTAATCCCACGGTGGCCAATACCATGGAATTGTGCTATGAAGACGGGTCCTGCAGCTTTGGGTAGATCAACCACCCCATCTTTAGACAATAGTCCTGTGTCATTCCCTGTGACTGCCAGAAGGATAAATCCTCTGGAGAGGCAACTGCCTGTAATTCTAGGAGTAATGTGTCACTGGGAAGCGTTGGCGGAGCAAGAAAGAAGTGTGTCTGTGTGATGTTTGTCATGTCATCAGTATCTGCAGCTTCCTTGGATATGATATCAGTGAACTGGTTTCCTTTCGCCTGGAAAGAACCGTCAGTGGCATGTTCTTTGCATTTCACTACCGCTATTTTAGCAGTATCCAATAGGCGCCAGATCGTGGTCCTCTCCCAGTGCTAGCCGATCTTGGATGTTGGCCAAGCTTACAGGATCTCCACCGCCTACTGGCGTCACCACACATGGGCGTGATAATGTCAGTTCAGGAGTTAACCCCTAGCTGCCACCTATGGTGGAGATAGAGTGGAACAATGACCCCTGTATCTCCCGATCCGTGGCAGCTTGGGGTTAATGTTTGGTATCATTTGAAAGGCCAGAGCATGGCCTTTCCAATGATTCCAAATATGACAATGTTATATGTAAATAAATAAAAATAAAAATAAATAAAACAAATATTTTATATATAAACAGTTTTTTTTTCCTTTCTTTTATTAATGCAGCAATATTGTTCCAATTTCAATTATGGGTTTGCTAAAATTTAGCCTTTGCTAAAATTCACGTAATTTCCCCCCCAAAAATGTAACGAGTTCCCATTTAATTTTTTTTGAAAGAGCGCACCCCATAGAATATATAAACGCAAAGGCTCGCATGATAAAATGTGAAAAAAAATCACTTTACACGCTGTAGATGATAGAAAATTAAAATTGTATTGCATTTTTTGTTATAATATTCAGGCAGGGCATGACATATACATATAATCATGATATATTATGAATCTGCTGAGTCTGCCGGAAAGAACGATATATAATATGTCTGGGTCATATAATAAAACGTGACTTCAAATCGTGTTTAAACATGATGAGCGAAATTGGTAAAAATGAGCTCAGCACACAGGGGTGAAATGGCTCAGCAGCGAAAGGGTTACATGTACAGGGTTATTCAAAGACAATCGAAAAGTCACTGCACGTTCGGTGACTTTTCGTTCTCTTCAATTCGGTGCGATTTGGCGATCCCATTTCGGCGACCCTGCGGTGTATTTAGCAAACACCACAGGGCTGTTGTAGTGCAGGAAAAAGTCACGGCGAACACTCACCGCAAAACCCGGCGAAGGCACACCGAGACCAGCAAAAAATCTGGATTAATCCCTCCGAACAAGCTGGAGAAACCCGAGCAGCCGCCGATCACAGCACAGAGCAGCCACTGGAACAAGCCGACACCACAGACGAATGGAGTGAAAAAAAGAAAAAAAAAGTGCGCTTGAATGTTTGAAAAGTGAAACGCTGTTTGCAAAGAAACTACTGAGCGAAAATGTCTGAAATTTGCATATAAGATCCAATGAATGATAATAAAAAGGGCTGTTACAGAAAATAGAAAAAACGATTAAAAAAAAAATGGAAAAAGAAATTTGCCAAAAAAATCCCAAAAAATGCCTAAGAGATCCTAAAAAAAAATCTAAAAATAAAGAGACTTTTTGCTGCAGAATAAAATAATAAACGGTTTATTAGATATTGGATCAAAACGGTAATATTTTTAACATTGAAGCCTATGGGATTCGTCTGAATAAACCTGTCGAATGAAACCACCGAAAGGCAGAGCATTTCGGCAACCTTTCTCTGCTGGTTTTTGTTCTCTGAATAGACGAAGCATTGCTTCTCTATGGGGATTTCACTGACTGATGAAGCCGCCACCTGAGCGGTGAAACGCGTTTTAAAGGACACCATTTATTTTAATTTGTTTTATATCTCCACCAAGCACATTTTATTGTTTTTTTATACTTATGTGAATAAAATACACTTCTTTATTGGCCATCCCTGCTTCCGGTATTGCTTTCAACCAAGGCATCATACAAAGAATCCTAGCACCCCCAGAAGGGAAGTCCTGGATCTGCTGGGCCTTGGGACCGATCACCACAGGAACAGAGGAGTAAGCACCAAAAGAAGAGTGGTTTCACAGACCAGCCGCTTGCAGCACGAGGAATAAACCTGCGTAAGTGTGCTTCCATCATTCAGACCAATAATACGCAGTGCTTGGCACAATTCTAATCACACTCTCCTGTTCTCTCGGAGGTACAAGAGAGACAGAGAAGTGCCGCAGATCAGAAAGAACTTTTATTTATTACACATTTCTTCAATTGAAAGACTTTTTGAAATACGGACAGTAGGTGGCGATATACCACCAATACTGCATTACAAAGGATCTTTTATATCAATATACCATATATACCATATATGCAATGCTGTTTTTATATGATATACAGTTGTGTTCAAAATTATTCAACCCCCAATGCTGTAAAGGGTTTTAGGGAATTTAGTGTACATTTCTAATTGTATTCAGAATTAAATCCTACAAGGACTTTTTAAAGAACCATATGCAACTAAAATGACATCAATTGGTTTTGTAATACAGTAGTAAATGTTTCTTTTGTGAATTCTTCATTGACACAATTATTCAACCCCTTAAAGACTACCACTCTGAAGAACAGAGGTTCATTCAAGTGTTTTCAATCAGGTATTGAAAACACCTGTGGATGTCACGGAGCAGCAATAAAGCATAATAAGCACCAATTAGGCAGCTTTAAAATGACTGTGATACTCAGCTCCTTCTAGACATTTACTGGTGTGGTTACAAATATGGTGAAGTCAAGAGAATGGTCCAGGAAGACAAGAGAAGAGGTGATTACTCTTCACAGGAAGGGCAATGGCTATAAGAAGATTGCAAAGATGTTAAACATACCAAGAGAGACCAAAGGAAGCATCATTCGCAAATTCAAGGCAAAGGGCACTGTTGAAATGCTACCTGGTCGTGGCAGAAAGAAGATGCTGACTTCGACTGCTGTGCGCTACCTGAAGCGTAGAGTGGAGAAAAGTCCCCGTGTGACTGCTGAGGAACTGAGAAAAGATTTGTCAGATGTGGGTACTGAAGTTTCAGCTCAGACAATACGGCGCACACTGCGTAATGAAGGCCTCCATGCCAGAACTCCCAGGCGCACCCCCTTGCTGTCTCCAAAGAATAAGAAGAGTCGACTGCAGTATGCCAAAAGTCATGTGGACAAACCACAGAAGTTTTGGGATAGTGTTCTGTGGACTGATGAAACAAAATTAGAACTGTTTGGGCCCATGGATCAACGCTATGTTTGGAGGAGGAAGAACAAGGCCTATGAAGAAAAGAACACCTCGCCTACTGTGAAGCATGGCGGGGGGTCAATCATGCTTTGGGGCTGTTTTGCTTCTGCAGGTACAGGGAAGCTTCAGCGTGTGCAAGGTACCATGAATTCTCTTCAGTACCAGGAGATATTGGATGGCAATGTGATGCAGTCCATCACAAACCTGAGGCTTGGGAGACGTTGGACCTTTCAACAGGACAATGATCCCAAGCATACCTCCAAGTCCACTAGAGCATGGTTGCAGATTAAAGGCTGGAACATTTTGGAGTGGCCATCGCAGTCACCTGACTTAAATCCGATTGAGAACCTCTGGTGGGACTTAAGAAAGCAGTTGCAGTGCGCAAGCCTAAGAATGTGACTGAACTGGAGGCTTTTGCCCATGACGAATGGGCGAAGATACCCGTAGATCGCTGCAAGACACTTGTGTCAAGCTATGCTTCACGTTTAAAAGCTGTTATAACTGTAAAAGGATGTTGTACTAAGTACTAAGATTGAATGTCACTTGGGGGTTGAATAAAACTGATAATGATGTGAGCACAGAAAAGACATTTGTGTTTATTTCATTATAAATGTTATGTTATATTTGTCTGACCTACACGTGCCTCTTTGATTTAATTGTAAGCAAGATGACTGAATGATCAAAATCAATGTCAAACTGGCCAAAACACTCAATTTCAGGGGGGTTGAATAATTTTGAACACAACTGTATGTATGCTTACATCTTTGCTTATGCAATTTTGTGTGAATATATGTACACATAGACTCAACCTTTGAGCATTACGCCACCTAGAGAGAAAAGACCTCTCCTTCCACTCATTCATTAGGTACAGGTTTGCGCTCTGGAGTGTGTCTCTCTCTTCTAAAAATTTGGCGAACTGCCTGCTCTCTGAATAGCCGAATGGCCCCGAAATGTCACCGTACGGGGAAATTCCCTGTTTGATGAAATTTGGGGCCAGATCAGCTCTCTCTGAATTACCCCTATAATCTTCAATGCAGCTGATACCTTTTGGATTCCAGTGGTAGTTAAAAAACAAATAGGCAAATCTATACAATATATCATAGAAAGAAATGCTTCTAGTCCATCTCTAGGAGAACGTGTTACATTTCAGTGTGATTCACAAGGAACCCGATACACGAGTCAATCAAGGCAAGCCGCCCAACAATCAATCAAGGCAAACCTCGACAACAGAAGATCGAATAAGTAGCTGTCTCGGCTCATTATTCCATATTTTACAAGGGAGGGTCTCTCTTCACTCATTCTCCGCATTCTTTGCCCTTATCCGACATTCAAGTCTCGGTAAAAAAATAATAGTAGATGCTTTTGTGTTGTTCCTGGGTGCCGTCCATCACTGGACATCAACCACGGGAAGCGATTAACCAAATTTCATTTCACAGGCCTCCTGTTTCTAATAGAAGAAGGTGGATTTTTGGACGGAAAAACACTTCAAGATTAGAAATAGTAAAATATATATATATATATATAAAATAAAAGAGGAAAAGTGACTTATTTTTAAGATTTAGGGCTGTAAAAATAATTGTTTCTGAAACGATGGCCGTAACGGTTCCTTGGCAAGAACCCTGCGTGCCTGAAGTCAGAAATGTAAAAATAGGCTGGGAGGAAGAGCGCGCTATGCAGTGAGTGGGACGCGCCCTGCGGAGGTACAGTAGGTATCGTCAAGCGTCTTGTAAATACAATTCAGCTTCTTGATTTTATATTATTTATTATTTTATTACTATTATTATGCTCTGCCAAGCACAAACATTTACACAAGCTCTTTAATATCTGTCGCATCCGGCTCGGCTAATAAAAAGACTTTTGGCGAGCCAAGAATTTTTTTTTCGCGTTTTACGAGCACGTTGACATTTACTGTTTAAAAAAACAAACAAAACAAAACAGAATAACCAATAAGCATATAAAAAGATACTGCAACTTTATACCTCGTGTGCTTTGTTATGGGTTACGGCAGGAATTGCTCAAAAACATTTTTTTCAATACAGAAAACTCTGTGAGCTCCTCTGAACCCTGTGCGTCACCGGTCACTTTATAAAATAACGTTATATGCAGGCAGACGGCCTCTCTCTGCGCTTATATTATGTTGTATAATGTTATCATATGTTATAATGTCTTATTGATATGTGACACATGAGACTCTAAGAAAGTCTTCAGCACAAGTTACCTTAAACATCAGCATTGCTCACTGTCGTAGATGCATGACAACTGTCAGAGGGGATCAACGCTTTATTGTTCCAGACATTGTTTTATTTTTATGAACGAGCCACTGGTTGGATCATCTGATATTTTATTTACATATATTTATATTAGGCGCTGGTCTCGTTATCCACAATTCTGAAATGTTGAAGACTCTGAAAACCAGAATTCTCTGAGTCAGTTGGATTCAATTTTTACTTATGTCCCTGATGGACCGGATGGAGACTCCTTGAGTCCGGCACTCGTCCGAGGGCTGCAACACAGGGTGATACATGCTGGGAGGCTTTGTGCTGCTCCAGCGAGAGACATGGTGGCTCTGTTCAGAATGTCCATCACAAAGAGATGCATGGGTGCTCAAATATATTTGCATGTACAGTATACAGTCAGGTCCAGAAATATTGGGACATCGACACAATTCTAACATCTTTAGCTCTATACACCACCACAATGGAGTTGGAATGAAACAAACACAATGTGCTTTAACTGCAGACTGTCAGCTTTAATTTGAGGGTATGTACATCCAACTCAGGTGAACGGTGTAGGACTTACAGCAGTTTGCAGATGTGCCTCCCACTTGTTAAGGGGCCAAAAGTAATGGGACAGAATAATAATCATAAATCAAACTTTCCCTTCTTAATACTTGGTTGCAAATCCTTTGCAGCCAATCACAGCCTGAAGTCTGGAACGCATAGACATCACCAGACGCTGGGTTTCATCCCTGGTGATGCTCTACCAGGCCTCTACTGCAACTGTCTTCAGTTCCTGCTTGTTCTTGGGGCATTTTCCCTTCAGTTTTGTCTTCAGCAAGTGAAATGCATGCTCAATGGGATTCAGGTCAGGTGATTGACTTGGCCATTGCATAACATTCCACTTCTGTCCCTTCAAAAACTCTTTGGTTGCTTTTGCAGTATGCTTTGGGTCATTATCCATCTGCACTGTGAAGCGCCGTCCAATGAGTTCTGCAGCATTTGGCTGAATGTGAGCAGATAATATTGCCCGAAACACTTCAGAATTCATCCTGCTGCTTTTGTCAGCAGTCACATTATCAATAAATACATGAGAACCAGTTCCATTGGCAGCCATACATGCCCACGCCATGACACTACCACCACCATGCTTCACTGATGAGGTGGTATTCTTAGGATCATGAGCAGTTCCTTTTCTTCTCCATACTCTTCTCTTCCCATCACTCTGGTACAAGTTGATCTTGGTCTCATCTGTCCATAGGATCTTGTTCCAGAACTGTGAAGGCTTTGTTAGGTGTTGTTTGGCAAACTCTAAGCTGGCCTTTCCTGTTTTTGAGGCTCACCAATGGTTTACATCTTGTGGTGAACCCTCTGTATTCACTCTGGTGAAGTCTTCTCTTGATTGTTGACTTTGACACACATACACCTACCTCATGGAGAGTGTTCTTGATCTGGCCAACTGTTGTGAAGGGTGTTTTCTTCACCAGGGAAAGAATTCTTCGGTCATCCACCATAGTTGTTTTCCGTGGTCTTTTGGTGTGTTGCTGAGCTCACCGGTGCGTTCCTTCTTTTTGAGAATGTTCCAAACAGTTGTTTTGGCCACGCCTAATTTTCTTGCTATCTCTCTGATGGATTTGTTTTGTTTCTTCAGCCTAATGATGGCTTGCTTCACTGATAGTGACAGCTCTTTGGATCTCATCTTGAGAGTTGACAGCAACAGATTCCAAATGCAAATAGCACACTTGAAATGAACTCTGGGCCTTTTATCTGCACATTGTAATTGGGGTAATGAGGAAATATCACACACCTGGCCATGGAACAGCTGAGAAGTCAATTGTCCCATTACTTTTGGTCCCTTAACAAGTGGGAGGGAGGCACATCTGCAAACTGGTGTAAGTCCTACACCGTTCACCTGAGTTGGATGTACATACCCTCAAATTAAAGCTGACAGTATGCAGTTAAAGCACATTGTGTTTGTTTCATTCCAACTCCATTGTGGAGGTGTATAGAGCCAAAGATGTTAGAATTGTGTTGATGTCCCAATATTTCTGGATCTGACTGTATATCCACACACATACATATACATGAACACCGGATCCTCCTGCACTCGCTTTTTCAGTTCCATATGCTTCGGTGCTGTTCAATAATGTCCTATCTATCTATCTATCTATCTATCTAATCTAGTGGTTTTTTTCTGGAAAAATAGGTGGGGGTACTCTCGCAGCCAGGGAAAAACAGTGATTATTATGACTATTTTCGTGTCCTAATAAATACTCCTTTATTAACCCTTTAAGGACAGAGGCAATGTTACAAGTCATTCTTACTTTGTGAAGTACAGGCAGCAGATAATGTGGGATTCTAGGAGCAATAACAGCCTTTTGGGTGCAGGGCAAGGGGGCAACGCCGGACTGCGACAAGAACACAGATGCAGACTTTTACGCACAGCAGCTTGTTTAAAGACAAATACATGCATTACAGCCAAGCCATACATTCACAAACATAGCCATATATCAAACCGGGGGTATGTAGCACTAAAACTCACAGTAATGTGCAGTGTGTATGAGGTTGTCAGAGCTCCACAGTAATAAAACTCACACAAATGTACCATTATCAATTTATTCAACGCCTATGCCAACGCATACCAATTAAATTTCTCCCCCCCAGCATACCAATTAATACATTTCTCCCCTAGAATACCAATTACTTTATCGCCCCAGCATATCATTTTATTCCCCCAATATCAATTTATTCCCCCAATATCAATTAAAGGAACACTCTACTCAAAAATCACCCCCGCATTTTTTTATCCTAACCTATCCCTATTCCCTTAATAAATCTTTATTTTTTATTTTTTTACTTGTAACTGTAATACTTACCCTAAAATCCTCTTGTTTCCAGCACTGTTTTTTTTTTATATACTCACCTCCCACCTCTTCCGCTCCCGTCCTTCTTGCTGCGTCTTGGCTTCTGGTTTACGTGAGAAGCGCGCATGCGCGCCTCTCACATAAGCCAGCCAATCGGCAGGCTTCCTCCCGGCTCCCTCTGAGTATTAGTGTTGCGCGCAACAGGATGCGCGCAACACTAACCCTCAGAGGGAGCCGCCAGCTTCTGCGGTGAGTTAGAGACGTCATCGCGCTGAAAGCGCGATGACGTCTCCTACTCGGCAAAAGTCGGCAGAAGCGGGAAATATGATTCCCGCTCTGCTGACTGACAGCTAGGAGGGCGGAGTAAAGTTCTCCGCCTCTCTCAGCTGTTTTCAGCATTTACAGCTGAACCGCTGAGCGGAGGGAGGGGGGACAGAGGGCAGGATACTCCGGGCATCATGACCACCTAAAATAGCTTAGGTGGTCATGTTGCCTAGAGTGTCCCTTTAATTTCTCCCCATTATCAATTTATTCCCCCAATGTCAATTAATTTCTCCCCAATATCAATTTATTTCCCCAATATCAATTAATTTCTCCCCAATATCAATTTATTAATTTCTCCCAAATATCAATTTATTCCCCCAATATCAATTAATTTCTCCCCAATATCAATTTATTCCCCCAATATCAATTAATTTCTCCCCAATATCAATTTATTCCCCCAATATCAATTAATTTCTCCCCCATAATTAATTTCTTCCCCAATATCAATTTGTTCCCCCCAATATTTGCCCCCAGCTCACAACATGGGTATATTTGCCCCAGCTCACAACATGGGTATATTTGCCCCCAGCTCACAACATGGATATATTTGCCCCCAGCTCACAACATGGATATATTTCCCCCCAGCTCACATGGGTATATTTGCCCCAACTCACACCATGGGTATATTTGCCCCCAGCTCACAACATGGATATATTTGCCCCAGCTCACATGGGTATATTTATCCCCAGCTCACAACATGGGTATATTTGCCCCCAGCTCTCACCTCCTCAAGCCCCAGGCTCCGCTGGCATTCTCTTTCCCCATGAGGCGAGCGGCCGCTCGCCTCGCAGGGAAAGAGAATGCCAGCAGCGGTGATTTTCTCAGTGGGGCAATTGCCCCGTTGCCCCCCCGGATCCGCCCTGGCTGGAGCCAGAACACCTGCACTGCCACCCTGTTGTTACGCCACTGCTCCCCGGCTGTCAGCGGAGGTGCCCCATGCCCAGCCAGGCCAGCTGCTCGCAGAGACTGTGGAGTGCTAACCTGGCAGCGGCACACTCCTTCCCCTCTGCTGGCACCGCCCCCAATGCCTGCAAGTCTTCGGCCCCGCTGATGATGTCATGTGGCTGCTGCATGACCTAATCAGCGGGGCTGACGACTTTCAGGAATTGGGGGCAGTGCCGGCAGAGGGGAAGGAGCGCACCGCTACCAGGTTAGCACTCCGCAGTCTCTGTGAGCAGCTGTCTGGGCATGGGACACCTCCGCTGACTACCGGGGAGCAGCAGCGTAACAACTGAGTGGCAGTAACAAATTAGGTCCTGCCAAGAGGTGGCGAAAGGTGCCGGTACACCGTACCGGCGCTTACCAGCTCAAAAAAAAACTGTATCTATCCCATATCTATCTATCTATCTATCCCATATCTATCTAATATATCCCATATCTATCTATCTATCTATCTATCTATCTCTCTATCCCATATATATCTATCTATCTATCTATCCCATATCTACAGTATCTATCAGGTGCCAGACAAAATCCCTACAGCCAGGTTCCGTAATGCCAACATCCCGACGGCCAACTTCCAGACAGAACAAGTGCCGGACATCCCAATTTCCCTACACGGCCAACTTCCAGACATCCATAATCCCAACGGCTAACCCTAATACTAACACCCTAACCCTAGGTTTAAGGGGGTTAGGGCTAGATTTAGGGAGGTTTGGGTTAGGGCTAGGTTTAGGGGGGTTAGGGTTAGGGCTAGGTTTAAGGGGTTACGGTTAAGGCTAGGTTTAGGGGGTTAGGGCTAGGTTTAGAGGGTTAGGGCTAGGTTTAGGGGGTTAGGGCTAGATTTAGGGGGTTAGGGTTAGGGCTAGGTTTAGTGGGGTTAGGGCTAGGTTTGGGGGGCTAGGTCTAGGTTTAGAGGGGTTAGGGATAGATTTAGGGGGTTAGGGTTAGGGGGTTAGGGCTAGGTTTGGGGGGTTAGGGTTAGGGCTAGATTTAGGGGGTTAGGGCTAGGTTTGGGGGGTTAGGGTTAGGTTTAGGGGGTTAGGGTTAGGGTTAGGGGGTTAGGGTTAGGGGGTTAGGGTTAGGGGGTTAGGGGGACTGTGGTTAGGGCTAGGTTTGGGGTGGTTAGGGTTAGGGCTAGGTTTGGGGGGTTAGGGCTAGGTTTAGGGGGGTTAGGGCTAGGTTTAGGGGGTTAGGGAGTAGGGTGAGTATTAGCTAGCCACTGGGATTTTGAATGTCTGGAAGTTGGCCGTCAGGGAGTTGTCTGTGTAGGAAAGTTGGCCGTGTAAGGAAGTTGGCCGTCAGGGAGTTGTCTGTGTAGGAAAGTTGGCCGTGTAGGGAAGTTGGCCGTCAGGGAGTTGTCTGTGTAGGGAAGTTGGCTGTGTAGGGAAGTTGGCAGTCGGGATTTTGGCATTAGGGATCCTGGTTGTAGGGATTTCGACCCAAACCCCTATCTATCTACCCCATGTCTGTCTGTCTATCCATTTGTTCTATATATCTATATTTTTATCTGTATTTAACTATCTATCTTATCTCTGTTACCTGTATTCTATCCTCTGTCTCCTTTACTCTACATATAGTACCTTACATTTTCTCATAAAACACTTATGACACACTTCCCAGTGATTTTAACACAAGCTGCTTTTATATTGTACTGTTCTCTTTTTTTTTTCATTCTATAACCTGGAACTAATAATGCAAAATAAATTGTGCGTGCCGCAATGTTACGGTTTAAGGCCGTGCAAAAGGAGCCACATGGAAGCACTACTGAAATGGATGAAATCTTCCAACACTCAATAAAATCCTCTGAAGCTGAAGAAAAATGATATATTTGCCTAATATTATACCAGTGGGTTAAGATTGGCTGATTGATACGGAAGGCACTTCATATTTTGGTTGGCAGCATTTTACAGAAAACGCTCCAAAACATTTCTTAAAGGTGCCAAAATAAAAGAAACAGCAACCACAGAGATTATATGTATGAATAAATGGCTGAAGAATAGCGTGTAATATACGCTTTGAAATACATAACCCACATTATTTGCACATATTTACCTTTTCACGATGTTTGTGAGTCAATAAACCATGTCCATATTGACCTTGACTTTAGGCTTCGACATTGGACTTGAACGTTGGTGCTTTAACTTTTTACCTATATTTTGTTTAACCCCTATTGTATTGATTATTATATGTTGTTATTTGTCTGATACGACCAAGAATTCAACATATGGTCATTTAACGAAAGTGCGGGACGGGGACTACGAGCGAGATTGTCATAGTGAGTTACGCAACTCCTCAACAACAGAGAGAGAGAGAATACAATAGCATAATCTGAAACAAGCCAGAGTATGGGAGAGGAGAAAGACACAAAGTGAGGAAACAAGACGAGCACAATAACAGGAAGACAAGGTATGTAGACAAGTCAGGGTCAAGGAGCAGAGAAAGACACAAAACAAGGAGACATGCTGTCGGGTATATTAGAATGGTGAAATTAAAATGGATGCCTGTAGCCATCTTGTTTAATGTAAAGTCTTTCTTTTTCAATTTTCCCTAGTTTTAGAAATGGACAGAGATTTTTTTTTAAATAGTTCATGGCTAGGTGAAACCTTAAGAGTTTTTTTTATAAATGCCAGACATGATGGAACCTTAAAATGTCTTTATTTGATATAATGCCGAACCAAGTGCCAGAGAAATGAATTCAACTGATAAAGAGACTCAGTAAAAACTTTGAGAGGAGTAGAGATATTAATTTAATTTTGGCAGGAGATATCCAAAGTCTACGACTGAATATAGGATCTTTGTTAAGACAGATTGACCTTTGATCTGAGATAAGATATATTAAAATTAAAATGTGGAATTAATTGGAAGTGCAACACTGTCCTCTTGAGGTATAGTAAATATTATATTTAATATAGAGAATAATATTTAAATGGCAAGAGGTAGATTGTCAGTGACGTCAAATTGACTATAATTGGAGCTGTACTGTTCGTTGAAAATTCATTCAGACTTGCACGACAATGCATTCAGACCTCCAGGAACGACAATGCAGTCAGATCATTCCAGGACATAATGCATTCAGACTTACACGACAATGTATTCAGACTTACACGACAATGCATTCAGATCATTCCAGGATATAATGCATTCAGACCATCCCAAGACAGACTGCAGGATTTCTCACGCGCAGCCCCCACTCTCTGGAACGCTCTCCCTCGTACTGTCAGACTTTCCCCTAACTTCTCTTCCTTCAAACGCTCCCTTAAAACATTCCTATTTAGGGAAGCCTACCACCCAACTCACTGACGCAACCATCAATCACTCTCACCTTACAGTCCTCTCCTCCTGTTTCCAACCCCAACCCGTCTAGATTGTGAGTTCCTACGGGAATAGGGCCCTCATCTCCTCCTGTACTGTTTGTCAAATGTTGTTCAATGTATTGTAACCCTGTCTATACTGTGCTTATTGTACAGCGCTGCGGAATATGCTGGCGCTTTATAAATAAAGAATAATAATAAGAATAATAAGACACGATAATGCATTCAAGATAAAATATATCACTTAATTAGGTCCACATCTCTAACTCACATGCATTGAAAATCTACATTGATAATTTTCACATATTCCAAAAACAATATATTACATAAAGAATATTCAAAGGCTGTAACTCATTGAATCCCGATTGGAGAGGTAATGTATGAAAGCTATTAAATTTAGAATTAATGTAATTATATATATCTGGAGTATTTCTTGCAACAGATTACTATTAGATCCAGAGTCTTCAACATATTTCTATATCTGCAGATAGAGATATGAAGAAGAATCGGATATAAGGATTTATCCTAAAGTAATTGTTGCCAAGTGAAATACAAAATATATATATTATATATATATATTGAATTTGGAAATTACTGTGATTGAAATTAATAAGCAAGGAATTATATAACTACAATATAAAAAGCAGAAGATTAGAAGTTTAATTCTCGATATTAGGGGAGGATTCACTAAATAAGTTTTTATTACTTAACATTCTAGAAATAGAATAAGTGATAGCTCATCTTTTGTTGATCCACGTAGCATAGAGAGAGACATATATCTCTACGAGATCTAGCTTGTTAAACATTGGTTTGCTGGGAAATACATGTTAATTGTTTTCGTTAAGCAGAAATGTTTATTAACCATTTGTGTATAGTTACTAACTGATAAGGTAAATGATGTTAATCATATATGCAGTTACTAACAGGAGATACATATATTGAGAAGCTAGTGTCTATGTGCTGATGGATGAGTGGTTGTTTATAAATCTTTGTTTATGATAGGAGATTTGAAACTTTTTTGTATACGTAATAAATATATATATTTTTATCCGATTATTGATTAGTGTATTCTTCAAAGCAAAACACAGACAATTAAAAGAATTTAGGAGAATTTCTAGGAAATATAAACGATTGATATTTGTGTCTCGTATAAGTTTCTTATTGAGTAAATCTCAACATATTGTAGGCATGTGCAGAGATAAATCCCTACAATGCCAAGGTCAATAACAGCAAGATAAGGTACGCAGACAAGCTGAGGTCAAGGAACGGAGAAAGGCAAAAAATGAGGATGCAGGCCAAGGCCAATATCAAGAAAATGGGATATGCAGACAAGCCAGAGTCTGGGATAGGTGAAAGGAAGATAGGTAGAAAATAAGGAGACAAGCCAAGGTCAATATCAGGAAGATAAGGTACACAGACAAGCCAGGATCAATGGAACAAACCAAGGAGGCAAGCCGAGGTCAATAACAGGAAGACAAGGTATGCAGACAAGCCAGAGTCTGGGAGAGGAGAACAGCAAAAATCAAGGTGTCAAACCGAGGTCAATAACAGGATGACTAGGTGCAAAGACAAGCCAGGGTCAATGAAACAAGCCAATGAGGCAAGCTGAGGTCAATAACAGTAAGACAAGGTATACAGACAAGGCAGAGTCTAGGAGAGAACAACAAAAAACAAAGTAACAAACTGAGGTCAATAACAGGATGACTAGGTACTAAAAAAAGTTGGGGACGAGGAGCAGAGGGAGGCAGAAGACTAGGAGAGTATTCAAAGTCAATAACAGGGAGATAGGTTATGCAGACAAGCCAGAGTCTGGAAGAGGAGAAATGCACAAAACAAAGAGATGAACCTAGATCAATAACAGGAAGACAAGGTACGAAGACGGAGTCAAGGAGAGGATAAAGGCACAAAACAAGGAGCCAACTGAGTCAATGATAGGAAGACAAGGTACACAGACTAGAGATGTGCACAATGGGGAAAATATTGTCTCGGTGAGAATTTTTTTTAATTAATTTCTCTTGCGCAACGGAAAAGATCGGTTTGGTCTGAAAATTGTTTGCAAGGCCAATTCGGCTTTCCGATATTTTAGAGACTGATTGATTGATTGATTGAATTCACAATACAAAGAAATGAACCAAGATCAATAACAGGAAGATAAGGTATTGTAAGGTTTTGGATCCGGTGAATATGGATAAGAACCCAATCGCAGTAAAATAAATACACAAAACAAAAGGCTGAGGTGGATCTTGCAAAATACAGTATGTTATGGAAATAAACATAGGAGTTGGGATATGCAGTCACTTAAATGAATAAAACATATGAAGACTTGAATACACAAAACTGGAAAGGCAACCTGGATTACACAGAGGAGTCTTGGTAACTTGGAGGGTCTTGAGAAATACGAGGGTTTGTAAATCCAGGAGGGTCTGTGATACAAGGAGGTTTCGTAAGGCGAGGAGGGTCTGTGAAGCAGCGGGAACACTACATGAGTGTCAGGACCGTACCTGTCTGTTCCTGTGTGATTCCATGCAAGTGGCGGCTGCATGAAAGATGCTGCCCTTCTGCTCAGCACCAGTTAATAAACAGTTAATGCACCTAACACACACACACCTCAGGTCACGCGACATACCTCTGTGGATAATCAATAAAAGTTCCCTCCTACCTTCCCACAGTGCTTCATAGTTGTTACTTATTCCCAGGAATAAAATCTGCTACACCAGGCTCCAGAGAAACCTGTTTTCCCTATCTACCCATCGTGTTTCCCCTGCTCCAAGACCCCCCAATACTCACCGTGCTCTCCCAGAAGCAACCAAGCTTCCCACCGTGCTCTCCCAGGAGCAACCAACCTTCCCACCGTGCTCTCCCAGAAGCAACCAACCTTCCCACCGTGCTCTCCCAGGAGCAACCAACCTTCCCACCGTGCTCTCCCAGAAGCAACCAACCTTCCCACCGTGCTCTCCCAGGAGCAACCAACCTTCCCACCGTGCTCTCCCAGAAGCAACCAACCTTCCCACCGTGCTCTCCCAGGAGCAACCAACCTTCCCACCGTGCTCTCCCAGGAGCAACCAACCTTCCCACCGTGCTCTCCCAGGAGCAACCAACCTTCCCACCGTGCTCACCCAGGAGCAACTACCCTCGCATCTGGACTCAAGGATTGCTTTCCTCATTACCCTCAGCCAACCTGTGAGTTCCATTGTGCCCTGTCCCACAGCCCTCCTGTGTTGTTCTCCACTCCCACGAACTGTGTGCATCCCCGAGACCTGCATATTGGCCTCATCACCTGTAAGGTCAGTACCTATAAGGTACCAACCCTGACAATGAGGGTCTTGGTAAGTATGGAGAGCAGAGGAGTAGGCAGAGGGATCTGGAAGTTGTATAGGCTGGATGCAGATTTGTGGAGTAAGTCCAGGCAGGTCTTCTTCACCTTGTGAAGAGAAGGGCCACAATTAAAGAGAGCTGGCTGGGTGTGGGAGTAGTCTTTTTATGGAGGACCAGCCAGCGCTAATGAATAGATCTTGTAGGAGAACTATAGGAGAAGGTGTTACCAGGGTTATATGCAGGTTGAATCTGTACTGGATTTAGCCTTTTTATGGCGGCAACGACGCAAAAGCTTACAGGTATGCAGACAAGCCGCGGGATGTTTTGTGCCTTTCTCTGCCCCTTTACTCTGGCTTGTATGCGTCAGACAAATGCAGCTCATTTTGTAACATGACCTGGCTGGAGGTCGAGAAGCAGAGAAAAGCAGAAAACAGAAAAGTCAAGGTCAATAACAGAAATACAAGGTACACAGGAAAGCCAGAGTCTGAGAGAAGAGAAAGGCACAAAAAAGGGAGGCAAGCCATGGTCAATTAGAGGAACATGAGGTACGCAGAGAAGGTGAGGTCAAGGAGGAAAAAGAGGCACAAAACAAGGAGACAAGCAAAGGTCAATAACAGGAAGATAAGAGACGCAGACAAGCCAGGGTCAAGGAATGGAGAAGGGAAGGGAAAGTG
This sequence comes from Leptobrachium leishanense, assembly GCA_009667805.1. Lineage (NCBI taxonomy): Eukaryota > Metazoa > Chordata > Amphibia > Anura > Megophryidae > Leptobrachium > Leptobrachium leishanense. The sequence goes on from CM019063.1 coordinate 546,343,194, forward strand.
GAAATGCCAACATCAAAAACCTGGAAATCAGACAATAACAAAGTGGTTTCCATCTAAAACCAGATGGCACTATCCTTTATGATATACTCAGGCTAAAATCAATGGGGCACCTGAGTGTGGAGGGATGGGTTGCTTAACCCAAAAGAACCTGGGAAGGATTCCGAAGCTATAGAGAAAAATGGACTTTACAGATGATAATGGTGGGCTTCATTACTTCTATTCAAGCAGCAGGTGCCTATCATTAAATCAAACTGAGTAACGTCCCCTCCCCATTCTGATTTAGGGGTAGGGCTACACAGGCTACAATATCGTCCTCATATCGCTTTTACAAATCCACTAGGCCCACTTCTTAAAGCTCATGTGCATTTTATTAAAATCTCAGTCGAGGCTGACTATCCCTGCGGAAAACGAAATGATATTAACAGCTACTTTGAGGTCTTAATTTTTCCCTTAATTATGTTTAAATTAGAGCCACTTTTAACTTTTGTTTTCATCTCAGTCACAACTCGGCACTGCTGGCAGGCAGCTATTGGCACTGGCCATTTAAATCATGCCTGGCCAGCACTTGGCATGTGCCTGGCTGGCACTCTGCCCGGCTGGCACTTAGCATGTCTGTGTGACTCAACAGACAGTTATAAGTTGACAGATTGTTTTATTTTCAACGCAGAAATTGGACCCGGCTCCAGTCGTCTCGTTGGCCGATGATATTTCGCTGTTGACACTCGTTCCGGGACAGAACAGTCTGAACGCAAAGTAGCGCGGTAGTTTTTTTGGTTCGAAGCTCATGAAAAGCTGCGCTAAACAGGGTTTGACAGATAACGGTGACCACTCCAGCTTTCCGAGGATGGCAATATTCCACCTATTGATGAGGGAAACCATTTTTTCCCCCTTTTTTCTTGTTTTATTTTGAGCTTTGAAGTTTAAATATTAAAACACTTCCTTTGTTTCAAACTCTTTGTACATTTCGCAGTCCGAGTTATATTCATGGTGCCCTTGGGTTTGTTACCTTGATTCTTACAGCTGTGCTCACCAGCCACAGAATAGGGATGTGCGTTTCGGGTTTCGGAATTCTGGAATTTTCACGAAATTTCCCGATTCGTGTTTTCGGATGCGGCCGATTTTCTGAAAATTTTTAGATCCGAAAATGGCAGATCCGAAAAGTTTTCCGAGCCGAAACGAAAAATTTTCGGAATTTTCGAATGGACTTGAAATGTGTCAAATCGAAATTTATTTTCGCTCTATTCATGATTTCGGTTCCATTCGTGATTTCGGTTCCATTTCGGTAATTCTGGACATCGTATATTTAACTATTATCGGTTATATCGCTGATTCTGTAAATTTTGTATTTGTAAATGCGTATCACTTGTTTCTTGTGGCATTCGGGTCAGTTTAACGTTTTTTAAATCGTTTTGTTCCTTGGCTTTCATACCATTTTAATATGATTAAATAAAGTTGTGAAATGTATATTCAATTATTCATAAGAAAAAAAGGATCTTTATTTAATAAAAAAAAACACGATAGAATCGCCAGAATTATCGTAGACACTTTGAAACGAGGAGAACAGACGTTCCGAAAAAACGAAAATTTCCGAAATTTCCGAAAAGTCGATACAAAAAACGAGCATAGTGACACGAAAATACGAAAAATGGTCGATATTCCGAAAAAAAAAGGTACACGAAAAACGAGCCGAACCGAACCGAATCGAAACAGAAATCGGTAGAAACGAGCCGAATCGAAAAGTTTAAACATCCGAACAAATCGAACCGAAAAAAAATTCGGTGCACAAACCTACCACAGAATGAAGAGGACCACTAATCCTTTGAAGGACAAAGAACTGAGATATTCTGTGTTCCGGAATGCTGTCACATACCTCGAGGCTGCAGACTTGCCATCGAGGGGGATTCAAGAGGTTATTCTAGGGGTTTTTAAAGCAAATTTTTAAAAAAAAATCCAGTCTGGGAAAATAAGCATATTAGCAATTAAAATGATTAAAACATAACTAGAAAAATGTCATCTGCGCTTATTCCCATTACACCGTGTGAAACAACACACAATTAGAGGCTTTGGTTTCTATTAATGGCTATTAAGAGAGTAAGCTCACCTGCCAAATGTCAAGGAACCTCTAGTGAGGGTGAGTCCTATCCAAAAATGAAGCCACAGGCTAGCGAACCATAACTGCTCATGCTGCTTTTCAGTCATGAGGTAAACTGGTGGGCTTTGATTTATTTAACAATATAACAAGCAAAGGATCTTGAAAGATGGCGTCTACTACACATCCGGCATCAGCTTATGCTGTAAGAACACGGGCACCAGCATAGGGACGGAGATCCACATGACGCGCAATAAACGTTCCACTTCCGGGTTGTGGGAGTAGAGTCTCGAACGTTGCAGGAAGACACTGAATGGAAGTATGATCGCGTGGAGACCACACTATGGACTGATTGTTCATCATGTACACATGTTATTGCTGTGCCCAAAGGGAATATATATGTGGGGAATGGAATACTTGTTTTTATATCGGCCAACTGATGAAGCCGGAAGGTGAAACGCATTTTTGTCGTAAGTTAGTTATTTAATAAAATGATTTTTATACACACACGGTCTGGAACGGAGTTTGTTGCAGTTACCAATGGGGATTGGTGCTCCCACTTGAAGGCACCCACTGCTACCACTACCAAGCCAGTATTATTACAGGCTCAGGACCACGTGAGTTCATCCTGATATTTCTTGTGCACTCTATATGCTATGGCTTTTTTTATCTTGTCTCTGCATGATATCATCTGGTAAAGAACCAAAGAATCAACATACAGTGGCAAGAAAAAGTATGTGAACCCTTTGGGATTATGTGGAGTTTTGCATTAATTGGTCATAAAATGTGCTCTGATCTTCATCTAAGTCACAACAATTTGAAAAACACAGTCTGCTTAAAATAATACAACACAAACATTATATGTTTTCATGTTTTTATTGAACATAACATGTAAACATTCACAGTGCAGGGTGGAAAAAGTATGTGAACCCTTGGACTTAATAACTGGTTGACCCTCCTTTGGCACCAATAACCTCAACCAAACGTTTCCTGTAGTTGCAGATCAGACCTGCACAACGATCTGGAGTAATTTTGGACCACTCCTCTTCACAAAACTGTTTCAGTGTAGCAATATTCTTGGGATGTCTGGTGTGAATCACTCTCTTAAGGTCATGCCACACCATTTCAATCGGGTTGAGGTCAGGACTCTGACTGGGCCACTCCAGAAGGCGTATTTTGTTTTGTTGAAGCCATTCTTTTGTTGAATTACTTGTATGCTTTGGGTCATTGTCCTGTTGCATCACACATCCTCTGCTGAGCTTCAGTTGGCGGACATGGTCTTACGTTTTCCTGCGAAATGTCTTGATAAACTCTGGAATTCATTTTTCCTTCAATGACAACAATCCGTCCAGGCCCTGCGGCAGCAAAGCAGCCCCAAACCATAATGCTCCCTCCGCCATGTTTTACAGTGGGGATGAGGTTTTGATGTTGGTGTGCTGTGCCTTTTTTTCTCCACACATAGTGTTGTGTGTTTTTTCCAAACAACTCAATTTTGGTTTCATCTGTCCACAGAATATTTTGCCGGTAGTGCTGTGGAACATCCAGGTGCTTTTTTGCAAACTTCAAACGTGCTGCAATATTCTTTTTGGACAGCAATGGCTTCCTCCGTGGTGTCCTCCCATGTACTCCATTCTTGTTTAATGTTTTCCTTATTGTAGATGTGTCAACAAAAATGTTAGCATGTGCCAGAGATTTCTTTAAGTCTTTAGCTGACACTCTAGGATTCTTCTTTACCTCATTAAGCATTCTGCGCTGTGCTCTTGCAGTCATCTTTACAGGGCGTCCACGCCTAGGGAGAGTAGCAACAGTGCTGAACTTTCTCCATTTGTAGACAGTCTGTCTTACCGTGGACACATGAACATCAAGGCTTTTGGAGATACTTTTGTAACCCGTTCCAGCTTCATGCAAGTCAACAATTCTTGATCGTAGGTCTTCTGAGAACTCTTTTCTGCGAGGCATGGTTCACATCAGGCAGTGCTTCTTGAAACCAGTAAACTCAAAACTGGTGTGTGTTTTTAAAGGACAGGACAGCTTTCAGCAACACATCCAATAATATCACACTGATTGGACTCAAGGTTGGCACACTCCTGGCTCCAATTAGCTCTTGGAGAAGTCATTAGGCTAGGGGTTCACATACTTTTTCCAACCTGCACTGTGAATGTTTACATGTTCTGTTCAATAAACACATGAAAACATATAATGTTTGTGTTGTATTATTTTAAGCAGACTGTGTTTTTCAAATTGTTGTGACTTAGATGAAGATCAGAGCAGATTTTATGACCAATTCATGAAAAACTACACGTAATCCCAAAGGGTTCATATACTTTTTCTTGCCACTGTACATATGGGACGGGGTCATCCCTAAAGGGACTCAATGCCAGATTACTGAGCCTTTGATATTCAGGCTCTCACCCATGCGCGTGGACTATCTGTTATATACTGCAAAGTATTGTAACTATAGTGCACTATTGTTGTTTTTATGTTTTTATTTTATATGTCCCATGAAGAAACCATCTGGGTAATATTTATTATATATGTGAGGGTGAAGGAATGTCTTTTCTTCCCTTGAATTAGCAGTATAGCTTGTTCATGCACATTTAGTGGTGATCATTTGATTTACTCTTTTGGGATACTATCTATCCTGTGCAGTGCCCCCATTTCAAATTGGTGACTTTACTATAAATGAAAACACTCATTTCTTTCAGTACCACGGACAGGTCCTTAGTAGCATCATTTATATGGCACCAACACTATCTGCACAGCTTAAAATAGTGGGAAAAGTTCAAATTTTGATATATTTCCAAAAATAGTTTGATTATTACTGTACTTTATTTACATAGTGCGAGCAAAAGCAATTTCAGTTGTACATTTTAGGTGCGTACATAACGTCTTGCCCGACAACACTGCTGGTGAGGTCTTCTGACTGGCATCCAAATCTACTTTCCAAGGGTTGTAGAGTCGAGACATGGTGGTGAGGCTTAAACCTTCTTCTCCACAGTTGTAAGGCACATACTCTACCTGCTTCCCAATGGTTGTAGAGGATAGATGCGCTGGGGGGTGCCGGACAAAATCCCTAAAGCCAGGTTCCCTAATGCCAACATCCCGACGGCCAACTTCCAGACAGAACAAGTGCCGGACATCCCAACTTCCCTACAGGCCAACTTCCAGACATCCATAAGCCCAGTGGCTAACCCTAATACTAACACCCTAACCCTAGGTTTAAGGGGGTTAGGGCTAGGTTTAGGGGGTTAGGTTTATGGCTAGGTTTAGGGTTTAGGGCTAAGTTTAGGGGGGTTATGGTTAGGGCTAGGTTTAGGGGGGAATGGGTTAGGGCTAGGTTTTGGGGTTATGGTTAGGGCTAGGTTTAGGGGGTTAGGGCTAGGTTTAGGGGGTTAGGGTTAGGTTTAGGGGGTTAGGGCTAAATTTAGGGGGTTAGGGCTAGATTTAGGGGGGTTATGGCTAGGTTTAGGAGGTTAGGGTTAGGTTTAGGGGGTTAGGGAGTAGGGTTAGTGTTAGCCACTGGGATTTTGGATGTCTGGAAGTTGGCCGTCAGGGGGTTGTCTGTGTAGGGAAGATGGCTGTGTAGGGAAGTTGGCTGTCAGGGAGGTTGTCTGTGTAGGGAAGTAGGCCGTCGGGATTTTGGCATTAGGGAAACTGGTTGTAGGGATTTCGACCCAACCCTGCGCTGGCAAGGTGATCCGATCTGGACTCAAACCTGCTTCTCCCTGGTTGTAAGCAGAGTCATTACTGCTATGCTATGCAGCTGATATTGGTCTGTCTTTCAGCCTTAATGTAAACTAAACCAGAGTTGTTGTAAAGGTAGCAATTCCCTAGACTTTAATGACTCTGGGATGTTTACATCAACTCTAAATAACTTTACACTAGGGTTGGAATAGAACCCGCTGTGTGGTAGGCAAGTATGTATCATTAGGTGTCTTGCCCAAAAACAATTGCTGGATAGATCCTCCGATGGGAATTCAAACCTTGATCTCCATGATTTTAGAGAAGCGACACACTGGTTGGGTGTTCTGCCTGGGATTTGAACTTGTGACTCCACAGTTGTAGAGGAGAGGCATGCTGGTCAGGTGTTCTGAGCAGGATTCAGTCCTGTGTCTTCATGTTTGGAGAGGAAAGGCACGATGGTGAGGTGTTCTGCCTAGAATTCCAAAAAGTGTCACCATCGTTTAGAGGAGAGCCACCCTGATTGAGTGTTCTGTCTGGGATTTAAACATGTGTCTCCATGGTTGTAGAGGAGAGACATGCTGGCCATGTATTCTGCCAGGGATTTGAACCTGTGTCTCCATGTTTGTAGAGGAGAGACACGTTGGTCATATGTTCTGCCCAGGGTTTGAACCTGTGTCTTCCTGGTATAGAGGAGAGACATGACGGTCAGGTGTTCTGCTCGGGATCTGAACCTATGCCTCCGTGTATGTAAAGCAGGGGTTACCTCTACTCTACACAGCACAAAATCTACTTTTCATTGGTTAATTCTCATTGCCCAATATCTTCCGAATTCTCTGACTGACTAGTCTTTACGGAGTAATTTTCGATCTTTCCTTATCGAAGCTAGAAATTATTCCCGTTGGGTAGATGTAAAGCCGCTGTATTTTTCTTCAGTGACGGAAACAATTTATTCAAAGAACACAATATCCAGAGGCTTGGAAAAAATCTATAACCTCCCGTTGGGCCTCTTAAATGAACACTCCATCGGGTCCATTTGGCCTTTACTTGCTCTCTTGTTAAACCTGTGCAAGATGCACACAATGAAATAGCAGAATATATAGAGGAGATTAATAGATGAAACACTTTCACGGAGGCTGACCTTCATCAGGCGGTGAGGTTATTGGATTCTGGACCATATGTTGATGTTCTCCAGGTGTACCATGCCTGGGTGTGGATTATATCTCTCAGATGTGACATGCAGGTGGAAGTGCGCGTTTCTCTCCAGCTGCACTGTAATAAAAAAATCCAAGGTAGAAAGGGTGTTTATGGTGTTTTTTTTGCCAGTGTAAAGAACTTTATTTCTACAAAGATCAAAGATGATTGGCTTGGAGCTCAAATTGCAATGTTGCACTTTGGGGGCAAATGGCACGAACAACACTCTCGTATTATTATTCTAACCATATTACATTATATGATGTTATATTATTGATGCAGTAAATAGTCATTAATAGGGATTGAAGTCTGAGACATATATTTTGATACTGAAGGTAAAGCTCTGTCTGTGGGGTTGAAGTTACGGGCGATGGAAACATGTATAGTAACATATTTGTAATGCTGAATATTGAATTCAATGGAGTTCCAATGGGCAATGCAACCTACTCAATATGCCCCTTAGAGCACTCCTATAACATCCAACGAGTGGTTTCCTCAGGCTAGTCTTAATAGGGCACCTGAGTGTGGAGTGTAGGAATACTTAACCCAAAACAACCTGGGGCCCCGATTATAACCGAGCAGTAAGTAGTGGATCACGAAAGGAAAAATCCTTCTCAAGACATCTTCCTTTTGAGTCTCGTCTTTTGTGGCTTACTATTAATGACTGTATTCCAACCAAGTTGCTGCATTAGTGTCTCGAGTTGGAATATTTGTGAGCCAATAGTAGATATCGGCAATGGTGTCATGGCTGGTATCGCTCTTGGAGACTATAGGACTCCACGAGCTATAAGAGACCTTGTGGTAGTCCTACTTGAGTGAGGTCACACTGGAGCCACAGAGGAAGCAAGGAAGGTCACTTGGAACTGTTTGTACCAAGTCTCAGAGGTTAAGGTGTGTTCGTTTTGTTGGACTTGAATTTTTTTTGTGTTTCATGATCAATAAAATGGCAAAATCGGCAAAATATACAAGAACAAGCTATGGCTGTCACAGACCTCTCTTGTCTGCATGACCTGCTCTCCAGGCGCCCCCTGACCTAGATCAGCCCGGCCGCTGAGTTGCTCGGAACTCAATGCCTCGAGCAGCCTGATCTGTAGCTCCAGACCCGCTTTGTCTGATCATATGCCTCTTTGAATTTCCAGATGAATGCTCCGTGCCTTCTGAGGGTGATTGTGAGTACCCTGAATGAAACACCAGGCAGGCTGTGTGTTCAAATAGGATCAACTGCTTTACTGAAATAGACACCAGTATTTATGCAAAGGTAACACACACTTTCAAGCTTCCCGCCCACCCCAACAGTTCTGATTGGCTGGTTTCAAGACCATTGCAGGCTTCATTCTGGTCCTTCTCAGGTTCTTATGTGAGTATGTCTGGTTGATGTACATAAGTGAGTTTGTCTTGCTTGAAAAAGCTATCAGATTAATCCTCTCAATAAACAGATAATGGGGTGAAGCACACAAATTAGCAATCAGTTATCACACACCATTTACATAATCCATTGTCCCAATGAATCAGATTTGGACCGTGTTTGCCTGAAGAGGATGACTCACAACTCAAACAGCAGATAGACATAGCCTTCTTGCATAATCACAGATCACACAAACCTAAATACATTATTCTGGTTCAACACAGAAATCAACTTTAAAGTAAATCACAAACAGTATGGCAATGAAAATAATAATGTAACTCAGGCCTGCACCCCAAACCCATCTCCATGCCCACGCACCCCAAATCTAAAGTGTCACACGTCACAATGGGTATTTTGATTATCAGTTCCCTGTGCAGCCCATAAGTTACGTTACATTTTAGAATTGTTTTGAATCATGTTCAACATGCGTTAATGTTTAAGACGTCTCTTTGAATGTAGGAGAATTTGGTTTCTGTATGTAAATATAAAACAACTGTCTGATGATCTAACATGGGACTTTTTTGATTACCGGGGAATTTAACACGAGGAAATAACACAAAGGGCCAAATTATGATCCTAGCGGTAAAATGGGAGAGCTAGGGAGGAGAAACTGTGCCCGCAGTTTTCCCCCTAGCGTGCCATTTTACCGCTAGATTACAATGCAGGCGCTAAAAAAGCTGCCTGCATTGTTTGCGGGCACTAAGCCCCGGGATGCACGCGGCAACGCTAAACAAAAGCGTAGGACTCCATTGAAGCGAACGCCAGCGGTCACATGACAAGCCGGATCTCGCCTTGCGAGATCTGGCCGGTCAGAGTAGTGATATGCAGGGGGAGACTGGAGGGACTTTTTCTCCCAGTTTCTCCCTGCTCCCGCCGGACTGAGGAGGTGGACAGAGATGTGGTCATTGCTGTGGGACAGGAGGTGAGTATCTCGATTTTTTTTGGGGGGTTTCTGGATGGTCAGAAATGGGTACAGCACCCTCCAGTTCTTATAGGTATCTGTAAGCGTATTTATTAAAATTCTGTGTCCCAGAACGCGTTTCGCTGGCCTACCGGCTTTATCAGCAATCAAACTTCCCCAGTCAGGAGGAAACAGCTTCAAGGAAAGGCAGCGGCCCTGGAGGTTACTGCACCAAACTTGGATGCTGTGTCCTCTCTTGTTCACGGGAAACCAAGGCCTTGGTTTTCCCGTAAAAAATAGAGGATAGAGCATCCAAGTTTGGCCAGCGAAACGCATTCTGGGACACAGAATTTTAATAAATATGCTTTTCTTCATATCCTGCTGTTCCTGTTTTTGCATTTGGAGAGGGTTTTGTGAATTTTCCCAAAAATCCACTGGTGAGCATCCCAAGAGCCTGGAGGCTCCATCCTGAAATATCTGAACAGGTTAATAGGTGCCTGTATAGGAAGAAAATACCTATAAGGTGGAATATACTAGAGCCGGATCGAGGCTCTATGCTTGTAAGTTTAAAATCAAAGAAACTTTAAAACATTAAGATCTAGTAGGACATATTGCACCAATTGTTTCTAGACATTTTTTTCTCTGCATGTTTGATGGAGATAAAGAGAAGACTCGTTTAAAGGCACAGAGATACCTATAAGAACTGGAGGGTGCTGTACCCATTTCCGAACATTTGTGGCTGTTGTGATCTAATATTATGGGTCAGCGCACCCCTATGAGACCCATAAACGCCAAAAAAAATAATAATAAAAAAAAAAAAAAAAATTTAAATTGGGGGTGTCTTCAACGAAAGTCCTCACACAGTGTCACAAAGGCATGTTATTACACACAGCAAAGCCTCACAGCCAGGGGGGAGAGACGACTCAGCTAGGAGGGGGACATCAATAACAGCTAAAGGGATACAAAATTAGGGAACTCAGCGGATCAGGGCAAGCCAGGGTCAACCATCAGTGTGCAGGCAGCAGGTATTTGGTGCGAGTCTCTGCAGTCCGTATCCAGCAAGAACGTGGGGCATGGATCGTCTCCAGGACCACACTTGCCGCATCTGATAACTTGGGTGTCCAGATCAGCCATTGTCCCGAAATGGGACCTCTCCCATAGCAGACAAGGCACTGCAAGGCAGGCCAGGTCTCACAGCCCACGATGATACCACCAGGCCGAGGTATCCAGCCATCACCAGCTTGTGGCCACAGAAAAGATCGTCAGGGCCCTGCAAGGTACATGCCGCTCCGCAAACTCCACCGCCAGCAACATATGGTAGGGCCATGCAGGATCTCCTCGGCCGCGTCAGCGTCTTCCTCACTGCCTGCTGGTGGAAGCCATCCATCCCAGGTCTTCGAGCAGGAACTGCCAGCACATCCACCCGTCGTTGCACGCAGGTCTCCTCCTCACCGCCAGCATTCAGAGCCCGGGACAGCATAGGTGGTCTTGACACCTGGGCCGGCTCCCCTTCCGAGTCGCCACCATCGATGTCTCCAACAGCAGCCAGTTCCAATGTAGCTTCCAGCTCTCTCACCTCCAGAATCTCTGTCTCACGGCAGCCCCTCAGCATAGCCAGCATCCGGTGGCAAAACCCCCTTGTAAGCGGGGCCTCATCGTCCTCCCCATCCATCAGGTGCAGGCAGGCGTCCAGGCCACGAGTCAGGACATCCTCACCTCCCACCAGGGATAACAATCTGGCTCTCCATCGCTCCACAGGTCTGTCCATTCCCTCCACAGGGTAGTCATCAGGGTCGGCCAGGAGGTGTGGGCCCTCCATCTCCCCAACTGACATTATATTCGTAGGCCGGGACAGGGTGGTGCGACCAGGGAGGCCAGATGCCAGCAAGAGCCGCTTAGCAGGCCACAAGATGGCTGCCGCCGCCACAAGGCAGCAGCCTTCAGCGGGGTCTCTCTGGTTCAGATGGGGGAACCAAGCGAGCTTCGGACTGCACGGTGCCGATGGCCAGCTGCTCAGGGATCATAAAAAGGGCAATCTCCCTTAATGTTTATTTTAATAATTATTTTACAGGGACTATCTACGCACGCTGACCACGCTAGCTCATTTAGGTGCTTAGGCTGTGGGGTGTGAAAGGGCTGACTTTAAGTATACAGTAGTGTGACGGGGTTGACTTTTAGTATGGGAGGGCCTGAAGAGGCAGACTTGTCACTTGCAGTGGCATGATTTTGGCATGCTGGGGCATGAAGAGACAGATTTTTGACGTGGGGGGTTGATTTTGGCATGCAGGGGCATGATGAGGATGATATTTGGCATATGGAGGCATTAAGAGGATGATGTATAACTTGCGGGGACCTGAAGACGCTGATTTGTGGCATGGAGGGGCTGACTTTCAGTATGCAGGGGCATAAAGGAGGCTGATTTTTGACATGCAGGTGATGGTTTAAGCATTAAGCACAACCCACAGAGCTTACACTTTTATGCGCCTTATCACGCTTCACGGTTGGCACCCCAAACTTTTTTCTAGAAAAAAAGCACTGACACACACCAATGGGATTCAGAGGAGAGACGGTACTATATAAGGGGTTATACTCTGACATTTCGGTACCTTCTCTTCCTGGCACTTCCCTGCACTTCAGGGAATCAAAGTTCCCCACCCTGCGGGGAATTCAGCATTCAGCGTAGGGTCCCCGGAGTGCAGGGAAAGCCCGCAGAAAAGCTGCCGAACGCTCACCGAAAACCCGCAGAAACTGCCGCAAAAACCACACCGAACACACCGGTAAAAGCAGACGAGCCGCCGATGTCAGCGCTGACCACCCGCCGGAAAAAGTCGACAAGCTGACGAAAGGGGAAAAAAAAAAAACAGTACGCTTGAAAGTGTCAAAATCGAAACACTGTTTGCGAAAAAACTACTGAACAAAAATGCCTGGAATTTACATATAAGATCCAATGAATGATAATAAATGGTCTGTTACAGGAAAAAGAAAAAAACGCTATTTTATAAAATCAGAAAAAAGAATTTGCCGAAAAAATCCCGAAAAATGACTAAAAGATCCTAAAAAAATCAATAAATAAAGAGACTTTTTGCTGCAGAATAAAATACTAAGCGATTTATTAGATATTGGATTAAAACAGGAATATTTTTAACATTGAAGCCTATGGGATTCGCCTGAATAAACCTGCCGAATGAAACCACCAAACAGCAGGGCATTTCGTCAACTTTTCTCTGCTGTTCGGTGTCTGTGAATAGATTAACCATTGCTTCTCTTTGGGGGATTTCACTGCCGTCGAACAGCACCATACGTGCAGGCGATTCGCCAAAATTTGGAGAACTGCCTTATTACTTTAGCTTATTACTTTACTTTAGTACGGTGAATTTCAGTGTCCGGTGACATTTTGGTGACATTTCGGACCTCTCTGAATAACCCCTTAAGTATGAAAGTATAAGGTTGGAAATCGGAATATTGGGGCAAAGCAATCATTTCCTAGTAGAACACAAACCAAAAGAGCGAGGCCAGGAACTGGATACAATGTATCGAATGGCCGATCTTGTTTCATAGTTGAATTAAACGGGATAAAGAGGAACCAGCACCGGTGAAAACACCGAATCACGTTTCCTCTAATTAACGGGCGAGGGCTGTAAGCTCGGAGCAAAAACATGCCTATCACACAACACAAAGCGCATTTTCAGTTAGTTTATCTTTATTTTACAAGGCGTCACCATGTTAAAAGCGAGAGAGGAACGTTTGCAAGTAAACGAGAAAACCAGCTCTCCATAAAATCCCCGTAACATCTGGCGGCCAGAAAACTCTGATTTCAAAGGGCAGAATAGAACACATCTCTGATTTAAACACCCACTTGTAAGAAATGGCATTTTACAACTTTTTTATGATATAGAATAAAAAAAAAAAAGCGGAGTGTTGCATGTTTATTGGAAAATACCTCTCTAAAGGCCCGCTGTAGGCGTTAGACAGAGTGCTCCGCGCGGTTTATTGAGGGCCCAAGTGGAAAGAGCGTTAGATCTGCTAAAGTTATCAACCCGAGGATTAAAGAAGAGAAAAAGTCAAATCTCAAAAAAAATTTTGTTTTAAACATTTTAAGCTATAAATGTAAAATACTGTCATCTCCAAAGGAAATAAATAAAACCTGCTATTTATTTATTTATAAAGTATTTTACCAGGAAGGATACATTGAGATTTCTCTAGTTTTCAGAATGTCCTGGGTTCAAGGACATTGAAATGCTATAGTCGTTACAGAAATAGAAAGCAATAAAATGCAAGATATTAAAAAAAACACAAATATACAGATTAACCAAAAAATAAATATGTAGGAAATATAGTCACTATGTTACATATTTACAGACATATTATGTATATAGTCACTGTGTTACATGTTTACAGGTGCATTCTGTATATAGTCACTATGTTACATGTTTAAAGGTGCATTCTGTATATAGTCACTGTTACATGTTTACAGGTGCATTCTCTATATAGTCACTGTGTTACATGTTTACAGACATATTATGTATATAGTCACTATGTTACATGTTTAAAGGTGCATTCTGTATATAGTCACTGTTACATGTTTACAGGTGCATTCTGTATATAGTCACTATGTTACATATTTACAGACATATTATGTATATAGTCATTATGTTACATGTTTACAGGTGCATTCTGTATATAGTCACTATGTTACATGTTTAAAGGTGCATTCTGTATATAGTCACTGTTACATGTTTACAGGTGCATTCTCTATATAGTCACTGTGTTACATGTTTACAGGCGCATTCTGTATATAGTCACTGTGTTACATGTTTACAGGTGCATTCCATATTGAGGTATGTTAATAGCGATCTCTTAAGTGACTTTAGACTGGGGGAAGATTTGATGGCATCTGGGATGTTATTCCATTATTGTGGTGCTCTGTAGGAAAATAAGGACCGAGCCACTGTCTTTTTGTATTGTGTTATTGTAAGTAAGGTGCTGGTCCTGGATCGAGGGTTATAGGATGAGGGAGCTGCTAGGGGAAGCAGTCTATTCAGGTAGGGTGGTAGCTTCCCAGAAAAGCTCGGAAACACCAGGTTGGAAAGGTGAAGGGTGTGTCTAGATTCCAGCGATGGCCAGTTTAGCTCTTTTAACATGTCAAAATGGTGGGTCATGTAGTTACATTGTACCTGAAAGCAGCAGAATGAGTTATACAATGTAGTAAGTTTATGAAGGTGTGTTTGCGGGGCGGCTGCATACACTACATCTCCGTATTCAATAGCCGGCATAAGTATTGTTGTACAATCTGTTTTCTTACCACTCGGCTCAGGCTATGGGTCTCAGGTGCTTAACGAACATCAAAGACTTTTTTTGAGGGAGAGTTAGGGGTTCTCTTAAAGATATTTATATATATGTACATTAAAATCAATGAAATGATGATACTAACTCAACATTTTATTCTCAAAGAAAGCATGTTGACCCATGGGGCTTTATCACCAAGGTGGGATTTGAGGTTTTCAAAGAATTGGATTACCACAATGGACTTGGTAGAGCAGTTCTATGTGCCGACTACCCCCACTTTTTGAGTAACCACGCGTCTCCATGATCGTCTGTAGGGATATATAAGTATTAGAAGGATTATGCTTTCTTTCACTAGTTCATTGATTTTAACCCGTTACTTTTGGACCTCACTTATATATAGTGACCTGGGGGTGATTTGCTCCTCCTTGTCAGCCATTCCCTTAATTTAAAATAAAATAAATTAGATAAATTGAAATGCTGAACTTGCATCTCGGATGGAAGAGGAAGAGTTAATATTAAGCACGGCACTCGGGCTGTACAGTTCGAGCGTTCTGCTTGGGGACCTAGTTGTGATCTGTCTCCAGATTTTCTATTTCCTGATGTTCTGAGTGATGCTACACCAAGTTTTTGGTCACGGCAGCCTGGCCGACTGAACAAATGTCCATATGCACCCAAGGAAGCGTCTTTCACACAGCCAACTGACCTTTGATTACGACCTTTTCATCCAATGGATAATATTATTTTTGATGTTACTAGTATTTTTTTTTTACCATACCTTCTTTTTAGTCTCCCTCATATCATAGCACGGGCTGGAAATAACAGCCGATGACACATCAGAAGCAGCACAAGGGTTCCTGTATGAGCAATAGGAAAAAAATCGTCCGTCAACCATTTTCCATCTCTGTGTCAGAAATTAAAAAAATAATAAAATGTATGTGATCATTTTTAGAGACTGCCCCCCTTCCCATTTCCACCGTGAATTTGTGTCAGTAGACCGAGCAAAGGTGAAAAAGTCATGGATGTCTCGGGGGGACCATTAAATTGTCTTTGTACAGGTGTCGGATAGCTATTCATTGTAACCCCCCCCCCCGCTTGAATTATCCAATATGAATTATAATATGCTTTCAGGGGGTGGAGGCTGGTATGATGGATAGTCTCCATTTGTCAACAAAGCCCAAAATTCCCATAAAAAATCCAAGATGTGAACGCCATCATTTACTTTATGAGGAACATCCAAAAATTAAAAAGAAGACTGTTTTAGGCTAGGGTCAGACGAAAGCAGTGTTAACGTACGTTTAGACGCATGAAATCACGGCCGTGCTAGCAGCAAATGACGTCCAATGCTGGGGAACACACGAAGTACGGCCGCACGACAGTTCGTCCGCGCAACGCAAGTGGCAAACGAACGCATTTTTTCTAGAACGTCAAACCGCTAGTACTGACGTACAGAGTGCGCTGCGTCCGCATAGCGGCGTGTGTGCATGATTAGGAGATGTCAGACGCTGCACACGTCTGGCCAACATAACGTCCAGACGCAAAAAGTGCTTTATTGATGATCCGTACAAAATCACGGACGAAAAGGCGCATCGTATGACCGCTATCGCGTATTCCGTGAAAAATGCGTCCATTCGTTCGAACGCACTTTTTCACAGACAACGCGAAAGATGCGTTAGTCTGACCCTAGCCTTAGGTTTAGTCCTGGACTGTAACCATGTGAAAGTATATTGGTATTTCTCCTAGTTTAATGGTGTATTATTATATTATTAATACTTATATTATAATACTTAGCATCCAGTCATACTTAACTTTTTTTTAAAGATATAGATATATATATATATATAGAAACCCCAGCAAAAAATGGATGGACGTACTCTGGGTCTCAGGTTAAAAGTAAAAAAAAGATGCTTTATTCAATGATCATGTTAAAATACCGCCCCCGACGTGTCGGCCCTCTCAGGAGCCTTTATCAAGGTGCTATATAATATATCAAATATCCAATATGAATCTGCATGCACCAGATACAGGGTTGCCCAGGTGCAAAAATCCATATGGAAAATGTAGAAACCCCAGTAAAAACTGGATGGACGCGCTTAACCTAAGACCCTGAGTGCGTCCAACCAGTTTTTACTGGGGTATATATATATTTAATTTGGTGTTCCGCCACACGGAGACTTGTAGTAAATATCAACATTATATTTAGTAAGCGTCAGCGTTTCAGTACTGCCAGACTTTTCGCAAGACGACTTGAGAAAAGTCCGGTGGGACTGAAACGTTGACGCTTATTGTAAATATCAACAATATATTTTATTAAGTCTCCGTGTGGCGGAACACCGAATTTTCTATCAGTGAACGTACCGAGTTCCATTACCAGTCCAGAGCCAGCTATTTGCCTACAGGGTGTCTGGGGATCGAGGCATATATATATATAATATATTACACGAGAGGGGCAGCACTCAACCTTAACTACGCTTTCAGAGCGGGTGCATCTCAAGACAACATGATATACAACAAAACAAGAGGAGAGCACACCAAACATGTTCAAACAATACAAAAGAAACCACAACAGCAGCTAAATTCATTTAAACATAGAGATTTTCCAGATTTAACCCTTTAAATGCTTACAAACATTTCTTAACCCCTTCAAAAACACTGCAGTTCTTAACCCTTACACCAATTCAACACTGAGCTCTGTTGCACAATGGTGGAAGTTTAGTTTGCAATGGACGGCCATGAATTGTGTAAGCCTGCCAACAGCGACAATGTATTCCACCCCTTTTCTTTTGTATTGTTTGAACATGTTTGGTGTGCTCTCCTCTTGTTTTGTTATATATATATATATATATATATATATATGTAGCGCTGTGTTAAATCTTGCTGCTGGCAGTACCTATTTTTGGCCACAAGATGGAGACAGTCGCGATTTGAGACACTGGACATTGGGACTACATTTCCCGGCGTGCTTTGCAAAGACACAGGAAGTGGGTGGGACACAGGACGCTTACTTCCCGAACCTCGTGGAGAACGCGCCAGAACGCGCGAGGGAACGAGAGAGAGCAGACGCAGTGCAAGACATCGCAGGAGGGCCTAGGCCAGGGCGTGAGGGAGACCTGTCAGTTCCTTATCGGGTCATTCAGCCTAAGAGAAGGAGACCTCCAAGTTCCAGAGATTGCTGCAGAGCAAAGTAACCAAAGACCTCGAGTGAGGAGTTGCCGCGAGCTGATCGGATACGGAGAGCAGGCGGTGAGCGGGACTAGTCGTGGACAAGCAACAGAGAGTCAGACAACGGATCCGGCCGCTAGTATCCCCAGTCAAAATCGAGCGGAGAGACGTCCTGGGTCAGCGAAGCCTAAAGCAACCGGTGGATGGGTGAGAGGCCTCCAAGGCCGTATGTAATTAAGGAACACACTGCTGTTTTCTCCTTAAAGTCCACAGGGCCCCAACTTGACTAGTCGAAGACATTCCTTAAGTAAATTCACTGGCCAGTTGAACAGTACCCGGGTACCACACACACATACACACCTTTTACATTCCGGGACTTAAACCTGTGCAGGACTCATTTTTGTTACGAAATCGGAACAGGGGTTAAAGATACGTTCCGAATATATATTTTTCTCTTTTCCGCTGCGCGTTTATCGTAATACGAAGAGATTGTATTTTTGGGTTTCGCTACGTGTCCTTGTTTTTCTGAACTATCGGGAAATTTCATTGCTTTTCTGTTCGGTTGCGAATATTTTATTCTTCCGAAATACGAAGCCTCGTGTTTCGTTTCTTTTCCGCTACGCGTTTTTACCGCGATACGAAAGGACTGTATAATATCTGTGAATACCGTGTCTCAACGTCTGCTTACTATTCTAGTAAACTATTTAAATGATAAAAACTCACAGCGGTGTTGGAGTATATTTATTCCCTAGTGCGTGGAGACTGACCCGTGGTTCATTTTCAGCGGCTCCTCCGGGAGTGAGCGCTACATATATATATATATATATATATATATATACTCAATAAAGTTGTGGTGAAGGGCAAAAAGTGAGATTAAAAGCCTCCACATGGCAAATAGTCAAGTTTATAATTGCGAAAAGACATTTACACATCCGAGCAATTCAGAGAACTGCTTCCCAGAGCTCATGTGTTAAATTCCCCATATGCAGCAAAGAACTCTGAGAAGGACATGCAAATTAACCCCTTAACGTCGCAGGACGTACATTTACGCCCTGCATTAGGTGGGCTTTGGCGCCGCAGGACGTAAATATACGTCCTCAGCGTTTTCAGCCCCCCCCCCGGGAGATATTCACCTCCTCCGGCGGCTCCCTCGCTGCTCTGACTCCCACGGAGTCAGATCGGCAGGGTTTCCTCCTCCGGTGCACTGACGTCATCGCGCCGGGCTCGCGATGACGTCAGTTTCAGGCGTCCCCCTCCTGCCGGAGCAGGGGAAGCGCCTGAAGGGGAGGGGAGGATCCTTTGGATCCCTCTATCTCCCCATCACCGGGGACCAGTCGGCTGTGGCCAGCATCGCTGGAAGGGTCACAGCCTGACCTTTCCAGCGATGTATGGGGGATTAACCCCTTAGTTGCCAGGTCGTGACCGGACACTAATTTGTGCCCGTTCGCGGCCTATTTCCGGTGGGGGCCGCCATCTTGGATGGCAGCCCCCACTCTGGGTCACCCCCCGCTCAACTGACTCATCGCGCCATGCGCGATGATGTCAGTTATCCGGGGAACCCCCTAGCTGCAAAGGGATTTCCTATGGAAATCCCTTAGAGGAGATAGGGGGGCTCTTTGAACTCCTTTATCTCCTGATCGATGGCAGATAGGGGGCCATGTATGATATTTCTGGAAAGGCCAGAGCATGGCCTTTCCAATGATATCAAACATGACCATGTTATATGTAAAATAAAAGTTTTAAAAAAGTAAAAATAAAAATAATAAAAATATAATAAATTAAATAATAAAAAAATAAATAAGTGTTTTTTGTTTTTTTTAAATGCAGCACTATTGTTCACATTTCAATTATAATGTGAACAATGATGCTTCACTAACGATTTTTTTTTTTGGGGGGTTTAGCTAAAATCACGCAATTTCTCCCCAAAAAAAAAATGGGTTCCCCGTTCAAATTTTTTTAACAAATCTACCCCACAACATATGACCGCAGAGCCTCGGATAATAAAATTTAAAAAAAAAACACTTTACACACTGTGAAAGATTGAAATTTTATTGAAAAATCACATTTATTTACTTTTTTTTACTTTTTTTGTTATAGCATTTTGGCAGGGCATGACATATACATATAATAATGATATATTATTAATCTGCTGAGTCTGCCAGAAAGAACGATATATAATTTGTCTGGGTGGTATAATAATACATGACTTAAAAACGATCAAAATGAGCTCAGCAAACTTCTACTTCCGAAACAGCGCCGAAGTTGTAAAATTACTCCCGTCCTTAAGGGGTTAAGTCCACAATTTCCCTCTTTTTTTGCATCCTGGTCCCTTTCAACACAGAACCCACCTTGCCAGTGCAATGCCATAACAGATGCCTTTTTTTAACAAAGGTCAGGTTATGCAGTGAGCCACAGCCACTCCTGGACAACTGTTTCAGGCTTATTATGCCCTCATCAGCAGGAGATAGGCCGATACTCATTGCTATTTGATGCTTAACCCATAGGGCAATTCAATACTCATTAAGCTATGGTGGAGGGTAGACATGTGCATTCGTTTTAGTACTAAAACGATTTAGTCCGAATTTTGGGATAATTTAGTTTTCGTATGACTCAAGAGAAACGAAACTGCTCCGTACAAAAAACGAAAGAAACTAAAATAAAATGCACTACATTTTAGTTTCAGTCCTTTTTGTGATATTACACTGATGAATGAAGGAGACCAGTATTGAACGCAACATCGCAAAGCTACAGAAAAGGTTTGTATGTGTAATCCTTCCCGACCCCTACCCGAAAATCTGACAGTGATAGAGCTCCAGAATACTCACTCGCAGCACAGACAGCCAGCACAGGAGAGGAAACCTTTACTTAACCCTTACATGTCTATGAGGCAGACAAGATGATAAAAGCAGCTGGAGAAGGAAAACATTCAAATAAATCACACTGAAAGCTAATGACAGAGGAGGGCTGGATAGTAAAACCCCCTTTATAACAAGCAGCGCTGGGAGAAGAGAGGGACTTTATAAAACGTGTGTTATCTCCCCTCCTGCTCTGCATAATAGGGGCTTAGGTCTGATACATTTTATATTATCCAGGAGCACTATCCCCCTTTCCTCATCTATAATACATGTTTTATATAAAGTCCCTCTCCTCTCCCAGTACTGCTTGTTATAAAGGGTTTTTTAAGTCTGATACATTTAGTATTCAGCTCTCAGTTACTCTGTCATTATGAGCCTTCAGTGTGATTTATTTGAATGTTTTCCCTGGATTTAAAGTGCTTTATTTTATTATAAAAATAAATTTGCACCAGTCATCTCTTCTCTGAGCTATCAGACCAATTTACGTTAATATTTTCCCTCTCCCCTGCTTTTATATTCCTGTGTCTCCCCCACAGAGATACAAAGTTTAAGTAAAAGTTCCCTCTCCTGTGCTGGATAAGCATTGCATTCCGAAGTTCTGCACCCTCCACATGCCAATGCAGTAGGATGTTCTATACAGAGAGGGGCATTAATTAATGCAGGTGGATGTTGTATACATTATATGGAGAGGGGTATTAATTAATGCAGGAGGATGTTATCTACATTTTACAGAGAGGGTTATTAATTAATAACCTGTCGTGCAGGGATGACGTCCTTGGCAATCAGCACTGGCCACCCTTTCTGGGTGAGAACAGGCTGATTTGCATATGGAAAATTCATCCCTGTAATGGCACAATCAAGCTAAAACCTTGTTTGTGAGACCTGAGCGGGCACCCACCGTAGAGCAGGCCATTGTGCTGTTGCTCGTTCTCAGGACCCTCACAAACACCCCCCTTGTTTCTCACTGTAATTGTAAAGGGTCATCCAGACGTGGACCCCTTGCTTGATGTGCCTAGAGGGGTGTCAGCTATACCCTCCTGACGAGGCCCAAGAAGGCCGAAATGATCGTCGGGGGTTGCTGCACCTCTCGTGCAGGGATGACGTCCTTGGCAATCAGCACTGGCCACCCTTTCTGGGTGAGAGCAGGCTTATTTGCATATGGAAAATTCATCCCTGTAATGGCACAATCAAGCTAAAACCTTGTTTGTGAGACCTGAGCGGGCACCCACCGTAGAGCAGGCCATTGTGCTGTTGCTCGTTCTCAGGACCCTCACAAACACCCCCCTTGTTTCTCATTATTAATTAATGCAGGCGGATGTTCTATACATTATACAGAGAGGAGCCTTTTTTTTTAGCGCTTTAAATCCAGTGGCTGTGAGCGATGAGATCAGCTGCTTGTTATATTATCTCTCAGTACAATGTATCAGGCTCAGCTGTTACAGTAACTTACTGTAACAGCGCTCAGAGTTTCAGTAAAACAAGGAAATAATATTGTTCTAACGTCTTATATATAAAAATATTATTTACTAGTTTTACTGAGACTCTGAGCGCTGTGATGAGCAGCAGTCAGTTACTGTAACAGCTTTGCCTGGCACATTGTGCTGAGAGTGAGAGATACTGTAACAAGCAGCGATCTCAGCCCTCTGAGGAGCCACTACAATAGTATTTGTATCCACTGGTTTTCGGATGAATGAAATTAGTTTTCATACTAAAGAACTGAAAAATAATTTCTTTAGCAACTAAACAAATTGCATTTTAGGACTAATCCAGTAGTTCAAAACAAAATTTTGTGCTGTGCACATGTCTAGTGGAGGGCAAAAAGTGAGATTAAAAGCCTCCATACTGCAAATAATAATGTTTATAACTATGGAAGACATTTACACATCCTAGCAATTCAGAGAACCCTTTTACAGAGCTCATTTGCTACATTCCCCATATGCAGCAAGGAACTCTGGGTAGGCATGCAAATGAAGTCTACAATTTCCCACTTTTTTTTCATACTTTTGGCTCTGTATGCCACCGGAATAAAATTATAAATGAATTTGAAGTGCAGACTTTTAGCTTTAATTCAAGGGGTTGAACATAAATATCAAGCACAAATTTTCGGAACTAAGAAACAAGGAATAAACTTACTCACTTGGACAAAAATCCAACAAAGTGAGCTGGGTTAGGTATACAAATAAAGAAAATATTCTGCAGACAGGCCCTGGCATTTCTCCCCTGCCCTATGAATTGTTCATTAATTGATTGCATTAAGTATATTTGGGCTATGGAGGTAACATCACTGCTCTATAACCGTGGAGAGAGACTGTGGGGGTTTTTCAGGGAGATCCGAAATGTAACCAGACACGGGGCCATTCGGCTATTCAGAGAGCAAGCAATTCGCCAAATTCTGGTGAATTGCCTGCACGTACGGTGCATGTTCGAGGGCAGTGAAATCCCCCATAGAGAAGCAATGGTTAGTCTATTCAGAGACACCAAACACCGTGCCCGGGACAAGGCAAGAACTGTGCACCCCCAACCTGTGGACACAGTGACACACCCTGATTACCTTCTACCAGTAGAGTATTGACCCCCCTTACCCCACAAGCACATGTATTGTATATTAACAAAATACTTATATAAAAAAATGAAACACACGTGCCCCCCACGCTACGTCACTGCTACCAGTCACCCTGTCCAAGTATGCCCTAGTATAGTTCCACTCTCACACTATACCCAGTCACTCTCCCCCAGTACCCCAGTCACTCTCTCCCAGTACTCCCAGCCACCCTCTCCCAGTAACTGCAGTCACTCTCTCCCTCTCCCCAAGTACCCCATTCACTCCCTCTCTCCAAGTAACCCCAGTCACTCTCTCTCTCCCAGTACCCCTCAGTCACGCTCTCCCAGTACCCCCCACTTTATCCCAGTACCCCCAGTCACTCTTTCTCCACGTACCCCCAGTCATTCTCTCCCAGTACCCCAGTCATTCTCTCCCAGTACCCCAGTCACTCTCTCTCCAAGTACCCCCACTTTCTCCCAGTACCCCAATCACCCTCTCCCCATACCCCCAGTCACCCTCTCCCCATACCCCCAGTACCCCCTCATTGTGTGTTGGTCACGCTGCCCTGGTGTCACACAGTGTTGCCTACCTGCACGGAGTTGCTGGTGGCCCAGGGGGAGCTGTCCAGGGGGCTTAGTGGGGACCAGATTTTAAATATTCTGCAGGGCAGGCGCCTCCCTCCCTCCTTCCTGTTCAGCGGCTGCAGGGCTGCCAGTGGCAGGGGGCTGGCACAGGGCTTCAAGGGGGGCTGAGAAACGTGGTACGGGGAGTTCAGTCAAATAATGCTGCGCTGCTTCACGTGACTCATGTCAGCATTAAGGAAGAGTCAGGACAGAACATGAATTTTCTGTCCTGGTTTTCCCTTCTGGACGCTGAGTGCTAAGTCCCCGCCGGTGCCACAAATCAGGCGGCAACCCATGCAAGGGCTTCTCATGGACACCAGTGTCTGTGAGCGGACACCTTGCTGATCCCTGCTGGAAAATATTAGTGGTTAAAACTTTTTTTGGAAAATTGCGCCTGGGGCGACTGCCCCCGAGGCCCAGGGCCGGCGCTAGTGTAAGGCAGCACAGGCGGCTGCCTTACTATTCTGGCTTTCTGCCAGTTGAGGGGCGGAAAAATCTGGACCACCCAGCGAGCGGAGGCCTTGCCAGAATCGGGCACAAGGTTTCCCATTTACTCGGCAGCGTGTGGGATCCCACTCCCACACGCTGCACCGGAAGTAAAGGCCCTGCGGGGGGGGGTGCAGAGGAGGAGGAAGACGAGGCTGCCAGACCACAGCTCACATGGGAAGATGCTGGCCCCGCCCATCCACCCCTTCCTCCTCACAGCAGCTAGCAGAGCCTCCCTCCCCTGCTCCTGTGCAGGAAGTGTCCAGCACGTGCAGGGTGGGGGGAGTGAAGAGAGACCAGCTGAGCTGTAACATGGAGGCAGCCAGGGATTTGAATCCTAGGGTAAGTAGCAAGCAGGGGTGTGAGTATGGGGGTGAGCATGGGGAGGTGGGTGTGTAAGCATGGAGTGTGTGTCTGTGTGTGTGAGCATGGGTGAATGAGAGCATTGGGTGTGTGTGAGCATGTGGAGGTGTGTGTGAGCATGGGGAGGTGGGTGTGAGCATGGGGGTGGGTGGGTGTGAGTATGGGGGTGGGTGTGTGTGTGCAGGGGTGATGTATGTGTGTGTGTGCAGGGGTGATGTATGTGTGTGTGAGCAGGGGTGATGTATGTGTGTGTGAGCAGGGGTGATGTGTGAGCAGGGGTGATGTGTGTGTGTGAGCAGGGGTGATGTGTGCGTGTGAGCAGGGGTGATGTGTGTGAGCAGGGGTGATGTGTGCGTGTGAGCAGGGGTGATGTGTGTGAGCAGGGGTGATGTGTGTGAGCAGGGGTGATGTGTGTGTGTGTGAGCAGGGGTGATGTGTGTGAGCAGGGGTGATGTGTGTGAGCAGGGGTGATGTCTGATCAGGGGTGATGTGCGCGTGTGAGCAGGGGTGATGTGTGTGTGTGTGTGTGTGTGAGCAGGGGTGATGTGTGATCAGGGGTGATGTGTGATCAGGGGTGATGTGCGCGTGTGAGCAGGGGTATGAAATGAATTAAAGGGGACAATGAATTGAAGGGGTGGAGGAATTGAGGGGGAGAATGAATTGAGGGGGTGAAATTAATTGAGGGGAAGAATGATGTGAGCTGGGGCAAATTTACCCATGTGTGAGCTCTGGGGGCAAATATATCCATGTGTGAGCTCCGGGGGCAAATATATCCATGTGTGAGCTCTGGGGGCAAATATATCCATGTGTGAGCTCTGGGGGCAAATTTACCCATGTGTGAGCTCTGGGGGCAAATATATCCATGTGTGAGCTCTGGGGGCAAATATATCCATGTGTGAGCTCTGGGGGCAAATATACCCATATGTGAGCAGGGGGCAAATATACCCATGTGTGAGCTGGGACAAATATACCCATATGTGAGTTGGGGCAAATATACCCATATGTGAGTTGGGGCAAATATACCCATATGTGAGTTGGGGCAAATATATCCATATGTGAGCTGGGGCAAATATACCCATGTGTGAGCTCTGGGGACAAATATACCCATGTGTGAGCTGTGGTAAATATACCCATATGTGAGAAGGGGGCAAATATACCCATATGTGAGCTGGGGCAAATATACCCTTGTGAGCTGGGGCTATATATATATATATCCATGTGAGCTGGGGGCAATATATATACCCTTGTGAGCTGGGGCAAATATATCCATGTGAGCTGGGGGCAATATATATATATATCTGGACATGTTCTGGTCTGAGGTCTCTGTGTGTATATATATATTTATCTGGACATGTTCTGGTCTGTATATATGTATCTGAGTGGGCATGATATTGGTGAATACCTGAAAAAACGTATTGGTACTTGTACTCGGTCTTAAAGTGGTATCGGTGCGACACTAGAGTGTGTATATATGTATGTGTGCATATATAGAGATTATTATGGCACCTCTATCCTGATTGGCTTGACATGACACGGATGGGGGGGCACCAAAACGCACCTTCGCCTGACTAGACAAAAATGCTTGCACCGGCCCTGCCGAGGCCCCCCCACGCTATGCCACTGTGTGAACGTATGATGTAGCTTCACAGCAATAGATTCCAAATGCAAATATCACACTTAGAATCAACTCCAGACATCGCACATTTTTTAAATAATTCTTTGTTAATTTATTTGCATTTTAAAAAATTACTGTGGTTTACTTCCCATGATCCATAAAGTTCTATTAATGATTTTGTTGTTATTTCTAAAATATGATATGATGATGACTCATCGGAGGAAGCACAGGGGTTCCTGTATGTTGAATATGAAATGTTTGTCCATGAACTCATATATTTTAAAGAAAAAATAAAACTAAATTATCATATATTTTTCATAGTTCTTTCTTTTTTGTTTGTTTTTAAAGTGGTTTTTTTTTTTACTTATGTGATCCATAAGGTTCACTAACTCTGACTTCCCACTCATCTGGCTAGTAAATTAAAAACTGTCTCCTTCCACATATGTTTATGTAACAAATACGATCCTATTAAACATTGATTGCTGGGAAATGCATGTTTTATTAAGCAGAAATGTTTATTAACCATTTGTGTATTAGTTACTAACTGATAAGGTAAATTATATTAATCAATTATGCAGTTACTAACAGGAGATACATATATTGTGAAGCTAGTTTTTATGTGCTGATGGATTGTGGTTTATAAATCTTTGTTTATGATATGAGATTTGAAACTTTTTTGTATACGTAATAAATATATATATGTTTTTATCCGACTATTGATTATTGTATTCTTCAAAGCAAAACACAGACAATTAAAAGAATTTAGGAGAATTTCTAGGAAATATAAACGATTGATATTTGTGTCTCGTATAAGTTTCTTATGGAATAATAATCCCTGCCATATTGGAGGCAACTGCCGAGATAGGTCCAGTAAGTCCAATGACATATTGGAGGCTAGCTGCTGAGAAGTCCAATATATGACATGTTGTAGTCACGTGCAGAGATTATATCTGACATATTGGAGGCACTGTACCGAGATTGTAGTTTTTGTTTGGAATATAATTGTCAGTATTGTCTGATTAGACAGAGATAAAATATATATATATTTTGACTCCTTGTTGTTGTATTTTGATTTGTGGTTTTACGGTTGTCTACTAAACAGTGTAAAAAATGTCAGAGTCAGAATCTGAGACTCAGGAAGATGTAGAGATACATGCTGAGCAAATAGTATTGATAGATGTTATGTTTTATCTAAAGGACAAGTTACATGTCACAGACGATTTATTTGATTGGATAAAGGAATTGAAATCAAATGTTTCTAGTTATGCTGATTCCATCTGGTCAGATCAGTCAAATTTTCTTGAGTGTTTGCGAAAGATAAGAGCAGCCACAAATAAGAAAGACAAAGAGATTCTTGTCTTCAAAATTGTGCCTGAATGCATATACTTGATCGCAGAAATGAACAAGAGATTGAATGATGACAAAGAAACCAGAGACAGTTTAGAAAATAAAAATCGTGCATTGTATGATACCGTAAATAAATTAAAAGATGAGTCAGAACGAATGATAATGGAGTTGAAAGTGTGTGCAAAAGAGAAATATCAATTGCAAGATGAGAGTGATCAGTTGTCCCAATTAAATAAGGAACTGAATGCAAAATTGGCGAGAATGAAACGCGAATATGAGAAATTCGCTGATGAGTTACGTCAGGTTGAAACTGATGTTCGAACGGTTAAAAATCCTTGCCCTAACCCGAACCCCCTAAACCTAGCCCTAACCCCCTAAACTTAGCCCTAGCTCTAACCCCCCTAAACCTAGCCATAGCCCCCCTAAACCTAGCCCTAACCCTAGCCCTCCTAAACCTAGCCCTAACCCCTAAACCTAGCCCTAACCCTAGCCCCCTAAACCTAGCCCTAACCCCCCTAAACCTAGCCCTAACCCCTAAGCCTAACTCCCTAAGGGTTAGGGTGTTAGTATTCGGGTTAGTCGCTGGGATTTTGGATGTCTGGAAGTTGCCGTGTAGGGAACTTAGTATGTCCGGCATTTGTTCTGTCTGGAAGTTGGCCGTCGGCATGTTGGCATTAGGGAACCTGGCTGTAGGGATTTTGTCCGGCACCCACCGTATTGTTAGCATCACCCCAAAAATACATATTCAATTGGCGGCACATGATGATGCATGTTAATGAAAGCAAAAATGGAAACAAGCAAGTCGCAAGAAGCACAACCTAAAACAAACAACTAGTGAGATACACAACCTAAAAGAAACAACTCGTAAGAAGCAGAACAAGCAACTCGCAAGAAGCACAACCAAAAACAAGCAACTCACAAGAACCACAAAACAAACAGTCTCCATTCTACAAAGTATTAAAACAATATATAAACATATATCAGTTGTTATAATGACCCCTTAACACCTCATGTAATGGTGTATGTGTGGATGTATTAACTAAGCGTTTAGCAGCCATTGCCCATTGACTGTTCATTTCAATTTGCCGAGTACCTAGACACTGTGCAGTTAGTGAGAAGTTTGGAGAAGGAATAAGGTGTTTGAGGGTCATTATGGCCACCATATGGATTTAATCAACTTTATGCAAACATAAGCAAATTGGTGGCTAGCTACCAAGTCTGAACTGACACCCAACACGCAATGTAAAGTGTTTGCCCTTTGACGGAGAGCTCTACCTTGTGCAAATAGTTAATCCTGCTGCGATTTGGTCCACCCAAACCATTTTTTAATGGACAAACTGGATTGCGAGATGAAAGAAATTTGGATGAAATGATTCGGACAAGCTAACACAAACTGTACAATGTAACGTTCACATAATTGTCGAGCAAGCTGCTCCATAACAGGAGTCACAGCTCAACTTGGAAAATAAGTAATATCTACAGGCTCGATCACAAATGCTAACAGCACACCTGGAATCAAGACCAATATGTATTTTTAAAGGTTTTTGATGAGACCTTGGACATTGAATAAACCATTAATATGCTGATTGATAAAATATAAGATTGGGTTGGATTTGTACCAGTTGACTTTCTTGCCATTAATTGAATTTATGCAAATGTAATGCTAACATTCCCATTATAATCCCTTTAATCCCAGATTATATGGCATTTGAGTTACGGTTATTCCCTTTTAATTTTATCATATATTGTTTTGTTTCAGGGATGTAATCTGAATATCGATGACATACATTGTCCACCATGTAATTAAACGTGACAGTGATAGTGGGATACATTGGTGTTCTTTTTTCTGGTAAATTCTGTCTGAATACAGTTTAACGTGTGCACACGTGTTCTATTTATTACTCAAAACTGTTAATTTTCATGAGATAACCCCAAAAATTACAAGCGGTGACCCAAGAGGTTGACAGCAGGAGCCGGCAAACCCTTCTGCTCGTGCCTGTGGCTTATGGACATTATTGGTGTCGGTGATCTTAAATCGACTTATAAACATATCATTCCAGAAAATCGTCGGCTTAGGAAAGGTATTTCGGTTGAGTCAAAGGTCACTGGAAGTCAACCCTATAAATTTAGCATTTTTCTGAGAAACATTGTACAGACCAGGAGGTAATGTTCACTGTGGAATGTAAACTAAGCATATTCAATTTCTTCCAATTCACATTAATGCCTACAAGGTAGTGTGTGCACTTCCGACCTCATGTCCATCAGAGGCTTGTTCCCCGGCAGAAATTACAGGATCATAACATACATCGAGGGGGGACGGGGACGAGTAGAGTTGAAGAATCCCAGAAGTCAGCAGAACATCGGGTTTCAAGTCTGTATAGATAATTGCCTGGAACATGAAATTACCAGCACCGATCTCCGAGTTAAAATCATTACACATGGCCGGCATCTGAAAAACATTAGCGTCCAAGAAGAACAGATGAGTTGAGGAAGTTAGAAAAACACAGCGAACCCGTCGTGTTTGAAAAAGGCGCAAGCCATTGTTGTTTCAGCAACGTCTAGGTATGAATTTGGGAGTATCTTGATACAAACTACGGAAAAAGAAAATATTCAGTATAAGCACATTGTTTCTTGGAGAGAAGGTACATCATGGTCTCCGGCACCAAGTTTTGTTCTACTATAACATAATTATCCCACAGTTATTGAAAGGAATGCTTCGGGTTGTTTGAGATATCTCTGTACACCAATCGGTGGATTTTATGGTTGACGGAATGTCCGTTACCTCCACATGACCTTACGTATGCCTCTTGTGTAACAACGTTAAAATGTCAGCTATGCTCCTGCTTCTGGTTTCGAAATAATGGCTTTCTGGTTTTTGCAGATGTAGAAGGATAAAGAGAAAATAATTAATGAAAATAGTAGACTAAGCATGAGGAACCGAGTGTGGTAATTAAAGTCCTCACTGGATTCACTGACATGAATGAGGTCAGGCCAGAACAGATGTTCTAATTCAGATTTACGCATCTCTCCTACACATCCCAGGGTGCCTTGACTCCCGTCACAGTTGCTTCCATACGTACATTACCTATATTGATGGTTGCTAGATCCATCCAATGCAATGGCTGGTGACAGGTGTTATCTCCACAGCTGTGAGCATGGACCTTGTGCACTGCAAAACAAACCTTTCGTGTATGAGCTGCCGGTGCGACCAGGTTGAAGCCTCTGCTTGGAGACAGGTCTTCTCCGTCCAGTGACCTCAGAGTCAGAGTTCAGAGCTATTAGCCTTCTGAAAAATGAAGACCTTAAGAATTTTTCCAGAAAATATTTTCTAGGATCCCTTAGGACCTTATAGGATAAAGTCTCAATCCAGACATATGACGTGTTACCAGCACTCCAATATTAAGAAATCCAGGAATCACAAACTCAGGTATCTCTCAACTTCGGAAGGATCAGCGGTGAGAGATAACTGAGCTTGTGATTTCTAGGTTCTGAAATGACGTAGTGGTGGCAACTGGCAACCACTGGATTGATATTTTATCCTGGAAGTGTGGTTTTCAGGAGCTCAATGCAACGAACTGCTCCAAAAAAAGGACAATTCTGAATTTCCAACTACAAACGTCAACTACAAAGTCCCTTTAAATAATGTTGATTGATTGATGAATTTTGTGTTTTAATAATCGTCAAAATCTAAAAACAGCATTGGCTTAATTGAGACGTAAAGAGTTGCTTTTCTGACCATTATTTGACTTTTTATAATGGAAGCCCGGCCGCTTGGTGGGAGAGGGATTGAGCAGTTGAGGTCTTAGTTCCCTCTCCATAACTCCAGCAGCTTGGACTGAATTGGGATTGTGCCAACTCCAAAAATTATTCCACAATTGTTCTATTTGGTTTTCTCGATTGTTGGCCATAAATCAAGGTATAGCCCTAGTTAATAAGCACAAAACAAATTTTCGAATGAACTATAGAGACCCCAAAGACGCTAACTCAAGAAATGTGTGTTTCAGAACTTGGTATGCGCATACAATATAATGGGTTTTGACCATATTTGAAATCAAAGAACTGTGTAGAGAAAGTTTATTTTTTTTATGGTGGAAGTTACGGTATTAAAAAAAATCACCCCCTGATATGATGACACGTTGGCAGATGTGGATTCTTTTTTCCTTTGTAAGTTTTATTAGATGTTTCTGTGCAGTTGGCTAGGTCGTGTGGTTTCTCTTCAACGCGTTTGTAGGCATCAAGCTGGAAAATTGGTCCTGGAACAACTGCCATTTCCTTCAGAACAAACTCACAGTCTTTAAGAGGTTGTACTATCGGTCTGTGTCAACAAGGTCCGTCAAGCCCACAGGAACCATATAGAGATGTTTAAGGCTTGCTTAGTTCCTCTTCCTTGAAACCACCGGCCAAGAAATATAAATCAAAATGTTACGAGACTCGAGATTCCAGGGAAGAGTTTAAATTCCGTTTTTGACATTATAATGGAAGAAAAACGTCTAACTACCACTAAATTGTTGAAGGACACCTTTTATTTGATTTCCTGGGCCTGTCATCTGTGATTTTCATTAAACATTTTCGGGTTGGAAGTCATCGGCCTTTCACAAGGCATAGACCTACTTTTTTCTTGAGAGCGAAAGGTCAGAACTCTTCTACTACAAAATAAAGTCACTATTTTGGTTGGGTAGTTTCGATTTTTAGTAAAAAAATAAAAATTCCAGGTACTTTTAGAAAAAGTTAGAAGTTCAGTGGTTTTCAAGATGCACCTTTGCCAATAAAGTTGACCTTCAAAGTGCACCAGTTGTCCCACCAGAGAATGGATTTTGGTCTTCAAGAGTAATGTGATATCTCACCATTGATGACATATCATAATTTGTGCTCACCCTGATCAGGAGTGGGCACCACCATGTTTCACCTCCATGGGTGGACATAACTGGGGGCCATTGCTGTCAGTCAGCATACCAACAGTAACATAAGAGCACCGAGTGGAGAACAGTTATGGAGGACCCGATCTAGTGCTTTGTAACGCCATGTTTCACTCTCCTTGGGAAGAGATATCTGAAGACCACCACCTTCAGTCAGTGCACCAACCATCAAATAAGAGCACTGACTGAGCAGAGGAGCCTCCTATAGGATGGCTGTCCACTCAGAGTGGTCATGTCCCCATAGGGACATTAGGAAGAAGGAAGACTTTGACAGGAAATAACTCCCTCTATTCCTAAACATATATAAATAGAGTCATTATTTGTCAAATGTGCCCAACATGTAGACCATGACTGCCTCACCTTAAATATTTACAGTAGGATGGGCAGAATGTACAGTCAGTGAAACCTACGGTTGGACACCATGGATTAGTAGACCACAGAACCTGGAATGTTACAGTTTTAGAAGGAACATCACATTGAAGCTAAGAGAATTCTTCTATTGACCACACGGAAATTGTTAATACTTGTGTGATTACAAACCCAGATTCGTATGTGTTGTACACAGCTCAGGTCCAGCAAGTTCCATCTCTCCTGTGTCTGTTATGGCAGGGTCAATCGTAGAAATGTGATTCGGATTGTAATTGCTTTTTCTTTTTTTACAGAGCCAAAGCAAGATATGAGGAGACTTTACAAAGAACATGCGAACGCTCCATGTAATATTATTTCCATTTTGTTATTCATCTTCACCATTTTTTTCCCACGGTTTAGTGAATTCCGAAGGGGTTATCCAGAGAGAGCTGATCTGGCCCCAAAATGTCACCGAACAGGGAATTTCCCTGTACGGTGACATTTCGGGGCCATTTGGCAATTCAGCGAGCAGGCAGTTCACCAAATTTTGGCAAACTGTCAGCAAGTATAGTGCCTGTTCGACGGCAGTGAAATCCCCCATAGAGAAGCAATGGTTATCACCGAACAGCAGTGAAAAGTTGCTGAAGTGCCCTGCTGTTCGGTGGTTTCATTTGTCAGGTTTATTCAAGCGAATCCCATAGGTTTCAATGTTAAAAATTTTCCCATTTTTATTCAATATCTAATAAACCGTTGATTATTTTAATCTGCAAATTTTCTTTTCTGATTTTTTTAATTTTTTTTTTCTTTTTTCTGTAACAGATCTTTTTATTATCATTCATTGGATCTTATATGTAAATTCCAGGTATTTTTGTTCAGTAGCGTTTTTACAAACAGCGTTTCAATTTTGAGACTTTCAATCGTATTGCTTTTGGGGTTTTTTACTCATCCCGCGGCTTGTCGGCTCTCCCCTGCAGCTTATCAGCGTTGTGCTTGGTGGCTCGATGGCTGTGTTTGACGGCTGTCTGGAGTGTTTGCGGCAGATGTTCGGTGGGTTGGCGACGGCGGGTGCTGGGTTTGCGTTGGGTTTGTGGCAGCAACCGGCGGGTTTGCGGCGAGTTTGCGGCTGGTTGATGGCAGCATTTGGTGGCCAATTCCCTGAATGCTGAATTCACCGCAGGGTGGGTATATTTGATTCCCCAAAGTGCGGGGAACGAGAGAGCACCGAAATGTCAGCGACCTTTCGGTGCTCCCTGAATAACCCCTCAAGTCTTGAGAAATGTTGATCCAGTCATTTTAATTCCTTTATTGATAACATTTTTATTTTGTATCTTGCTTATTCATGATTTCTACATACGTGAAAAAAAAAATGTTTGTCGAACCGCCTTCGGAATATTTCCGCAATGTTTACCGTCTTTGTCCGTCGATATGGTCGTGGTGGCTCTGTGTGTCGTGGTTTAGGCGCGTTTGCCAGGATGGAGAGTAAATGTAACATTCTATGGTAATTCTATCTCTCTTGCTTGTTTCTTGTTACCGAGGATCAAACATTTTCTTTCATAATTAATTATAGCCTTGGATGCGCCTTTTTATTCGTAGAATTCCCCCGTAAAATAAACGAGTGGGATCACCCGGTCTTTGAAGTGGTTGTTTGGAGAACATTTGTACAGAACATAATACGTGAAGGGTTTTAAATATCAGGGGAAGACTCGGTACTCTAAAAAAGGGCAAAAAAAATGCATTATATGGTTAAAGGTATATATTAGACATGTGCATTCATTTTAGTACTAAAACGATTTAGTCCGAATTTTGGGATAATTTAGTTTTCGTATGACTCAAGAGATACGAAACTGCTCAGTACAAAAACGAAAGAAACTAAGATAAAATGCACTACATTTTAGTTTCAGTCCTTTTTGTGATATTACATTGATGAGTGAAGGAGACCAGCAATGAAGAGCGCAACATCGCAGCATCCGAAGTTCTGCACCCTCCACATGCCAATGCAGTAGGATGTTCTATACATTATACAGAGAGGGGTATTAATTAATTCAGGAGGATGTTCTACACATTATACAGAGAGGGGAAATAATATTGTTCTAACCTCTTATATATAAAAATATTATTTACTAGTTTTAGCGAAACTCTGAGCGCTGTGATGAGCAGCAGTCAGTTACTGTAACAGCTTTGCCTGACACGGGGCAGTATTATAACTTTGGTGCTAACTTAACCAGAGCTGTTGTAAACATAAAACCTCCATAGGCTATAATGGCTCTGGGAAGTTTACAACAGCTCTGGTTATGTTAGCACCAGCTATATAATATGGCCCACATTGTGCTGAGAGTGAGAGATACTGTAACAAGCAGCGATCTCAGCCCTCTGAGGAGCCACTACAATAGTAATTGTATCCGCTGGTTTTAGGATGAATGAAATTAGTTTTCATACTAAAGAACTGAAAACGAATTTCTTTAGCAACTAAATAAATTGCATTTTAGGACTAATCCATTAGTTCAAAACGAAATTTTGTGCTGTGCACATGTCTAGTATATATAATAAAAACAGCGTAGCGCCAATGAACATAAGTTCAACGGTTAGCACAATATGCACAGTACATGCCCACAAACAGAATATTTTTTTTTCCTCTCCTTTCAAAAATTGCCTCTTTGAAGAAGTTATATGCGGTGCTGCAGAAGAAAAAGAAAGGCCAGGATTGCGCAGTATAAAGTTTTAAGCTTGAGGATATATTGTTACAGATATCCAACTCACATTTCTAAGATACTTATGTAGAAGAAAAAATGTGCGATGCAGGCGCCGTTTTTGGTTGTTAATTTTGACCCAAACCTTTGTATCATGTGATTTGCAGCTAAATAGGATAAATGCAACCCACTCTCTCTAATGGTTGCTAATAGCTACCGTAGATACTCGAGTATTGCGTTACCCGAATATAACACGATGGATAGATATTTATTATGGAAATGAGAGAATACTCAAGACTCGAATATAACGCGAGGAAATAACGTTTTACTGTATCGGTAAACAATTATAATCCTTCCATGTTCTCTTAACACAGTCAGGCTCCCCCTCAGGCCAGGGTGCTCTGCTCTAGAATGATTGCAGTTGTTACCAAGCATGAAGCCACTGGCCACCTGTCCTCTTTACTAGCGATTAGATGGCCAGCGGAAGCGAGCGAGGTGAATGATTGGCTTAAACCGACCATGCCCTCTGGCCGTGATGGATCCCACCTCTTCCGAATCCGGGAGTTCCTGAAGTGTTTGCAAGCATCAGGGAGCCCGCATTCACTTCAGCGAGACTACCAGAACTTCCGGGAGACTTGGGATCCAGAGCAAGGCACTTTTTTTTTTTTTACACGCGATGCAGATGTCTCGAATATAACGCGACCCCTCCAATTATAAGGTAAATTTTTGTCACCAAAATCTAGCGTTATACTCGAGTATCTACAGTAAACATTTAAAACCATAAAAACATCCTCCAGCGCAATTACAATTTCAGAGGTTCCTGGTTAACTCCCTTAGGTTGAGCGCTCTGCACACATTATGCTTGGGGTTCCTTATGTCAAAACACATTATGCTTGGGGTTCCTTATGTCAGAATTCTCAAGGAAGGACTCGGAATTCGTATTATACTGGTTTTAAAACAAAATAAAAAAATGATTGAATACACTCTTATAAATTCAATAATATAAAATGGAATTCCATATAATGGGTAGTCAGATGTCTGGGATACGCGTTTCTCCGACTATAATGTCAGCTTCATCAGTCCCTGAGTCCCATCAGTCCCTCAGTCCCTGAGTACCCATTAACCAGAGCTGTTGTAAACTTACCAGAGCCATTATAGCCTATGGAGGTTTTAAGTTTACAACAGCTCTGGTTAAGTTAGTACCAACATTGTAATCATAGGCGTGCACACGGTGTGTGCCGGGTGTGCCTTGGCACATCCTAATGCCGGCCCCGGCACACCCCGCAGGCCCGCGGAACACTCTGGGTCCTAGCTGGCTGCATCCAACAGATAGCCTGCCGCGACCCTTCACTTCCGCAGGCCTGGCGGCAGCCTCCGCTTCCCTGGTGGTCCGGTGGACTGTGTCAGATTATTATTATTATTATTTATTTATAAAGCGCCAGCATATTCCACAGCGCTGTACAATAAGCACAGTATAGACAGGGTTACAATACAATACATTGAACAACATTTGACAAACAGTACAGGAGGAGATGAAGCCCTCGCAGGCAGTCAGATGACAGGTCACCTGCGATCGGGCGCTCAGCTCGAGTCCAGTCACTTGCTGTGGGACATGCTCTGCGGTCTGTAAGCACAGATCACGGTGCAGCACCCCACAGCCACCGGACCACCAGAGAAGCGGAGGGTGCCTCCAGGCCTGCGGGGGTGAGAGGTCCCGGCGGCTATCCATGGGATGCGGCCAGCCGAGTTCCCCCTCCTTGACCCCCTTCTGGACCCCCCCTCTGGACCAAAATTCAACCCCCTCCCTGCAATGAAAAAAAAAAAAAGGTAAGCAGGAGAGGGGGCAACTTTTATATATTATACATGCCGCACATTACTGGGGTTTTTTATTGCTGTGGATTTTGTGATACGCTGATACACACAGCACATTACTGTGACTTTTATTGCTGTGGATTTTGTGATACGCTCATACACAGAGCACATAACTGGGGGTTTTATTGCTGTGGATTTTGTTATACGCTCATACACAGAGCACATTACTGGGGGGTTTTATTGCTGTGGATTTTGTGATACGCTCATACACTGAGCACATTACTGGGGGGTTTTATTGCTGTGGATTTTGTGATACGCTCATACACAGAGCACATTACTGGGGGGTTTTATAGCTGTGGATTTTGTGATACGCTCATACACAGAGCACATTACTGGGGGGTTTTATAGCTGTGGATTTTGTGATATGCTCATACACAGAGCACATTACTGGGGGTTTTATTGCTGTGTATTTTGTGATATGCTCATACACAGAGCACATTACTGGGGGGTTTTATTGCTGTGGATTTTCTGATACGCTCATACACAGTAGGCTTGTGCACCGATTTTTTTTTCAGTTCGATTCGGTTCGATTTGTTCGGATGTTTAAACTTTTCGATTCGGCTCGTTTCGACCGATTTCTGTTTCGATTCGGTTCGGTTCGGCTCGTTTTTCATGTACATTTTTTTTCGGAATATCGACCATTTTTCGTGTTTTCGGGTCACTTTGCTCGTTTTTTGTATCGACTTTTCGGAAATTTCGGAAATTTTCGTTTTTTCGGAACGTCTGTTCTCCTCGTTTCAAAGTGTCTACGATAATTCTGCGATTCCATCGTGTTTTTTTTTTATTAAATAAAGATCCTTTTTTCTTAATGAATATACATTTCACAACTTTATTTAATCATATTAAAAATGGTATGAAAGCCATGGAACAAAAAAAAATGAACAAACGATTTAAAAAACGCTAAACTGACCCGAATGCCACAAGAAACAAGTGATACGCATTTACAAATACAAAATTTACAGAATCAGCGATATAACCGATAATAGTTAAATATACGATTTCCAGAATTACCGAAATGGAACCGAAATCACGAATGGAACCGAAATCATGAATAGAGAAAAATAAATTTCGATTTGACACATTTCAAGTCCATTCGAAAAATCCGAAAAATTTTCGTTTCGGCTCGGAAAACTTTTCGGATCTATCGGTTTCGGTCCGACCCGATTCGGAAATTCGGCCGAATCCGAAGACACGAATCGGAAATTTCGTGAAAATTCCGAAATTCCGAAACCCGAAACGCACATCCCTAATACACAGAGCACATTACTGGGGGGTTTTATTGCTGTGGATTTTGCGATACGCTCATACACACAGCACTTTGCTGGGGGTTTTATTTCTGTGGAATGTGTGATAACGCTCAATACACACTGCACATTGCTGAGTTTAATTGCTTTGGATTCTATGATTTGCTCATACACGTTGCACATTACTGTGAGTTTTATTGCTGTGGATTCTGATACGCCCATACACAGCAAACATTACTGTGAGTTTTATTGTTGTGGAGCTCTGTGAGACGCTCATACATACTGCACATTACTGTGAGTTTTTATTGCTGTGGGTTCTCGGCTACGCTCACACACATACCACACACTACTCTGAGTTTTATTGCTACATACCCCCGGGGTGTAGGGATACATACTGTAGTTATGTGACTGTATGGCTGTGTGTGTAAATGCATGTATTTGTTTTTAAACAGGCTGCTGTGTGCAAAATTCGGCACCCGTGTCCTTGTCTCAGCCTGGCATTGCCCCCTTGCCCTGCATCCAAAAGGCTGGTATTGCTCCTAGAATCGCCGCAATATCTTCTGCCTGCACTCCACAAAGTAAGAATAGTGAATAAAGCATCGTGAGATACAGGTAGGAGACTAAATATTGGTGCTTGGCAACAAGACCTTAACCTCCCTGGCGGTCCGATTTTGACATTTTTATACGTCAAAATCAGTGCATTTATTCAGCCCCCTGGCAGTTTTCCCGAGTGTGGCTCGGGGTTAAATTTCAATGCTGAAAGCAGTAACCCCGAGCCACACCTGGGCTGTTACAGTTGTGTTCAAAATTATTCAACCCCCAATGCTGTAAAGGGTTTTAGGGAATTTAGTGTACATTTGTAATTGTATTCAGAATGAAATCCTACAAGGACTTTTTAAAGAACCATATGCAACTAAAATGACATCAATTGGTTTTGTAATACAGTAGTAAATGTTTCTTTTGTGAATTCTTCATTGACACAATTATTCAACCCCTTAAAGACTACCACTCTGAAGAACAGAGGTTCATTCAAGTGTTTTCAATCAGGTATTGAAAACACCTGTGGATGTCACGGAGCAGCAATAAAGCATAATAAGCACCAATTAGGCAGCTTTAAAATGACTGTGATACTCAGCTCCTTCTAGACATTTACTGGTGGGGTTACAAACATGATGAAGTCAAGAGAATGGTCCAGGAAGACAAGAGAAGAGGTGATTACTCTTCACAGGAAGGGCAATGGCTATAAGAATATTGCAAAGATGTTAAACATACCAAGAGAGACCATAGGAAGCATCATTCGCAAAATTCAAGGCAAAGGGCACTGTTGAAACGCTACCTGGTCGTGGCAGAAAGGAGATGCTGACTTCGACTGCTGTGCACTACCTGAAGCGTAGAGTGAAGAAAAGTCCCCGTGTGACTGCTGAGGAACTGAGAAAAAATTTGTCAGATGTGGGTACTGAAGTTTCAGCTCAGACAATACGGCGCACACTGCGTAATGAAGGCCTCCATGCCAGAACTCCCAGGCGCACCCCCTTGCTGTCTCCAAAGAATAAGAAGAGTCGACTGCAGTATGCCAAAAGTCATGTGGACAAACCACAGAAGTTTGGGATAGTGTTCTGTGGACTGATGAAACAAAATTAGAACTGTTTGGGCCCATGGATCAACGCTATGTTTGGAGGAGGAAGAACAAGGCCTATGAAGAAAAGAACACCTTGCCTACTGTGAAGCATGGCGGGGGGTCAATCATGCTTTGGGGCTGTTTTGCTTCTGCAGGTACAGGGAAGCTTCAGCGTGTGCAAGGTACCATGAATTCTCTTCAGTACCAGGAGATATTGGATGACAATGTGATGTAGTCCGTCACAAACCTGAGGCTTGGGAGACGTTGGACCTTTCAACAGGACAATGATCCCAAGCATACCTCCAAGTCCACTAGAGCATGGTTGCAGATTAAAGGCTGGAACATTTTGGAGTGGCCATCGCAGTCACCTGACTTAAATCCGATTGAGAACCTCTGGTGGGACTTAAAGAAAGCAGTTGCAGTGCGCAAGCCTAAGAATGTGACTGAACTGGAGGCTTTTGCCCATGACGAATGGGTGAAGATACCCGTAGATCGCTGCAAGACACTTGTGTCAAGCTATGCTTCACGTTTAAAAGCTGTTATAACTGTAAAAGGATGTTGTACTAAGTACTAAGATTGAATGTCACTTGGGGGTTGAATAAAACTGATAATGATGTGAGCACAGAAAAGACATTTGTGGTTATTTCATTATAAATGTTATGTTATATTTGTCTGACCTACACGTGCCTCTTTGATTTAATTGTAAGCAAGATGACTGAATGATCAAACTCAATGTCAAACTGGCCAAAACACTCAATTTCAGTGGGGGTTGAATAATTTTGAACACAACTGTACATACCTGTCCCTGCACTCCCTTGCTATCCTCTCACAGTCACCTCCGGCCGATTGCGGCGTCCTGGTTCCTGTTGCGAGTGGCTGAATCCCTGCACTTCGGGGGCCCTGCGGTGAATGGTGAATTCACCGCAGGATGGGGCAATTTGACTCCCTGAAGTGCGGGGAACAACAGTTGGCGACATTTCAATGCTCTGTGAATGACCCCTATAGTAATGATATATTTTGGCTGAATGCGTGAGTGTGTGTCTGTGTATGTT
This sequence comes from Leptobrachium leishanense, assembly GCA_009667805.1. Taxonomy (NCBI): domain Eukaryota; kingdom Metazoa; phylum Chordata; class Amphibia; order Anura; family Megophryidae; genus Leptobrachium; species Leptobrachium leishanense. The sequence goes on from CM019063.1 coordinate 546,384,477, forward strand.
TGCATAAGGGTGCGTGAATATATAATATATATATATGTGTGTTTGAACTTTTGGGTGCACACCCTAATGCAATAGGCTGCGCACGCCTATGATTGTAATACTGCCCTTAATGTTCTGACCCTGCGGGGAATTCAGAATTCGCCGCAGGATCCACAAAGTGCAGGGAACGGATCCGAAAAATTGCCGAAATTCAGCCGAAAACCAGCCGAAAACACCGCCGACATAATCCGAGAAAACATATCGATCCAAAACGCCACAGAAAAACTGCCGCACGTACCCGACGATCCGCTGCAAACCCGCTGAAACACGTCCGAACAAAAACCACGATCCACCGAACACAGCACCGACCAGCTGCCTGAAAAAGCTGACAAGCTGATGAATGGGGTAAAAAAAACAAAAAAAACCACAAAACGATTAAAACTTTAAAAATTTGAAATACTGTTTGCAAAAACACTACTGGACGAAAATGTTTGGAATAAACATATAAGGTCCTATGAATAATAATAAAAAGTTTTTTTTACAGAAAAAAGAAACACCATTCAAAAAAAATTGCTGAAAAAATGCCGAGAAATACTAAATACAAACCAATACATAAAGAGACTTTTTGCTGCAAATTAAAAAAAATAAACGGTTTATTAGATATTGAGTAAAAATGGGAATATTTTTAACATTGAAATCTATGGTATTCGCCTGAATAAACCTGTCGAATGAAACCACCGAACAGCAGGGCATTTCACTGACTTTTCACTGCTGTTCGGTTCCTCTGAATAGATTAACCATTACTTCTCTATGGGGGATTTCACTGTTGAACAGGCAACGTACATGCTGGCAGTTCACCTAAATTTGCCGAACTGCCTGCTCTCTGAATAATAGCCGAATGGTCACGAAATTGCAACGTACGGGGAAATTCACTGTTCGGTGACATTTCGGGACCAGTTCGTCTCTCTCTGAATAACCCCCCCCCTATATTGTGAATAAATCATTTTTTCTCTCGGTTCCAGGGCTAATAAAACAAGGTGTATCTGCTACCCGTGTTTCCAGGTTGTACACGTGAATGTTTTCATTCTGTCCAACATGTTAAATTAGTAACTAAGAAGCAAACCTTACAGACCTGCCAAAAATAAAGGTGGGGTGATCTGGGGGGGGGGGTGGTGGGACGGGGGATGAATTCTCGGTATCCGAATGCGTCTCTGAATTTAATTTGCGTGTTAATATGTTGGGCTTGGGACGTACTCGGGATCTCATTTAAATTGGTGATAATTTGGGAAGTCTACGACGGAGAATTTAAATTCTAGAAAGGAAAATGTTTTTTTGGGGGGGGTATTTTGGCGCTTACTCAGTACCGCCATACAGGTAGCCATTGTATGAAGTTTCTGTTTTGGCTCCGTGCAGACCCCAATCATGAAAATAAAAGGAAATTGAATGATACAATAAGTCTCAATAAATCATCGGTTGTCAGAATCCCACCAGAAAATGAACAAGTCTCAAACTGTGTGTAGAAATTTGTGTTTTCCTGCCTCCTACCGCTGTATGAGACTTCTTGGCGGGGAGACAAATTTTCCTCTAGCCAGTGCGGAAAATCAAAAACAGAGGAACTTCTAACCCAAACCAGCGTGGAAAACACATGGTTCCTTCAAGTACAGACAAGGTGAAAGGTCACGTACACCAAACTCCTGCAACAGAAGCCACTATTTTGGCAACTTCCCATGGGCAATAAACGTGTTTGTTTTCCCCCGAACCGATCTCTAGATCTAACGGACGATGGGACAATAAAATATGATACGCCCTATGACTGGAACTTTTGCGGCAACTGGAACAGTGTGTCGTTGATACAATGGGACCGTTATTTAATGTTTTAAAGCACGATCCAGGGAATAATGTGTTATTTATCGTGCCAAGGATTCCAAAAGAAACAATGGAAGGGTCTGTTACGTCGCGGAATCGGAAAACACAGTGCGTTATTAACAAGCTCTTGATCCCGGTCCACGCAGCAGGAGATGCAGAGATACGCGACGTGACACCAGATGATGTAACGCAAACAGACGCTACAAGCGATCCGTCACGGATGAACCGGTCAATAGTTTGCTCTCGGTGACGTTAATAACCAAGCTAATTGTAAAGAGGAAATGCGACATGAGGCATCGCCGCTGGTATTAGACGTTAACGCAAGCGCCTGGAATAGCTCGAATGTCGTCAGCCCCCTCCGACGTTACATTAAATGCAGAACAGATACAGTAAATGTATACCTCGTGTGGCTTCCTTTGTACATTGTCCACGCGGCTGTTCTAAATCCACTCGGTGTTCTGAGCAGTGGCAGAGTATTACAGGGGATACAGAGTACACGGTCACATTGCGTTCGAGATCTATATGTAGAAAATAATAAAATCTCACTTGTTCCTTCCTTTTAGCTGTCTTCTACAGAAATTACAAAAATGATATTATTTCTAACTGATTATAGGAGGATTTCCCCATTGTTTACACTCATTGTTTTAGGTACTATTAATCTTGATCACACGATGGTGCAGGAGATGAAAGCTCTGTGAAGCTAACCTGATATTAACCCAGAGAAAAACAACATCTAATGACAATTAGGGATGAGCTGCTCGGTTCGATCAGTTCGGAGTTCGATTCGAACATCGGCAGTTCGAAAGTACGCGAACTTCGAACTTTTTGGCGTGTTCGGTTCGAGTTCGAAAAAAAATTTGGAAAAAGTATAAAAAAATACTATAAAAAATACTAAAATCTAGAAATAAAGAGACTCTTTACTGCAGAATATTATAAGCAATGGTTTATTAGATATTGAATTAAAAACTAATGTCTAGGTGCAAAGATTCTTACCTCTAAATGACCTGTGCTCTCAAACGGTGTAAACAACAGGTGTTTAATTAGTGTTTGGAAATAACATGTGCTTCTAATTAGTCCGTTCTCATGAATTTGATACATTGTATGCAGACTGGGAGTGCTAGGTGTCGTGTGTGGGTCTGTGATGATGGCGATGTTTCCATACATCCTACAAATCCGCCACTTCACGGGCAGGTTATGGGGACCTCCTAGGCACGATATTTGAAGGAATTTTTCGTTTTTATTTTTAATCCTTATTTTATGGAAAACTCACTGTTCCTTTAACCCTTTCACTGCTGAGGCATTTCACTGCTGTGTGCTGAGCTAATTTTTACCGCATTCACTCATCATGTTTAAACGCGATTTGAAGCCACATTTTATTATACGACCCAGACATATTATATATCGTTCTTTCCGGCTGACTCGGCAGATTCATAATATATCATTTTTATATGTATACGTCATGTTCTGCTTGTATATTATAACAAAAAATGCAATAAAACTTTTTTTTTCACCTTTTATTAGAAATGGGGACTTATTAAATTTTTGGGGGGAATTATGTGATTTTTAGCAGACGCACACCATAGAAAAAAATCATTAGTGCAGCATCATTGTTCACAATGTAGCATTGTGCTACAATGTAACTACATGACACACCATTGTGACATGTTAAAAGAGCTAAACTGGCCATCGCTGGAATCTAGACGCACCCTTCACCTTTCCAACCTGGTGTTTAAGAGCTTTTCTGGGAAGCTACCACCCTACCTGAATATGCTCCTTCCCCCAGCAGCTCCCTCATCCTATAACCTCAGATCCAGGACCAGCACCTTACTTGCAACACCACAATACAAAAAGAAAATGGCTCGATCCTCATTTTCCTACAGAGCACCACAATTATGGAATAACCTCCCAGACACCGTCAAATCTTCCCCCAGTCTAAAGTCCCTTAAGACTTCCCTATTAACATACCTCAATACAGAATGCACCTGTAAACATGTAACATAATGACTTTATTTCCTCCATATTTATTTTTCTGTTAATCTGTATATTTGGTCTTGTGTTAATTTCTTGCATTTTACTATTTTGTATTTCTGTAACCGCTCAATGTTCTCGAACCCAGGACATACTTGAAAACGAGAGAAATCTCAATGTATCCTTCCTGGTAAAATCCTTTTATAAATAAATAGATAAAATAAATAAAATGTGAACAATATTGCTGCATTAGTAAAAATAACACACAAAAAATACATGTTTTTTTTTTATTTTGGTTTTATTTTTTTTTACTTTATACCTGGTCATGCTCAGGCCTTTTCGATTGACACCCTCGATGACCCCCTAGCTGCCACGGTTCTGGAGATATCGGGGTTCAAATGAACCTCTATCTCCACCAGGGGATTCCGGGCAGCTAGGGGTTCCCCGGCTATCTGACGTCATCACGGTATGTGTGAGGACGTCAGGCAGTGAGGGGGACCCGGGGGTGGAGCCGCCATCCAAGATGGCAGCCCCCACCGGAGCTGGGCCGCACTTCGGCGCCGCAAGGCGCCGAAGTGCGACCCGGTGCCTAAGGGGTTAAAGCCAGGTACCGCTTAAAAGGGGAGACTCTCCCCTTTTAAGCTGCGCCTGGCTTCTTTTTGTGGGACCTCCCGATCGGTAGGGATCCGAACGGATCAACCCCTCCCTTCCAGGCGATCTCCCGGCATTGACGGGGGGTCGCCTGGAAATGACGTCATCGCGCATGGGGCGATGACGTCATTTACGTCGGGAGGAGCATGACTTCAGCGTCTGAGGACGCTGAAGTTAGAACGACGCGGGACCCCGGGCAGAGAGGTGAGTATCTCCGCCGGGGGTCCCGCAAAGCTGACGACGTGTGGGACACGTCCTCCTCAGCATACAGCGGGAGTAACTGAGGACGTGTCCCACACGTCGTCAGCAGTGAAGGGGTTAAAAATTTCTTTTTTTAAAACTTTTTGTCCTTGTTTCCTGTCCCCCAGGGCACTACCAGGACCCGGACATTGTTTTTAAATGTTTCTATACATCCTATAAATCCTCCACTTCACGGGCAGGTTATGGGGACCTCCTAGGCACGAGATTTGAAGGAATTTTTAGTTTTTATTTTTAACCCTTATTTCATGGAAAACTCACTGTCCCTTTAAAAACTTTTTTTTTTTACTTTTGCCCTTGTTTCCTGTCCCCCAGGGCACTGCCCGGACCCCCATACACCTTTTATGGCAACTATCTAGCATATATGCCCTCTTGGAGGGCACTCTAAAAATTGAACTTTGAGTCCCATTGACTTGTATTGAGTTCGTGTTCGTGTTCGAGTTCGAATTCGAACTTTTGAAAAGTTCAAGTTCGAATGCGAACCGAACTCGGGGGTGTTCGGCTCATCCCTAATGGCAATATATATATATATATCAAAAACATATACATGACTCAAAACCCACAGATATAGATAGATAGATGTGGGATAGATAGATAGATAGATATGGGATACAGTTGCAAGAAAAAGTATGTGAACCCTTTGGGATTACGTGGAGTTTTTCATGAATTGGTAATAAAATGTGCTCTGATCTTCATCTAAGTCACAACAATTTGAAAAACACAGTCTGCTTAAAATAATACAACACAAACATTATATGTTTTCATGTGTTTATTGAACAGAACATGTAAACATTCACAGTGCAGGGTGGAAAAAGTATGTCAACCCCTAGCCTAATGACTTCTCCAAGAGCTAATTGGAGCCAGGAGTGAGCCAACCTTGAGTCCAATCAGTGTGATATTATTGGATGTGTTGCTGAAAGCTGTCCTGCCCTTTTAAAAACACATACCAGTTTTAGGTTTACTGGTTTCAAGAAGCACTGCCTGATGTGAACCGTGCCTCGCAGAAAAGAGCTCTCAGAAGACCTACGATCAAGAATTGTTGACTTGCATGAAGCTGGAAAGGGTTACAAAAGTATCTCCAAAAGCCTTGATGTTCATGTGTCCACGGTGAGACAGACTGTCTACAAATGGAGAAAGTTCAGCACTGTTGCTACTCTCCCTAGGCTTGGTCGCCCTGTAAAGATGACTGCAAGAGCACAGCGCAGAATGCTTAATGAGGTAAAGAAGAATCCTAGAGTGTCAGCTGAAGACTTACAGAAATCTCTGGCACATGCTAACATTTTTGTTGACACATCTACAATAAAAAGGAAAACATTAAACAAGAAGGAGTACATGGGAGGAAACCACGGAGGAAGCCATTGCCGTCCAAAAAGAATATTGCAGCACGTTTGAAGTTTACAAAAGAGCACCTGGATGTTCCACAGCACTACTGGCAAAATAATCTGTGGACAGATGAAACCAAAATTGAGTTGTTTGGAAAAAACACACAACACTATGTGTGGAGAAAAAAAGGCACAGCACACCAACATCAAAACCTCATCCCCACTGTAAAACATGGCGGAGGGAGCATCATGGTTTGGGGCTGCTTTGCTGCCTCAGGGCCTGGACGGATTGTTGTCATTGATGGAAAAATGAATTCCAGAGTTTATCAAGACATTTTGCAGGAAAACGTAAGAACATCTGTCCGCCAACTGAAGCTTCGCAGAGGATGGGTGATGCAACAGGACAATGACCCAAAGCATACAAGTAATTCAACAAAAGAATGGCTTCAACAAAACAAAATGCGCCTTCTGGAGTGGCCCAGTCAGAGTCCTGACCTCAACCCGATTGAAATGCTGTGGCATGACCTTATGAGAGTGATTCACACCAGACATCCCAAGAATATTGCTACACTGAAACAGTTGTGTGAAGAGGAGTGGTCCAAAATGACTCCAGATCGTTGTGCAGGTCTGATCTGCAACTACAGGAAACGTTTGGTTGAGGTTATTGCTGTCAAAGGAGGGTCAATCAGTTATTAAGTCCAACGGTTCACATCCTTTTTCCACCCCGCACTGTGAATGTTTACATGTTATGTTCAATAAACCAATGAAAACATATAATGTTTGTGTTGTATTATTTTAAGCAGACTGTGTTTTTCAAATTGTTGTGACTTAGATGAAGATCAGAGCACATTTTAAGACCAATTCATGCAAAACTCCACGTAATCCCAAAGGGTTCACATACTTTTTCTTGCAACTGTAGATAGATAGATAGATAGATAGATAGATATGGGATAGATATGTGATAGATATGAAATAGATATATAGATAGATATGGAATAAGTAGATGGATACATAGATAACTATGGGATGGATAGATAGATAGATAGATAGATAGATATGGGACAGATAGATATGGGGTGGATAGAGAGAGAGATAGGTAGATAGATAGATATGGGATATTTAGATAGATATGGGATATATAGATAGATATAGAAACATAGAAACATAGAAAAATGTCGGCAGATAAGAACCTTTCGGCCCATCTAGTCTGCCCAATTACATGGATACTTAACCTGGATTTATCTTTTGTTTAGGATAGCCTTATGCCTATCCCATGCTTGCTTAAATTCAATTACTGTTTTGGCCTCTACCACTTCTACTGGAAGACTGTTCCATGTATCCACCACCCGCTCAGTAAAATAATGCTTCCTGATGTTACTTTTAAACCTTTGCCCCTCTAACCTAAGACTATGTCCTCTTGTTTTGCTATTTTGTTTCCTTTTAAATATACTCCCTTCCTCTACCTTGTGGATTCCCTTTACGTATTTAAATGTTTCTATCATATCTCCTCTGTCTCGTCTTTTTTCCAAGCTGTACATGTTAAGATCATTAAGCCTTTCCTGGTAACTTTTCTCCTTCAAGCCGTACACCATTTTAGTAGCCCTTCTCTGAACTCTCTCTAAGATGTCTATATCCTTCTGGAGATACGGTCTCCAGTACTGTACACAGTACTCCAAGTGAGGTCTCACCAGTGCTCTGTACAGTGGCATGAGCACTTCCCTTTTCCTACTGCTAATACCTCTCCCTACACAACCAAGCATTCTGCCAGCATTTCCAAGCATTCTGCCAGCATTTCCTGCTGCTCTATTACATCATTGACTACTTACCCTTAGATCCTCTGAAATAATAACCCCTAAATCCCTTTCCTCAGATGTTGAGGTTAGGACTGTATCAAATATTCTATATTCAGCCCTTGGGTTTTTACGTCCCAGGTGCATTATCTTGCACTTATCCACATTAAAACTCAATTGCCACAACTCCGACCATTTTTTTAGTTTACCTAAATCATTTGTCATTTGGCTGATCCCTCCAAGAACGTCAACCCTGTTGCAAATCTTTGTGTCATCAGCAAAAAGACATACTTTTCCATTATGGAAATATGGGATAGATAGATAGATATGGGATATATAGATGGATATGAGATAGATAGATATGGGATAGATAGATAGATAGATAGATAGATAGATAGATAGATAGATAGATAGATAGATATGGGATAGATAAGATAGATAGATAGATAGATAGATAGATAGATAGATATGGGATAGATAGATAGATATGTGTCAGATGGATAGATAAATAGATAGATATGGGATGGATAGATAGATACAGTGGCAGAAGTACCAGGGTCGCAGAGGTCGCACTTGCGACCAGGCCCTGGCATTCTGTCACTGGAGCGGGGCCCAGGCAGCCCGCAGATTCCGGCAATCAGCGCTGGAATCTGCGAGCAGCGCCGCCGGCATGCAGCTTGGCCGGAAGTTCAGGAACCACCTGACCAGCGCACGCGATCTCGCAAGAACGCGGCTGCGCTGGTCAGGTGGGTCCCGGTGAGCCACTTGGAAGAAAAAGGCTGCAGACAGGAGGTGAGAGCCAGGGGCAATTATATCCATGTGAACTGGGGACAATATATAATCATGTGAACCGGGGCAAATATATCCATGTGAACTGGGGGCTATTATATCCATGTCAACTGGGGACAGTATATAATCATGTGAACTGGGGACAATATATAATCATGTGTGCTGGGGACAATTATATCCATGTGAACTGGGGACAATATATAATCATGTGAGCTGGGGGCAATTATATCCATGTGAACTGGGGCAATTATATCCATGTGAACTGGGGACAATATATAATCATGTGAGCTGGGGGCAATTATATCCATGTGAACTGGGGGCAATTATATCCATGTGAGCTGGGGGCAATTATATTCATGTGAACTGGGGACTATATATAATCATGTGAGCTGAGGGCAATTATATCCATGTGAACTGGGGGCAATATATTTCGAATTCAAATTATTTTATTTGATAAAAGACAGCTGAACAACAAATAATAGCAGAGAACGAGGAGGACATCACATAAGAAAGATATACAAGGGAGGTCAATCAGCAAACGGCATCGATAGGGCTGTCAGAAAATCCGGTAGGGGGAATGTTAAAATAAAATGTAAAAAAAAAAAGGCGAATGACCCAAAATGTGACGTTCCCGGCTCATTCCTAGGACAATAAGTCCATAGGAGGCCGTGGAAGAAAAATGTCACAGGACTAGGGTACCCAAGGGCCAGACACGACAGGCAGAGCCATGGTAGCTGCCATGGTGGCTCGCCTCAGGACAACCCAAAACCGCCGGGAAGGAAGGGAGTGGGGGGGATGAGAAAAAAAAAAACATAATAAACGCCCCTCCGAACAAGGATACGATGAGAGTACAGATTGTCCATCAAACGTGGTATGTCCTCAAACAAAATGTCCACCAGACATAACAAGTCCTCCAATATAAATGTAAGGGAGGCATAAAACCTCCGGACCGCAATGTGACAGATGGTAAATCACTGGGATAGGGTGGGGGGGTCACTCAACCGGGATCGGTGTCTCCAACTACAACATTTGCGAGGTCCTGAACCTGCGGGGATATGGTCGATAAACTGAGGAGAGGAAACAGAGCCCAGGCCTCCTCAGAGTTCGCCGCAGTATGAGAGATGTTATTATGAAAGATCACCAGAGATCCTGCCACTCCCCACCTGTAGCGGATCCCCACAGACCGTAGTCGAGCCGTCACGGAACCTGCACCGGGCCATAAGCGTCAGGAAGGGAAGATCAGTAAAAAGGGACAAGTGGGTTGATTCAAAAATAAAAGGAGAGCGAGTCTCAGGTAGAGCCATCATGCGCAGTTTAGCCGAAAGGTCTATAGTGATCGCAATAACATCCCTTGGTGCCTCTGCAGGGGCCGTTGCTGCTTTGCAGATATGGGCCGCATTACCAAAAATTCCAGGAGTGTCCGGTGGTAGTTGTAAAAGGTGGCAAACTAGTTCACAAATTCCAAAAGGGAAGTAGAGGGTACCGATTCCGGGATCCCCCGAAACCGCACGTTGCGCCGTCTATGTCGGGCCTCCATCGACTCCAGAGCCCTAGAGAGATAGTCCACATGGGTTTGAAGTGAGTCCACACGATTCACCAGTCGAGATTGCAACGATTCTGTCACCTCCACCCGCTGCTGTACCGATTCCACTACGGTCTGCAATTCCGTGACTTCGCCCATTACCTCCTGAAGATCTGTCTTCCACACAGCCTGCATCTCGTCAAGTATGCGGCGGATATCGCCTTTCGTAGAGGGCCTCGATTCGTCCGAATTGGCAACCGGATTAGGCCGCATCGGCGTGTACTCCCGTACCGGTGCTGCCGCTTGCTGCGAGGAGCCACGCGCTTCAGGCCCGGTGTCCACCGCCCCTGCACAGGCACTACCAGTCCGAGTCATGGGCCCCATCAGCATATTATCTACCTGGGAGCATGGTAAGAGCTCCGGTTCAGTCAGGCTGCCATCTGCTCTTAATGCCGAGGAACCATCCTGCCGTCGCCTCAGACCTCCTCCCATTGAGATCCTAATATCGCCCTGAAGGGGGCCTTCCGCCTCATCGGTCTTCTTACCACTTTTCTTCCCCATCCTGTCTCGTCGTCGGGTATACTGGGTATACTGCAGCAGGGAGCAGCCGGCTAACCACCCAGACCTCAAGATGGCCGCCGCCAACTAGGCCGCAGATAACGGCGGAATTACAGTGAACGGGTCAGATAGTCTAAAAAGAGGGTGCAGGGACACCTCCCCAGCTTGCCAGCAACTCTGGGGTCCGGTAAATTTGCAGTCAGGAGGCAAACCGTGCCAATAATCAGTAGGAAAGAGTCGTTTAATGAGGAGCACATCCAAAGCACGACTTCCTCCGCTGCGAGTCAGCTCCGCCTCCTGGGGACAATATATATCCATGTGAACTGGGGGCAATTATATCCATGTGAACTGGGGACAATATATAATCATGTGAGCTGGGGGCAATTATATCCTTGTGAACTGGGGCAATTATATCCATGTGAACTGGGGACAATATGTAATCATGTGAGCTGGGGGCATTTATATCCATGTGAACTGGGGCAATTATATCCATGTGAACTGGGGACAATATATAATCATGTGAGCTGGGGGCAAATATATCCATGTGAACTGGGGACAATATATAATCATGTGAGCTGTGGGCAATTATATCCTAGTGAACTGGGGGCAATTATATCCTTGTGAACTGGGGCAATTATATCCATGTGAACTGGGGACAATATATAATCATGTGAGCTGGGGCAATTATATCCATGTGAACTGGGGCAATTATATCCATGTGAACTGGGGCAATTATATCCATGTGAACTGGGGACAATATATAATCATGTGAGCTGGGGGCAATTATATCCACATGAACTGGGGGCAATTATATCCATGTGAACTAGGCTTGTGCACCGATTTTTTTCGGTTCGATTCGTTTCGATTTGTTCGGATGTTTAAAATTTTCGATTCGGCTCTGTCACGGATCCCCCTGATAACCAGAAGTGTGGTCCCTTTACGCAGACCGCTCTCTACCCTTCCGATCCTTGAATGGTCGGTGATACTAAACAGACAAATAACCAGACAATATAGAAACAAGGGGTAGCACCAGACAGGGGTATGGAATAGAGTATCGTCACAAATCTTTCTGACTACTAAGATATAATTCTCTTTATGCAGCTCCCTTTCTACTCTTCCGATCCTTGAATGGTCGGCAAAGCTATTAAGGCAATGAAACAGGTAACAGACAAAGAAAGGGAAATACCAGACAGGGGTACAGACCAGATCACAAGTCCTCCCTAGGACTTTAGTAATAGCAGAGGTAGTCTGATGCGTGCTTAGGGTGCCACACAGACTGACCTCGGTACCAACGTTAAGGGCAGAACCTAGAACAGAGTAAATGCAAATGCCAGGAGTCATACACAGGAGGGTTCGTTTGCCAATGCCAAGGGTCATACACAGGAGGGTTCGTTTGCCAATGCCAAGGGTCATACACAGGAGGGTTCGTTTGCCAATGCCAAGGGTTATACACAGGAGGGTTCGTTTGCCAATGCCAAGGGTCATACACAGGAGGGTTCGTTTGCCAATGCCAAGGGTTATACACAAGAGGGTTCGTTTGCCAATGCCAAGGTCATACACAGGAATAACACAGGAGATAGCCAAAATCACACAAGAGCTCTGCGGGAGGTGAATACCACGTCAGGGCACCGGTGTATGGGAGAGACTGGGTTTTAAACCCGGCGGGTCCGCGTCACAGCGCCAGGCCCCGCCCCTTGGCGTCCCACGTGAGCGGGCCCGGAAGCGCTTACATTCGGCGCCTGGCCAGCGAGCAGCGAGGAAGCTGCTGCCAGGCGCCGCATCCCCTGGGTCCCCGTGACAGAACCCCCCCCTCCAGGGGCGGCCACTGGACGACCCCCAGGGGCACGGGGGTGTGCCAAATAGAAGGCCTTCACTAGCCTAGGAGCATGGACCTCTGCAGCCGGAATCCAAGAACGATCCTCCGGACCGTAACCACCCAATCGACCAAATACTGCAAGGACCCCCTAGACAGCCTGGCACCCAGAATGGCCTTAACTTCGAATTCCTCCTCGCCCTCCACAGAGACAGGAGGCGGTGGAGCATGGACTTTGGTGTACCGGTTACATAACAGCGGCTTCAGAAGGTTTACATGGAACACATTGTGTATTTTAAAATGGGGGGTAACGCCAAAGCATAGGAGACAGGGTTGAGTCGCCGTAGAATCTTATAGGGGCCGATATACCTAGGAGCCAACTTCATGGAAGGCACTAAGAGCTTGATGTTACGTGAAGACAGCCAAACCCTGTCCCCAACTTGATACACGGGTGCCTGCCTCCTGTGTCTGTCGGCCTTAGTTTTCTGGATGGCACTACTTTCCTCCAGTGCCCGTCTCACTCTCCCCCAAGTCTCTTTCAATGATGCCAGTTGTTTATCTAAAGCAGGAATCGTGGAATCAGGAAACGTGGCGGGGAGCACGGGAGGATCAAAGCCATAAACAGTGAAGAAAGGAGAATGACCTGTGGATTCACTTACTGCGCTGTTAATAGCATATTCTGCCCACGGTAACAGATCTGACCAGTTATCTTGTTGTTCTGAGATGAAGCACCTGAGATATTTCTCTACGTTTTGGTTTGCTCGTTCTGCTGCTCCATTGGTCTGGGGGTGATAGCCGAAGAGAAAAGAGGTCTATTCCCACGTTCTTACAAAACCCTCTCCAGAATCCGGAGATGAATTGGGTCCCCCTATCAGAGACTATCTCCCGAGGGACACCGTGAATGCGGACCACATTGGCAATGAATATGGGCACCAGTTCAGCTGCCGAAGGTAGTTTCTGAAGAGGAACATAGTGACCCATCTTGGAAAATCGATCTATGATCGTAAGTATCACTGTATTCCCTCTTGACTCAGGTAGCTCTACTATAAAATCCATGGCTACATGTGACCAGGGTCGTTCGGGGATCGGCAAAGGCTGGAGTAAGCCAATGGGTGCTGTTTTGGGACTTTTCTGCCTTGTGCACACTTCGCACACGGCAATGTAATCTTTGACGTCTCGGCGCAACGTGGGCCACCAGAGGAGTTTACTGATACTAGACACAGTCTTGGTGATACCCATATGCCCGGAAGTTTTTTGTCATGATAGATGTTGAGTACCTCTTCTCTTTCGTTCTCAGGTACAAAGAGTTTCGCAGGAGGTTTTCCCCAGGAGCTGCACCCTGGACGGTCTGCAACCTTTTCATTAGAGGAGACGAAACACTAATCGTGGTAGCGGCTATAATCCTCTCCTGGGGTACAATGGGATGCTGATCTTGGATATTATGTTCATAAGACTCATACTGTCTCGACAATGCGTCTGCTTTAATGTTTCTGGACCCAGGTCTATAGGTAAGTACGTAATTAAAACTTGAAAGAAACAATGACCATCTCGCTTGTCTGGAGTTTAAACGTTTGGCATCTCCAATGTACGTGAGATTCTTATGGTCGGTTATGATAACAACGGGGTCCTTAGACCCTTCTAATAAGTATCTCCATTCGGCCAAGGCCGCGATGACTGCTAACAATTCTCTATTTCCAATGTCATAGTTCTTCTCTGCCGGGGACAACTTTCGAGAATAGAAGCCGCATGGATGCAAGGGTTTGTCAGGAGCCTCCCTTTGGGACAAGACTGCACCAAGACCTAGTTCGGAGGCGTCAACTTCTAATTGGAAAGGCAGAGCCGGATCTGGATGCCGGAGAACAGGGCAGTAGTAAAGGCTTGCTTAAGTGTCTCAAAGGCTTGAGTGGCTTGAGGTGTCCATTTCTGATTTCCCACCCCTTTCTTTGTCATAGCCGTGAGGGGGCCACCAAGGCCGAAAAATCTTTAATGAACCTTCTGTAATAGTTCGTGAACCCCAGAAACCTCTGAATGGCTTTAAGTCCTTGGGGTAAAGGCCAGTCAAGAATAGCTGAGAGCTTCTTAGGATCCATTTGAAACCCCCAGGAGTTATAATATAACCAAGGAATTGCACAGTTACTATGTCGAATAGACATTTTTCTAGCTTACAGTACAATCCAGCCTTCAATAGTTTTTTCAACACTTGTTTACATGGACATGATGAGTGTCCATATCAGGAGAGTATATCAGGATATCATCCAGATATACTATGACGAATTCTTGCAGAAATTCCCTTAGAGTGTCATTTATAAGGTCCTGAAAGACGGCTGGCGCATTACACAACCCAAAAGGCATCACCAGGTATTCGTAATGCCCGCTACGTGTATTAAAAGCCGTTTTCCATTCGTCTCCCTTCTTAACCCTGACCAGGTTGTACGCTCCGCGTAAATCAAGCTTAGTATAGACACGAGCCCCTTTTAATCGGTCAAACAATTCTGTTATGAGGGGTATGGGATATGCATTTCTTATAGTGATCCTATTCAAACCCCTATAGTCGATGCAAGGTCGCAGATCTCCCTCTTTTTTGGAGACAAAAAGAAACCTGCTCCTGCTGGGGAGGAGGACCGTCTAATGAATCCTCGTTCCAGATTCTCCCTTATATATTCCTCCATAATGTCGTTCTCCCTTTGCGACAAAGGGTATACGTGACCCCTAGGAGGCATCGTACCGGGGAGCAAGTCAATGGCACAGTCATATGGACGATGTGGTGGTAGAACCTCAGTCCTGGCTTTAGAGAACACCTCCTTTAATGCCGGTAACATTCAGGGACCTCTGTGGACAAAGGAGGGGCTGTGGCAATATTGAGGCTACCAATCACATTAACTGTGCCTAGGCACTTAGACTGACAACTTTGACCCAACACATTTTATGTCTCTCTGGACCCAATCGACTACTGGGTTGTGCTCTGTTAGCCATGGAAACCCAAGGACGACAGGACATGAGGGTGATTCAATGATTTGAAATCTTATAGTCTCCTGGTGCAAAACTCCTAATTTCATACATACATCGACTGTATCGTGAGTGATATGAGGACATGCCAGAGGGTTACCATCTATGGCCTCCACCCTTAGAGGCCTTTCCCTGAGAACCAGTGGTATGAGGTTTTTGGCAGCAAAATTCTTATCCATAAAATTGCCTGAGGCCCCAGAGTCCAAAAACGCCTCAGTCTTGAGGTGAACCCCCTCCCAGGCTAGGGAGACCGGTAACAGAATCCTGGATTTTTTTTTTCATTATCCACAAAGGAGGCACACAGAGAACCGACAACCTGGGTGTCTCCTGTTCTGAATCCCACTCTGCTATGTTCAACCCTGCCAACCCTGGGTCTCTGAGGACATCGAAGGCGGAAGTGATCTGCCCCTGCACAATAAAAGCAGAGCCCCTTTTCTTTTCTGTGAGCTTTTTCTGCTTCTGAAATACCTGTCCTCCCTATTTGCATGGGTTCAACGACCGGTAAATCAGTTTTTTCATTCTCCGAACCACCTGATGTACTGGAGTGTCTGGGTAACGAGGGTAAAGGAGGCAAGACCCTTCTGGGTCTATCTCTGGTGTGTCTCCTTTCCCTGATTTGATCGTCCATGGCTATACAGAAATCTATCAGGTGGTCCAGGCTTTCTGGTAATTTTAAGGGAGCCAGTTCAAACATAAAAGCCTCATTCAAGCCTTCGGTAAAGGCTAAGGTTAAAACGTCGTTCGGCCAAAGTACTTCAGAAACCAAAGTCTTAAACTCTATGGCATAATCGGCGACCCTCTTATTACCTTGTTTGATATGAAACAAGGACCTACCCGCATTGGTAGCCCTTCTAGAGGGATCAAAGGTACGTTTTAACTCAGAGGTAAAACCCTCATAGTCATAAATGATGGTTTTTTTTATTTTCCCACAACGGCGTAGCCCACAATAAAGCTTTTTCTGTTAAATGATTAATCAGATATCCTACTTTAGCTTTATCAGACATACAAGAACCTGGATTGTTCTCAAACAGAATCTCGAGTTGAGTCAAAAACCCCCGACATAGGCTTGGTGTACCATCATAGCGTAGGGGTGCCTTCATACTAAGCCTATGTCCTTCAGGGGAGACCGGACTGACCCTAGGTAACACTGGATCTGGAGGGTTTGTGGTACCTGTATTGGACCGATTTAGCAGGGTTTGCAGAGCGAGAGAAATCTGGTCCATTCTATGGTCCTGTTCCTCTTGTCTGGCTGCGATACGTGCCAGCTGATTAGAGAGGTCTGCGGGATCCATTGGCCCTGACGTAATGTCACGGATCCCCCTGATAACCAGAAGTGTGGTCCCTTTACGCAGACCGCTCTCTACCCTTCCGATCCTTGAATGGTCGGTGATACTAAACAGACAAATAACCAGACAATATAGAAACAAGGGGTAGCACCAGACAGGGGTATGGAATAGAGTATCGTCACGAATCTTTCTGACTACTAAGATATAATCTCTTTATGCAGCTCCCTTTCTACTCTTCCGATCCTTGAATGGTCGGCAAAGCTATTAAGGCAATGAAACAGGTAATAGACAAAGAAAGGGAAATACCAGACAGGGGTACAGACCAGATCACAAGTCCTCCCTAGGACTTTAGTAATAGCAGAGGTAGTCTGATGCGTGCTTAGGGTGCCACACAGACTGACCTCGGTACCAACGTTAAGGGCAGAACCTAGAACAGAGTAAATGCCAATGCCAGGAGTCATACACAGGAGGGTTCGTTTGCCAATGCCAAGGGTCATACACAGGAGGGTTCGTTTGCCAATGCCAAGGGTCATACACAGGAGGGTTCGTTTGCCAATGCCAAGGGTTATACACAGGAGGGTTCGTTTGCCAATGCCAAGGGTCATACACAGGAGGGTTCGTTTGCCAATGCCAAGGGTTATACACAAGAGGGTTCGTTTGCCAATGCCAAGGGTCATACACAGGAATAACACAGGAGATAGCCAAAATCACAAGAGCTCTGCGGGAGGTGAATACCACGTCAGGGCACCGGTGTATGGGAGAGACTGGGTTTTAAACCCGGCGGGTCCGCGTCACAGCGCCAGGCCGCCCCTTGGCGTCCCACGTGAGCGGGCCCGGAAGCGCTTACATTCGGCGCCTGGCCAGCGAGCAGCGAGGAAGCTGCTGCCAGGCGCCGCATCCCCTGGGTCCCCGTGACAGGCTCGTTTCGACCCATTTCTGTTTCGATTCGGTTTGGTTCGGCTCGTTTTTCGTGTACATTTTTTTTTTCGGAATATCGACCATTTTTCGTGTTTTCGTGTCACTTTGCTCGTTTTTTGTATCGACTTGTCGTGATTTCGGAATTTTTCATTTTTCGAAACGTCTGTTCTCCTCGTTTCAAAATCTAACTCTATTCGTTTTGACGTAAACTACTATGGTTTACTTTTTTTTATACTTTATATTTTTTTTATAATAAATTTTTTTGGTTTGTTTTTCGGATCCGATAATTCATTCTGTCGATACGATAATTCTGGCGATTCTATCGTGTTTTTTTTTATTAAATAAAGATCCTTTTTTTCTTATGAATATACATTTCACAACTTTATTTAATCATATTAAAATGGTATGAAAGCCAAGGAACAAAAAAAATGAACAAACGATTTAAAAAACCCTAAACTGACCGAATGCCACAAGAAACAAGTGATACGCATTTACAGATACAAAATTTACAAAATCAGCGATATAACCGATAATAGAATATACGATGTCCAGAATTACCGAAATGGAACCGAAATCACGAATGGAACCGAAATCATGAATAGAGCAAAAATAAATTTCGATTTGACACATTTCAAGTCCATTCGAAAAATCCAAAAAATTTTTGTTTCGGCTCGGAAAACTTTTCGGATCTGTCGGTTTTCGGGTCCGATCCGATTCGGAAATTCGGCCGGATCCGAAGACACGAATCGGGAAATTTCGTGAAAATTCCGAAATTCCGAAACCCGAAACGCACATCCCTAATGTGAACTGGGGACAATATATAATCATGTGAGCTGGGGGCAAATATATCCATGTGAACTGGGGCAATTATATCCATGTGAACTGGGGACAATATATAATCATGTGAGCTGTGGGCAATTATATCCTTGTGAACTGGGGGCAATTATATCCTTGTGAACTGGGGCAATTATATCCATGTGAACTGGGGACAATATGTAATCATGTGAGCTGGGGCAATTATATCCATGTGAACTGGGGCAATTATATCCATGTGAACTGGGGCAATTATATCCATGTGAACTGGGGACAATATATAATCATGTGAGCTGGGGGCAATTATATCCACATGAACTGGGGGCAATTATATCCATGTGAACTAGGCTTGTGCACCGATTTTTTCATTTCGATTCGTTTCGATTTGTTCGGATGTTTAAAATTTTCGATTCGGCTCGTTTCGACCCATTTCTGTTTCGATTCGGTTCGGTTCGGCTCGTTTTTCGTGTACATTTTTTTTTCGGAATATCGACCATTTTTCGTGTTTTCGTGTCACTTTGCTCGTTTTTTGTATCGACTTGTCGTGATTTCGGAAATTTTCATTTTTTCGGAACGTCTGTTCTCCTCGTTTCAAAATGTCTAACTCTATTCGTTTTGATGTAAACTACTATGGTTTACTTTTTTTATACTTTATATATTTTTTTATAATAAATTTTTGGTTTGTTTTTCGGATCCGATAATTCATTCTGTCGATACGATAATTCTGGCGATTCTATCGTGTTTTTTTTTTATTAAATAAAGATCCTTTTTTTCTTATGAATATACATTTCACAACTTTATTTAATCATATTAAAATGGTATGAAAGCCAAGGAACAAAAAAAATGAACAAAACGATTTAAAAAACCCTAAACTGACCCGAATGCCACAAGAAACAAGTGATACGCATTTACAGATACAAAATTTACAAAATCAGCGATATAACCGATAATAGTTAAATATACGATGTCCAGAATTACCGAAATGGAACCGAAATCACGAATGGAACCGAAATCATGAATAGAGCAAAAATAAATTTCGATTTGACACATTTCAAGTCCATTCGAAAAATCCAAAAATTTTTCGTTTCGGCTAGGAAAACTTTTCGGATCTGTCGGTTTTCGGGTCCGATCCGATTCGGAAATTCGGCCGGATCCGAAGACACGAATCGGGAAATTTCGTGAAAATTCCGAAATTCCGAAACCCGAAACGCACATCCCTAATGTGAACTGGGGACAATATATAATCATGTGAGCTGGGGCAATTATATCCATGTGAAATGGGGGCAATTATATCCATGTGAGCTGGGGGCAATTATATCCATGTGAGCTGGGGACAATATATAATCATGTGAGCTGGGGCAAATATATCCATGTGAACTGGGGGCTATTATATCCATGTCAACTGGGGCAATTGTATCTATGTCAACTGGGGCAAATAAATCCATGTGAGCTGTGGCAATTATTTCCATGTGAACTGGGGACAATATACATCCATGTGAACTGGGGACAATATATAATCATGTGAGCTGGGGGCAATTATATCCATATGAGCTGGGGGCAATTATATCCATGTGAGCTGGGGTAATATATATCCATTTGAGCTGGGGGCAATTATATCCATGTGAACTGGGGGAAATTATGTCCATGTGAACTGGGGACAATTATATCCATGTGAATTGGGGCAATATATATATCCGTGTGAGCTGGGGGCAATATATATCCACGTGAGCTAGGGGCAATACTATCTTTTTTATATTGCAGGGGAAAAAAAAGTAAAATAATAGATCTTTTTTGGGGAGGGGGAGACCCTTCATGGATTCTTGCACCGGGGCCCTCAGGTTTCTAGTTACGCCACTGTATAGATAGATAGATAGATAGATAGATAGATATGGGATAGATAGATAGATAGATAGATATGGGATAGATTGATAGATAGAAATGGGATAGATAGATAGATAGATAGAGTTTATGGTTTTTTTTTGGCGTTTTTCGGCGGATCGTCGGCTTTTTTCAGATGCGTTCGGGTTTTTTCAAGTGGAATTTCAGTGTTCTTTGAATAACCCTGTTTATGGATAGAGTAAGATGAAATCCTCTCCTCACTTTCTCCTTCATCATTGAAGGCAGCTAAACAAACTCCCTAACCTGGGGCTTTCTGTACAAATGGGATTAAAGGGGCACACTATTAAAAATTTCCAACCACACATTCGTACGCTCTACGCATCGCCGACGGCCTTCGTAACAGTTATGAGAGGGAAATCACGGCCATTTGATATTCTGAACAGTACGCGTCAAGGGTGTCCCTTCTCTCCGCTCCTGTTTGCCCTATGTCTTGAACCCCTGGCTGAACAGATACGCTGACACCCGGATATCTCCGGAATAGAAGTGGGTGACATAAATTATAAATTGGGTCTTTTTGCAGACTATATCCTCCTTATGATAACCCGACCCCTCATTTCTTTACCGAACCTGTACAGTTGCCTTTCCTCCTTTGGTGCCCTCTCTGGATATAAAATTAATATCTCCAAATCAGAAGCATTGAATATCTCATTGCCTCAGGATGTTGTTACGCTCCTGTGGGACTCGTTTGCTATTCGTTGGTGCCCCCTGTGAATCCAATACCTGGGGATCTATCTCACCACTCACATAACTCAACTTTACGAAGCTAACCATCCTGACATGATTAAGCATATTAAATCCCTATTGCGACAGTGGTCCTCTTACTCCATCAGCCTGGATGGGCCGCAGATATGCTCTTAAAATGACAGCACTCCCGAAACTCCTGTATCTTTTCCGCACATTACCGGTACCCCTCTCACCGACGATGTTACCTGACCTCCAATCAGCTTTTTACCGATACGTTTGGCAAGGGAAGAAACCGAGAGTTTCCAGAATGATATTACGCCTAGGGATGTGCGTTTCGGGTTTCGGAATTTCAGAATTTTCACGAAATTTCCCGATTCGTGCATTCGGATTCGGGCGATTTTCTGAAAATTTTCAGATCCGAAAATGGCAGATCTGAACAAATTTTTGTGCCGAAACGAAAACTTTTCGAATGGACTAGAAATGTGTAAAATCGAAATTCATTTTCGTTCCATTCGTGATTTCGGCTCCATTCCTGATTTTGGCTCCATTTCAGTAATTTCGGACATCATATTTATATCGCTGATTCTGTAATTAAATTTTGTATCATTCCCATCTCAATGTTTCCTTCCTGGAAAACCAGAGAAATCTCAATGTATCCTTCTTGTAAAACATGAGAAATCTCAATGGCAGAATTATCGTATCGGCAGAATTATCGTATCTTATAATTATTGTATCTGAAAAACCATTAGTTTACGTCAAAACGAATAGACACTTTGAAACGAGGAGAACAGACGTTCGGAAAAACACGAAAATTTCCGAAAAAAAAGTCGATCCGAAAAACGAAACGAAACGAACCGAACCAAAGCGAAAATCGGCCGAAACGAGTCGAAACGAAAATTTACAAAATCCGAACGAACCGAACCGAATCGAACCGAAAAAAATATCGGTGCATAAGCCTAATTACGCCGTCCCAAATTATGTGGAGGTCTAGCGGTCCCTGACCTAGCTCTGTATTATAAATCGGCACAATTGACACAGCTTCTTCAATGGTCCTCTATAAGGGGTAAAGACCTGGGTCGATATAGAAAGTGAATGTATCGCTCCGTCATGTTTATCACAGATACCCTGGAGACAGATCTCCCCGACGGAAAGACATCAATTGTTACCCACCTCCACTCATTCATTGTCTATATGGTCTAAGATCAAACATCAGGCGTCCCTCACCACCCCTACCTCTGGACTGCTGCCCCTAAGAGATAACCTGCTCTTTCCCCCCATGGGTTGGGGGGGAGGGTCAAGCTTTTAATTGGTGCAGAGAAAGGGCTTCACGACGCTGGGTGCGGTGCTATTACAGCGGAAGTTCCCCTCTTGGGAGTACTTTAGAGAATCACATGATATCCCTCTGCAGGAATTTCACAGGTACTCTCAATTCCGACATTTTGTCTGTAGTCGCTTATCTATGGGCACCCCTGTAGTGACCCCATTTGAACGACTGGTTATGAGAAGTTCAAGCACAGCTAGAGCGATATCCCAATTGTATGCTCTCCTCCTCCACTCATCTCTCGATCGTCCATGCTCGTATCAGCGATTATGGGAGACAGATTTAGGTCACCATATATCCCGGGAGGAGTGGGAGGCGATAACGGAGTCCTCAATGGGGATAACAACATGTACTCTAGTAAAAGAGAATTGCTATAAGTTACTTTCCAGGTGGTACCCAGACCCGGTCAGGTTGCAGAGAATCTACCCCACCCTAACCGGTTTGTGCTCTAGAGGTTGTGGCCTACGTGGAACATTTTATCACATGTGGTGGGAGTGCGGGCTGGTGACCATTGTGTGGAGTTCAGTTTTTGCATTGCTCTC
Organism: Leptobrachium leishanense; assembly: GCA_009667805.1. Taxonomy (NCBI): domain Eukaryota; kingdom Metazoa; phylum Chordata; class Amphibia; order Anura; family Megophryidae; genus Leptobrachium; species Leptobrachium leishanense. The sequence goes on from CM019063.1 coordinate 546,407,462, forward strand.
CCGCGCTCTAGGTATGCAAGTGCTCCCCGACCCTGTTTTGGCCTTACTCAATAGACCGTCCACACGTCATGGATTATCACGTTCTTCCCTCAGATTGGTTCAACGTATCTGTACGTCTGCCGCATATGTATAGCCCGCTCCTGGAAATTGAATCTCCCCTCTGTACCGGAGATACAGGTAGTTGCGAAGGTGTGGTACCTTTATAAGATGGAACGTCTGACAGCGCAACTGCATGACATGATCCCGCAATGCACTGAGATCTGGGAACCATGGCTCGCGACTCAGACCATCCCGTAATCTGGTATAGAACTGTTGGACCTAGAGACCTTGATTTAATTTTTATGTATATATTTTTCTGGTTTTCTGTTTTTTTTTCCTTTTTTCTTCTTTCTTTTATTATTTTTATTATTATTATTAATGTTGTTCTGCAATTGATTCGCATATCATTTCGAGGCATTGTTTTGACTCAGGGATAGGAAGCTGACTCAGTTCCTTTATTTTATTTAACATAACAAGGAAAAAAGGTGTCATCTGCGCTCGTTTCTATGTGTTCCATGTACAACAAAACTGAGGTTTTTGTTTGTTTCAATGGCCATTGCAACGTAAGCTCACTCGCCACTTCACGGCACCTCTTTAGAGTGGGTACCTAACATGTACCAAAAGGCCGCTCTACTGAGTAGCTCCAAGCCCCTCCTGCTGCTTTTCGGCCAAGGAGAGGCAGAGATATGGTGGGTTTTATTTATACACGAACCAAACACTTCCCATTTGGGATTAAAAACAAAAACATGGAAAGAGGAACAGCTGCAGAATGACGGACTGGTGTTACAAGCATGATATACATAAATACAGAAAAATGCCGTCGCGCCCATACTCACCGGAGCGGCAGCAACTGCCAGGAGTAACAGCCCAGTTAATGTATAAAACATAACAAGGAAAAAAGGTGTCATCTGCGCTCGTTTCTATGTGTTCCATGTACAACAAAACTGAGGTTTTTGTTTGTTTCAATGGCCATTGCAACGTAAGCTCACTCGCCACTTCACGGCACCTCTTTACAGAGTGAGTACCTAACAAATGTAACCAAAAGGCCGCTCTACTGAGCAGCTCCAAGCCCCTCCTGCTGCTTTTCAGCCAAGGAGAGGCAGAGATGGTGGGTTTTATTTATACACGCACCTCAGTTTTGTTGTACATGGAACACATAGAAACGAGCGCAGATGACACCTTTTTTCCTTGTTATGTTTTATACATTAACTGGGCTGTTACTCCTGGCAGTTGCTGCCGCTCCGGTGAGTATGGGCGCGACGCCATTTTTTCTGCCTTTATTTTATTTGTTTATCTTGTTACTGCTTCCTTGAGAGTAAGTATCACTTTCTGTGCCTCCTCAGGAGCCTTGTTGCTGTATTATTGAAAAAACAATAAAATTGTGTTATAAAAAAAAAAAAATCCAACCACACCCCTTTTCCTCCTGAAATAAGTCAGCCTCTGCTTAATTTTTATTTATTTTTTATCCCAGGAGTAAATACTCACTGTTTCTCCCAGGCTCGTGCCACTCCTTCTCTTCGGCTCAGGGCTGCTGAAATGCAGAAGTTCCTGGAGTTCCTACGCATTTCGCGTAGCGTGTATAACTTGAATAGCATACATTAGGCAGATTGCATACCAGGAGGAACTCGCAGCAGAAACTGCAGCACTTGTGCAGCAGAACAATGGAGAGGTGCTGCATTCACCGCACCAATAAACGTCTGTCCTCTCCTAGAACAACGTTCGGAGAGGATGATGTCATTATGGAAAGTGTGCTGACATCAGCAGTCTCCGAGTTGGTCTCCAGAACACTCAATGCTGCCTGAGCACTTTAATTGTTCAGGGTATGTACAGTACCCCTTTAACTCCATGCAGAAAAAAATCTAAGTGCTACAATTGCTAAAATGCTTCTTTTACCAGACTTTTCGTTTTTAAAAGCTGTCTCAAAAACCCACCAGCATTCCTCAGCAGGAGCGCTACTTTGTTCCCGTTTATCTAAGATGCAGAATCTGCGCGCAGCAGCGAGACGTGATGTATTATTTGCTGAACAGATGGTAATTTAAGTGAATATTTATGACATTGTTATGACTTTACTTATCAGCTCTTATTAAATGCCTTGTCCAAACAACCTCTTAGCAGCCTTTAAACGGTGCTCTCTGTGCCGCCTGTCACTGCCTAATTTATATGTCAGCTCTGCCTGTGTTACACTGTATACAGGGAGCAGATAGACAGGCAGGTAATGCGGCAAGACTGGAATGTTAATTGGCCGAATATGTTTCAGGCCCACGAGGTCCCCCCTGCAGGTCATTCCTAATTTGTACATTTAAGCAGGCAATGAAATGCTTCAGACTTTACCCTATTAGTCAGGGGAAATGTCCCAGACTCGCGCACAATTAAATGATCCGCTAACAGTAACGTGCGAGAGGAGATCCCTTTGAAAGGAAGCCGCAGAGATAATATAGATTCATTTCCCTCGATGTGTCAGGATTGACAGTTTGCTAATCAGAAGCTCTGGACTCAATTAACGACCGAAAGAACAGACTGTTTAACGGATACAAAGAAACGTTTACCAACAGAAAGAAGAAGCGAAAGTATCTAACGTAAATACATAACGTAAACAAACAAACGTAAAGACAGAGGGCTCTATTAAATACTTCGCGCAAACGTTAACGCGTGCGCAAAAACGCATTAACGCGAGGGGAAAAACCCTCTGCGCAGAATGTCGTATTACAATATCTGCGCAAAAAAATGCGTGTTAACGTCTACCGCTGGTGAACCTGCGCGAGCGTAACATACATTGCGCGTCCTATACTTAACATTGTGAGCGCAAATGCGTTCTTGCGCTGGTACGCGGATGATATTACAATCTGTGCGCAAAATTTAACGCTCAGCGTTTGCGCGCATAATTTTAACGTCTATGAAAAGCTGGTGGTAACGGCAAATCTGAACGTCCTGGCCAAAAACCAAATACACCAGCCCGAGACAAAATACAGCACAGTATAGTTACACATTCTACACATACCCAAACAATAAAATAAGAAGTTGTGCGTGTTTTTATTATTGCTGCAGCATATATACTCGAATTGATTTTGACAGGAGCAAAAACTGAACGGGAGGTTCTTAATTCAGATTGGCTGAATCGCGTGAAAAAAACAGTCTGCACATCGATTTCTGCTCGCAGCGTTAATGCGCGTGCGTTTTTCCACGTCTTTTTTACCCGCGTTATTTTTTGACGGATGAAAAAATGCGCTCGGATTGTAATACCAGCGTTAGTTTACGCACGTTAACGTTTAAAGCTGCGCGCAAAAAAAATAGCGCTGCGTGTGTGCTTTTGCGCGAAGCAGTTAATAGAGCCCGTAGGCCGTAATCGAGTAGGATAATAACTAGAACACGATCACAGTTTGAAGAAGATATATTCAGATTTTTTTACTCTACTGGTAATGACGTAACGCATTGTTTATGTGTGTGATATTATAAAGGCATCGCTATGTTATAATCCACACAGTATAACGAAGCTCAATATAAAATCTGCCTATTAGGCTTGTGCGATACGGTTTGGACCGAATATATACCGATTACACACTTCACCCTTCCCAAGAGAGGGGCCAGATTTGAGTGCACTAAAGGGGGTTATTCAGAGAGCACCGAAATGTCACTGACATTCCAGTGCTCTTCCATTCGCCGCACTTCAGCGAGAAAATTTAGTCGACCGTGTGGCTAATTCAGCATACAGTAGGCTTGTGCACCGATTTTTTTTTTAGGTTCGATTCGCTTCGATTTGTTCGGATGTTTAAACTTTTCGATTCGGCTCGTTTCGACCGATTTCTGTTTCGATTCGGTTCGGTTCGGTTCGTTTTTCGTGTACATTTTTTTTTCGGAATATCGACCATTTTTCGTATTTTCGGGTCACTTTGCTCGTTTTTTGTATCGACTTTTCAGAAATTTCGGAAATTTTCTTTTTATCAGAACTTCTGTTCTCCTCGTTTCAAAGTGTCTACGATAATTCTGGCGATTCTATCGTGTTTTTTATATTAAATAAAGATCCTTTTTTTCTTATGAATAATTGAATATACATTTCACAACTTTATTTAATCATATTAAAATGGTATGAAAGCCAAGGAACAAAACGATTTAAAAAACGCTAAACTGACCCGCATGCCACAAGAAACAAGTGATACGCATTTACAAATACAAAATTTACAGAATCAGCGATATAACCGATAATAGTTAAATATACGATGTCCAGAATTACCGAAATGGAACCGAAATCACGAATGGAACCGAAATCATGAATAGAGCAAAAATAAATTTCGATTTGACACATTTCAAGTCCATTCGAAAAATCCGAAATTTTTTCGTTTCGGCTCGGAAAACTTTTCGGATCTATCAGTTTTCGGGTCCGATCCGATTCAGAAATTCGACCGAATCCGAAGACACGAATCGGGAAATTTCGTGAAAATTCCGAAATTCCGAAACCCGAAACGCACATCCCTAGCATACAGCGCAAGGTCCCCGAAGTGAGGCGAACGCATCTTCAAACTGCTGCAAAACCGCTGAATCAAATTGAAAACAGTCGCAAAACCGCCGAACTAATCGAAAAACTGCCAAACGCATCCTCAAACTGCCGTGTTGCTCCCATAACCTGCCGAAAAATCACTGAATGCATCTGACGATCCGACGAACAGACCACCGAATCGATCAGAAAAAAGCTGCCAAACAGGGGGTTAAAAAAAGAGAAGAAAAAAACGCAACGTTTAATAAAAAGGTGTTTTGGAAAAAACTGCTGCATGAAAATGCCTGGAAATAATATATAAGGTCCTAGGAATAATAATACAAAGGTCTGTTACAGAAAAAAACCGACATTTTATAAAGAAATCTGAAAAAGAATTTCTCTGAAAAATGCCCAAAATATCCTAAAAAAAGTATAAATAAAGAGACTTTTTGCTGCAAATGAAAAAAATAAATGGTTGAATAAATATTTAAGAAGAAAGGGGATTTTTTTCTTACATTATATTGCCTCCAAAGAGGTGCAAGCCAGCCATAAGAGATACTTCCCTGCGGGGGAGAAAGTGAGCATTACACTCTGGGCACAAAAGAAGAGGGGATGGGTTAAAGGGTTACTTTAGAGTTAAAATGGGAGGGGTAGGAATCAAAAGTTTTATATATTAACCCCACCTGACCCCCTCCTCCCTCCACCCTCTCATTTTAACTCTCTAGTTTCCTTTTAAAGCTCCCCTGGATCCTGGTCTCCTCTGATCTCTGCAGGATGTGTCATTCTTCCTGCTCAGCATGTCATGTGACTGAAGGGGGGTCGGCTGGAGCCAGTCTAAGTCGCTCTCAGTGTATGAAGATTTCCCATTGGATGGGACTAGTACCTGAAGTATTCCAAGTGCGGTAAACCTGTGCTGAGAGTCTGGATGGGGCTAAACCCCTGCATTTGGATGGCTGAATCAGCCCTTTAAGCCCCCTCAGAGGAGGAAGAGGGAGCAGGGGCTCACAGCAGTGTGAACACTCAGATAACATGGAGAGCTCAAAATGTGAGGAGTGTCACCTTATAAATAATCCCTCAAGTACCCCAACTCCATTTTTTTTAGTTTTTAATGTAGCAGGTTCTTCACCTAATTCCCTACAACATTCCCATATAAGGTAAGATAAAACAAATATAACAAGATATCCAATAATTCTATCAGGATGTGATTGCAGAGAATCTAAAGAACGACAGGGATGTTTTTTTCTTTGTTTTGTTTTGTCAAGGTGATGTGGTCCATCTCCAGTTCCATGTTGCCGGTTGGAGCACTCCGGTGCTGGAACAGCGTCTATAAGTGAAATTCAGGTTAAAAATATTTGCTAACAAAGGAGCAGAACAATAAAGTGGGAGTCTGGGTCTGGGACAGGAAATTGCTGTCTTTTCATGTGGCTTTGATTGGAGGTGGGAATCAGACGCCTAAACTATACCAGACGGTAACGTTTCTGTTTTTTGGCCAGTACATTAGGGAGTGGTGAGGCAAGCTAGAGACAACGCAATATTCAAGTAGGGTCTTTCCATTAATTTATGTCTTCTATGGCGGCTGAGAGAATCAAACTCTATTTTAAAGGGAAATATTTCAGTTCATGCAACTGTTTCAGTCCAATTGAAACGCACAATAATATATCATTTATAAACCACTAATGAGCCAATCTCTAATGAGTCTATGTCTATCTATCATTTATCCATCCATCCATCCATCTACCAATCTATTAATTACCTATCCATCCACCCATCGTTTCGGCTCGTTCGTTTTTTTTTAAAAGTTTAGTTTCGTATCGTATCGCTTCGGCCCATTTTCGTTTTGGCTCGTTTCGTTGTTGTTTCTTATCGATTTTTGTTTAATGAAATCGGGGAATTTTGGTCTTTCGGATCGTCTGTTCTCTTCGTTTCAAAGGGTCCATTTCGTTTTGACTTTAGACGTATGGTATTTCGGATGCTCCGATATTTCGGTCGATACAGTAATTCTGCCGATTCGTTCTTTCGGACACTTCGTTTTTTATGAAAGATCCTTTTTTCCTTATGAATATGCATTGCGCAACTTTATTTAATCATATATAATATCAATATCTTGTACTGTTAGACTGGGGATTTAGGGAAAAGCTAATTAAATGTTTAAAATAATATATTATTGATGCAGAAAGAAAGCACTGGAACAAGTGAAAAAAGCGACTGACGATACGAAATTACAAAATCAGCAACGGAACCGAAACAAACTCGAAACGATACAAAATTACAAAATCAGCAACGGGACCGTAACAGACACGAAACGATGCGAAAAAACGTTGTCTGAAATTAACAGAAATGGAACCGAAATCGCAAATTTCATGTCCCTACGAAATAACGAAATTTTTTTTGTTTCGTATCGGGAAATATTTCTGATGGTGTGTATTTCGTTGCCGGTCCGGTTCAGAACATCGGACGAATCCGAAGCACCGAATGGGCCCGTTTTGTGAGAAAAACAAATCGGTACGTAATGAAACGCACATCCCTACTATCTAGCATCTCGCTTTGTTTCTTATATCGCTCTCTTTCTATAGTGCTGGGTAGTGGATTAAGTCTGACATATCAATGGTTAATTGGGGAACAGCATTCTTGGATAGTTCCCACACTTATTTTTTAGGAGAGACTTCTCTATCCAGCCATTTAATATCTCTCTCTCTCTCTGTCCTTCCTCTATATCTATCTATCCATCCATCCATGTACATTTATATCTATCTGTATCTATCTATTCCATATCTATCTATCTATCTATCTATCTATCTATCTATCTATCTATCTATCCCATATCTATCTATCCCATATCTATCTATCTATCTATCTATCTATCTATCTATCACATATCTATCCCATATCTATCTATCTATCCCATATCTATCTATCTATATATTTATCTATTGCATATATATCCCATATCTATCTATCTATCTATCTATCTATCTATCTATCTATCTATCTATCTATCTATCCCATATCTATCCCATATCTATCTATCTATCTATCTATCTATCTATCTATCTATCTATCCCATATCTATCTATCCATATCTATCTATCTCATATCTATCTATCCCATATCTATCTATCTATCTATCCCATATCTATCTATCTATCTATCTATCTATCTATCTATCTATCTATCTATCTATCTATCTATCCCATATCTATCTATCTATCTATCTATCTATCTATCTATCTATCTATCTCATATCTATCTATCCCATATCTATCTATCCCATATCTATCTATCTATCTATCTATCCCATATCTATCTATCTATCTATCTATCTATCTAAAATCTATATATCTATCTATCCCATATCTATCTGTCTATCTATCTATCTATCTATCTATCTATCTATCTATCTATCTATCTATCTATCTATCTCATATCTATCTATCTATTTCATATCTATCTATCCCATATCTATCTATCCCATATCTATCTATCTATCCCATATCTATCTATCTATCTATCTAAAATCTATATATCTATCTATCTATCCCATATCTATCTGTATATCTATCTATCTATCTATCTATTCCATATCTATATGGATGATGAATTGCAATGGTGAGCGGGGTGTGATGAACTGAAATGGTGAGGGGTGTGTGATGATGAGTGGGGGGTGTGATGGTGAGTGGGGAGTGTGATGAACTGAAATGGTGAGCGAGGGGTAATGGTGAGGGGGGTTTGATGAATTGATATGCTGGGGGGCTGCAGAATGACAACAATTGATATCCTTTTGGGTTTAGAATTGATGTGGTGGGGCAGTTGAATAAATCAATTACATTACTGTGAGTTTTAATTGCTGTGGAGCTCTGTGATACGTTCATACACACTGCACATTACTGTGAGTTTTATTGCTGTGGAGCTCTTTGATACGTTCATACACAGCGCATATTATTGTGAGTTTTATTGCTACACACCCCCGGGGTGTAGGAGATATATAGTTGTCTATGTGAATGTATGGCTGTGTGTGTAAATGCATGTATTTGTCTATAAACAGGCTGCTGTGTGTAAAATTCTGCATCTGTGTCCTTGTCGCAGTCCATCGTTGCCCCCTCAAACTCTGGGCTCTGCTGGCTGGGCATGTCAAACTCTGGGCTCTCCTGGCTGGGCATGTCAAACTCTGGGCTCTGCTGGGCATGTGAAATGGTTTTGTTTCGTTAAGAAAAATACAGTTAATTCATATTTGTTTAATACAGTTTATATTTATTTTACCTTTACTAGTGGTGCTTTTCAAACTTTATTCTTGAAAAAAGAAAATTAACAGTTTCATGTTGTGTCGCTTTTTTTGGGGGGGTGCAAGTAGCTGGTCTTGCCTAGGGCGCAAAATAGTCTAGCACCGACCCTTATCTATCTATCTATCTATCCCATATCTATCTATCTATCCCACATCTATCTATCTATCTATCTATCTATCTATCTATCTATCTATCTATCCCATATCTATCTATCTATCTATCTATCTATTTTTCTATCTATCTATCTATCTATCTATCTATCCCATATTTATCTATCTATCTATCTATGTATCTATCTATCTATCTATCTATCTATCTATCTATCTATCTATCTATCCTTCTATCTATCCTATATCTATCTAATATCTATCTGTCCATATCTATATTTATAACTATCTGTATCTTTATCTATCTATCATTGTTTATCATACATACCATTTATCTA